>CM077162.1:178798191-179281667 GCA_039583875.1 Platanthera guangdongensis | reverse complement strand
TATGTCTCTTGCATGATTTTCGTTCCATTCATATCCATATTTTAAGGAAGTTTTTTGGAAGATTGTGATACATGGACCCACAAAGGAGACATTAGAAGTTTTTGTCCCACGAGAGTTTCCCTCATGGTGTGTTTTTATAATGGAACCCTATTGCTGGTCATGGAAGAGAATTGTATTTGTGTGTCACTGTTTTATTTTTAAATATCAATTCCTCGAATAAATTCTTACATGCAGACGAACATCGAAATTACTTATTTCAATTTTGTGAGAGAATTTTTGCATTCAGCCGAAGATACGATTGGAATTGACGTCAATTCCTATGAGAATCAGAATTGGGTCAATTCCAATTCTGCAGGAATCAGAATTGAGACAATTCCAATTCCTGAATCTCATTCCTTGCCAAACGAACATGCCCTTATGGATTCAGTATTTTCAAATTCTATGAAAAAAGAATATTATTTTTTATACCTTTAAATTTGAAATCAACATAAACAATATTATATATATTAACTATTAGTTATTAATGATTAATGACATATTTATATTATATTTTACGTAAATTCCTAATCAATTGCAAAAATTTAGTTCCTTGGTCGGTTTCCTCAAAACTGAGTACTAAACTAAAAGATCGGTTCCAAATTTTTTGGAACTACAACCTAACCAATAATCATTAGAATCAACCAAAAGTGATTGATTTGATTTCCGATCAATTTTCAAATTTTCAAATTTTTTGCACACCATATATAACAATAGTCATCCGATTATGGTATGATAATATTGCTGCCGTCCGATCAAATTCAATCATACTGCATCATCTCTCCACATTTTAATATGGCTCCTAAACCTACTAACTAAGCTATGTAAAATTACATTTTTGCCCCTATCAACTTCTAAAAATAAGGAAAAGCTGACCGTCGGATCACCGCAGCAAATCCGCTGAGCCGCCCAGCCCGCGGACCCGCTGACCCGCTGCCCCGCTAGCCAGCTGCAGCCCGCTGACCCGCCAGCCCGCCAATCCAATGATTTCAAACACCTTCTCTGATAACCTATATTTAAACCCGTAAAGTTTCTTATTACAGGCAGTGTGGGACTAATAGGCGGGTGCGGGCCATATCATAATTATTACATTATTTATAATTATTATATTATAATTATTATATTTAATAATATAAATAATTCTTATATATTATTATAATAAAAAGCAGGCGGGTGAACAGTGCTCCCGCAACTGTTCACCCGCCTGCTCTTTAAAATTTTTTTGTTTATTAATTCTTTCATTTTTTTAAATATCAAATATATTTATTTTTATTAATTGTTTATAAATATTAAATTATTTTTTTTATTAATTATAAAAAGCAATGTTCGATACTTTTGTGAAGCCCGCCGGGGGGCGGGCGAACCCCCGGCTCAAATTTATTTATTTTTATTAATTGTTTATAAATATCAAATTTATTTTTTTATAATTTTTTTTTATTAATTATAAAAGCAGATGATTCGGTACTTTTGCGAAGCCCGCCGGGGGGAGGGCGAAGCCCGCCGTCACCGGCCGGGTACTGTGGCGCGTAGCCATCGGGCCAGAGGCCCGTGCCTGTCACTCGTATATATATATATATATATATATATATATATATATAATATATTATTATATATATATATATATATATAGCTATATAATATACTTTTTAAAATAATATATATATATATATATATTATATATATATATATATTATATATTATTTTAAAAGATATATGGTGGTCTGCCAATAGTGTGAGTTCGAAAATAGGGGAAAAAATAAGGGTCGTCGGATTACAATCTTTTGATCCAAAGACGTTGGATCCGGGGCTTCAAATAACGGATTAGGTTTGCATATAAAAAAATCCAAAAGACCTTCCCCTCTCTCCTAAAACCCGATCGACAGTTATTCCCCCTCCCCCCCAAAAAAAAAATATGCGGCACACAGAAAACCTGGCCGGCGAGGCAGCTGGTGGGTGCCGGGTAGGCCGCCGGCAGCTCCGCCACCGGCCGGGAGGAAGAAAATGGTTGCAGCGAACTGCAGCCATTTTCTTCATCGCGGCCGCCGGCGTAGCCGCGGCGGCTTGACCGGCACCCACCGGCGGAGGCCGGGGAACCCACCGTGGGTAGCCGGGCAGGCTGTCACCGGCTCTGCCGGCGGCCGCGATGAATAAACTGCGTGCGGCACGGAGCCCGTGCCGCACACAGTTTTTTTAACTTTTTAATTTTAAAAAATCAAAAATAATTAATAATAAATAAACTATTAATTTCTAATAATTTTAAAATTAAAATATAAACAAAATTATTTAGTTTTAAAATAATTAAAATAATTAAAACAATCCGTCGGGGGCGGGCGAAGCCCGCTGCTGCTGGTCGTGTACTGTCGCGCGGAGCACGAGGGCCGGAAAATAGTCGTGCATGTGGTTCCCTGCGCCCACAAAATTTAGTACGTCTTTTGTTTATAAAAATAAATAAATAAAATGAAAAAATAATCATATTTTTAAAATAAAATTTTAAAAATATTCAAATTTAATTAATTATAAAAAATTATGAAAGTTATAATAAAAAACAATAACATTGAATAAATGAATATTTTACAAAAGAATATTTTCTCCCTTAAAATAAAACGAGTGAAACGACACGACCCTCCGACACTATGTGAGTACAGCGGCACAGGCCTCCTGCCCAACGTGAGTGCAACGACACTGGGCTCCAGCCCCACGTGAGTGCAACAGCACAAGCCTTTGGCCCTACATGAGTGACGCTCATGCCGCTCATAAAAAACATATATATAAATATCATATATAATAAATAATATATATATATATATATAATATATATATATATATATATATATATATATATCTACATTACTTAAAAAAAGTCAAAGGAAGTCCATGTAGCTACCCCAGAATTCTGCTTCCACCCTTTCCACCCCCTATCCCGCTTCCACGATGAATGCCCCAAATCGATTGGGAGTCCCAAAATTGAATCGCCCGCTCGATTGCTTTACTTTCCCGCTCATCGTGCTTTCTCCGTCACCACCTTTTCAAAACCCCCAATATGGTTGCCTTAACCCTATTCGAACGCTCACCCTCTGCGCTCCTCTGTTCACAGCTTATTCACGACTCCTCCTACTCCTAGCCTTGAAAATTTTTTGGGTCAGGACTCCGGACCATGAGCATGGTCCGGACAACCAATGAGGAGCCCCAAATTATGAGGGCCCCACGCAAAAGTGCATGACACAAGCCATAAATACGTGGGCCCCACCTCCTTTGCAGGCTTCTCATTGGTGCAGGACCATGAACATCGTCAGGCTCCTGAACTAACTATTACTCCCTAGCCTTGGAGGGTTTCGGATAAGGCTCCGCCCCTCCCCCCAATTCCTCCCCGTTGAAGCAATCGCCTCTTAGTCCTACCTATCGTTCTCTTTTAATCTATGACGAGTTTCCTCTTCTTCTTATCTTCGCTTTACTTTATCCTTCCGTAAAACTTGTCAACCCTGCTCTGCTTGCTTTTATCTTCAGCACGAGCTTCGCATACTACGTCGTCCCCAACTATCTCTTTCCTTCCATCTCCGCCCTCTCATTCATCTGTTGGTTCTGGACGAACTCTGTGAGTCACAATTGAACAAGCGTCGCCAAAAAACGTGGCTATTAAATAAAAATTTTGTAGTGTGGAGTCGGGAAAAGATTATTGAGGGTTTGTGTATGTGTTAGAAATATTGTTTTTATAAAAATAATTTTTAAAGTAATAATTTGGCGTGAGAGAATAATAATTTTTGTTATTCTTAATGTAATCTTTAGGCAACACTTTTAAAATATTGCAAATTAATTTTTAAGAAAACAACATATCATAATTGTTGCCTAAAGTAAATCCTCAAGGACAATATTTCAAAAATGTTCCCTATAAGAGATTAGAGAACAGTTTTTGAATGTTGCACAGAAAGTGTTGCCTAAATATGTAAACTTATTACAACAATTAAAAATTGTTCTCTAACAAAGTTTAGACAATATTTTTATAACTGTTGCCAAGTCAGGTGTTGCTAAAGATCAAAAATGTTGTAGTGTTGAGTTGACGGAATGTGTAGTGTCTTTAGGTGTATTTGCTGCCAAGATATTGGTAGAAGATATTGATAGAAGAATATTGCAGCATTTATAAAATCACCAATTTTGACAAATATAAAGCGCAGCGTTTTTGAAAAAGAACAACGGTAGCCTTTAAGAGCTACATCAACATTTTAAAAGCAAAATGTCGTAACAAAATATGTCGACACTCGCAACAACGACGATTTTACAGCAACGTCTCTCCCTCCCTTCATTTTTTTCTTCCTTTCTCTCTTTTCCCTCTCTCCCCCTTAACTTCTCCTCCCCTCTTTTTCTTTCTCTTCCCTCCCCCTACCCCTTCCCCCCTCATACCAGAGAGGAATCCGGCGGCCCCCGGTCGGGCCTCACTTCGGTCGACTGATTCCGACTAAAAACATTTAAAAAATAAATTGCAAATAACTTTTCCTTCTCTTTTCTAGTCGCTCGTTGGCCTCACCTCTCCCGCACTGCATCGTAAGGTAAAAAGAAAACCACCTCCTGTCGCTCTCTTCTCTGGCGGCCGCTAATCTCCGGGAAATTCATCTACAGTCGCGCTCTCCATCTCTGGCGCCCCAAATCTCTTCTTCGGCGCTTCCAGCTACGAACACCCACTCTTTTCTCCCACGAATCAAAGGCTAGGATGAATCTCGTGGTTCATAAACCATTTTATGGCGGTAAACTCTAATTTTCCATCATGTTCCTGTTCTTGTGATGTCGCAAAGCAGCCACTCCTCCGCCAGTTTTTCCGTCGTGGATCGACCGCTGCTAGGGCAAGGTCTTGGACCACAGAGCTGGACATCGGTCGAATCCCCTATTTATTGTCGCATCCAGGACAAGCTTCTTGAGCCTTGCGACCTTCTCTAGTCCAGGAAGGGCCTTGCCCCAAGGCTATGCTTGCATCTGGTTGACTTTCACTTCATTAGTGTGGTGGCTAAGTTGGTTTTGGATCCATCAAAGTCGGTTAAGGCGATGAGCAGGAATTTCACACCAACAAGAGGCTTGTGAGTTGCTTGGGTTGAGGCATGCCAAGCTCAGTGATAGAAACAACAAGAGGCATCGCTTCAAGGATCACAGAAAAGGTAAATGTTTTTTCTATAATTTTTTTATTCAAGTTTGTTTTGGAATGAGTATGTTTTAGGAAAAAATTTAAGATTCGGTAAATTTTACCTCATTCAAGCAAATGCTATAGATTGAAGTACTCTTATACAATTCTATGGTGTGCCTTCCAAAAATGTGTGTTAAGAATATAACTTGCATTATATTTCACCCTTAACCCGTGATGTTCTCAATATCTTTTGACTCCTCTTCTGCTAATCGCGACCGCCGGTGAAAAATGAATTGCGGTGTTCGCTAATCGAAAAGAACGCCGTCCAAAATTTCTTTGAAATTTCTCTTCCATGTTGCAACTTAGAATCTGACAGCACGAATTCCTCATTTCTAGAAATTTGAAATATACAGAAATGTTTTTTGGTACTTCTCAATCTCTTCCTCTCCACCTTGCAATTGAAATTTTTTAAAAAAATGAATGTAATGTTTACTCTATGATTTTGCAAGAATCGCATGATTCTCATGGGAAAGTTCTCTCGTCAATAAAACCGAGCAACTATAATTATCTGATGATAAAACTTCCTTCTTTGTACTTGGTTCTAAAACTCCTACCTGCAAGTGTGAATTTGATGAAACCAGCACCCCTTAATAAATTTAGGTGATTGTTATGGGCAAACCTATTTTGGATAGGTGCAAACCAATTTTATGGGCAAATCAAAAAATTATATGTGCAAACCAAATTGTTACGGGCAAACCAAAATAAAAACTTTCTAAATCAGATAGCAAAATATAAACTAACTGTTTAACATCAATATTACAAACTTTAACGTATTAAAAAAATTTAATTCATTGTAGAAATCCTTTTTAATGACAATTGTTTGCTCCAATTGTTGTCTTGAAAAAGTAGCACTGCATTCCCAGGAAATAACACCTTCGCCTGTCATTTTTAAAGTCTTCGCATTATTTTTTCAGAATGAAAGAACAAATGTCAGAAATCCAAAAATTTGATGATGAAAAGTTGGAGCCCTAAACATTTGATGCTAAGCAGTCCAAATCACTTTTCAAGCAGACTTTCTGTCTTGAAAAACTAGCACTATTATACTAAAAGACCGAATAGCTTTTATCTTTCAGTCAAAAATCTACAATAAACTGAGCCCTAATATTTCATTTGAAAGTGTTGGATGAGAAGTTGGGCTCCGTTTGACACGATGATCGTGGTCGTAAACGTATGAGTTTAACCGTCAATCGTTAACGATCACCTAACAAACATCATATGTTTGAACATAAAAGTGGATGGTCATGACCGCCACCACCGTGCCAAACGGAGCCAAATGAATAATTGACTATTCAAATGTATAAATTATTGCACTTATGAATAATTGACTATTCAAATGTATAAATTACTTCATCCTCTTCCTCATTCTGTTCATAGTTTCATAGCAGGTTTAGAGCCTGCTTGCTCTTCTAAACTGCAACTATCTCAAGAATTGAACAACAACTTTACAAACTGCGCATTGTTTCCAGAATTCAACGATGGCTTTATCATGAATAATCCAGTCATCAACAAATAACTTCAAACCAAGCAAAAGCAGAGCATGCCTTTATTGTGGTTTAGGCGACGGAAACGGAAGAGGCGACGAAAAAGGACTGCACGCAGGGAGGAGGCTCGCCGATGCTGAACGGCGCAGGGAGGAGACTCGCCGGAGGTTTCGCGCTCCGGAAAAAAATTCGGAGCCTCGCCGACACTGGACGGCGGAGGGAGGAGGCTCGCCAGCGGAGGTTTCGCGTTTCTAGGGTATTCGCGGTTAACGGGAGAGCAGTTCGAGTGATACGGGAGGAAGAGTGGTGTGCCCCTATAAAATTTCCGGTAAAATAAATATCGATTATTAAATAATTTGTATTAAAAAATTTGGTTTGCACCTATTCAAAATAGGTTTGCCCATAACAATCACCTAAATTTAAGGTATTGATCTACAATTCAAAAGTTTTTGGATTAAATTCAGTTTTCTGTGATTTTCAGATTGTTTTCCACTGAATTTTATGTTTATTTTTTGTGAAGGAATCACTTGTGGAGAAATATATTTCATTCTTGAACGTTTCCAACAAGTAAGTTTCAAATTTAATTAACATTTTGTTTGGTTTTTCTTAACTCTTCAGCACATCTATATCGAGCATTATTGCTGAGAATAAAATATATTGTACTCTCTAGAAAATTATATAGCATTGTGCATTTACTAAGTCTTATGCTCCACCACTTACAACCAATTTCTTTTGTGATGGTTGTTATAGGTTTTAACAAAGTATCATAGCTCATGACTCAATATCTTGCCTAAGGGAATACTTTGAGATAAGGCCCGATGGTTCATATTTCGTCTAGTTTTCTTGAACCTGTAGCCTACACTAATTCAAGGATTTCATTTATTAGGGATTTGAAGGAGTGAGCAAGATAACTGATGGTCTCAATGGCTTATTGTTTCCTCGATTTAGGAGAAAATATCATCTTTGATATATAATCAATAATTTTAGGTGTGAATTCAAGTGAACAAAACTCTGATTTTGCAGGACAACAACTACAAACTAGTGTTTTCATATATAAATATTCTAATTGGGAGTAGTAGCAGGTAGATACAAGTTGGTGTTTAATTATTTTGTTTAATTATTTTGTGATTAAGATCCACCTGTCTGAATACATCACAAAAAGGCAATTTTATTAGTGGGTAAGGCAGGTGTACTCCGTAGATCAAGTGAAGATAAGTTGCAGAATGGGCAATTTTTTTATTTAATTACCAGTGTTGAATGAGAAGAAGAGAGCTAAAAATCTCTCAATCTTTATCCAAGTCCATTGGGAGAATACAAGTTGGATTGATTGATTTACTTCCAAAAATGATTATGTTAAGATCCTCTTTGGTTCTACTATTTTGTGCCCTTTGGTTTTGGTCCTTAATAATTTGTTTCCACTGTTTAGTTGGATGTAAATGAAGGAGGAATTGGAGTTATCCTAAATTAAAGGACAACTGGAATTGCTTGGAACGGTCGCGGAATCAATCGTCGATAATGCAATTTGGTCGAGTCACATGATCGATGTGATTGCACACAATGCCCTTGATGTTGCGACTGCTGTTGTCGAACGGGCTCACGATCATCATCACATCGTTGAAGAAGGTGATGCTGCATCGCGGGACGATGATGATCTGTACCATGTCGACTACGCTGATCAGTTGATTGGGGATGAATCTGACATCAAAGTCAGCAACATGCCTCATTCCATTCAATCCAATTGCAAGCCCCGCAAACCAGGACTACCATCGCATGAGCGCAACTCTACATCGAGTCACAATAAGAAACCTCACATCATCAATGCATTGGGCAATGAACGTCAATCAGCATTACAAGGGCTTAATCATTGAGAAGCTGTCATGAGCACTTCGCCAATGATCAACCCCTTGGAACGTCTCTTGCTCCAAACGATTGCTCTCAGATTTTTTTTGCCCGATGAACCACAAGATCTGAAGGATTTCCCCATTGAATCTTTGCATCTTCCACAATTGCATCGAATCTGGTCTATTTTGATCTCGTCTTTGTGTAACACCAATTTCACTTTCAAATGGTTCATTCGATCGAAATTACAACATGTCTTGAAGCAGCACCTGGAGGATATGGTTGCCCTGGCCCGATTCAGACTGTCCATTCAACGAGCAGCGCACAAACACAACATCATTAGTGCCATGAGTCAAACTGTGTCAGTTATTGCACCATTGCAATCGTCCCCTGTTGTCAGTTTCAATATTGTGTAGTTGGAAGAGACTGTGACAATGAATACAACTCGAATCGTCACCTTGGCAACCAGAGCCAATCACAGTTTACATCAACATCATTCATCAAATCTGCAATCTGTGCCCGAACAACTCATTGAAGGGTCATCAGATGATAACATTGATCGACTGCTTCAGCAAGAGATTAATGTCGGGCATGCCGACAACATTCATTGGACTAAAGTGGTCGCCCTCGCGTACGCCCTCATTGCTTCCCATCATGAGGATCTGCTCGAGATGACCCACAAGGAGATCTAGAATCGTTGTGAATATCTTGCACGACTCAATAAGCGTGCGTGATCAACCGCATCTGCACGACAAGTCGTCATTCTCGTTTGCAATCACATTCTGAGGCAGCCCACCAACATGATGATCCAGGCTCACTCAATATTCCTCGGCCATCCCCGACCAAACGATCAATTCCAGCTGTATCTCCGACAACCCGAAATTCAAATCAACCGGCCTCTTCTACAGTCATCACGACGTTAGAGGAACTTGTTGTGGCCAACACGACTGCTGTCATCGAGATTGATTTGCGTCCACCATTCATGGTCGATCATTGGTTGCCTGGTTTGAATCAGATATTGGCGGCCACCGTCCCTGCCCCATCTACAGGGGAACCATTTTCCCATCTACTTGCTGACCAGTCCAACAGAGCGCTCCCATGTGAAATCGACGACTGGTGATCAAACGTCTTGGAAGAGTCTGGCCAAGCATTTCTTGTACTGGGCACAAGTCGCGCGGGTATTGAAGATGAACCAGCTTCAGGCTCGATTCGATGGGCAGCTCAAGCAAAAGGTCAAGAATGAAAATAAGAAAAAGAGCTGCTAGCAGGTAGACAATATTTGTCTTTTGGTTTCATTTTCATCTTCAGAATTTTTCTTCTCAATTATTGGAATTTTCCTTCTATTAATCTCACTAGGCTTGTTGAGGTGGCTCAAGCTTGGAGATATCATTGTTGCTGACGCTCTCCTCATTGGCGGCGATCCACTAAAAATCGACCAGTTTTGTGACTTAATTTCTTATATTTTCCATGGATATTTGAGCTGGCTCATGATTACTACAAAAATATTCAAGCTGTGTTCTTTTAATAGCTACAACATGCATATTGTCGAGAATTTAGTCTGACATTGAGAATTTTCCATGGGATAATTTCTTGCGGAAGTGATGTTTTCAATTTTCATCATTTTATTGTCCTAGATTAAGGTTTGCAGACTCATGATTTTTTTAATGATATTCTACCTGCAGCGGACATCAAAAATAACAGATAGAATGTTTGTTATGCAATTATAGACATGGATATCAGGTTGGTAATAGATTTTGTTCGCATTAATTTTGATTTAAATCATTTTATTTTTGGCTCGACTTAAAAGTTTGGCGAATCACTTAAACAACGAAAGAGATGAATATTATTTGAGCTTGCAGGAGTAGAAACATGAAGATTCTTGAAGCTGGATTACTCTTGCACCCTCTTTTACCATTAGAAAAATCAAATGTTGCATCTCAAAGTCTCAAAAAGATTATCCGTGGAATTTCTGATAGTCCTATTGACACCGGAAGGAATTCAGAGTCAATGCAGGTTCTTCGCAGTACTGTGATGTCCCTTGCTTGCAGAATAACACCTGGATTGTCTTTTGATATATGCCATTGGGCCGATGACTCTCCTTTTAATCTAAATTTTTATCAAATGCTATCAGATGTTTTATTCGATAATGAAAGATCTGTAGTAGAGGAAATTGATTACATTTTGGAGTTGATCAAGAATATTTGGGTTGTGTTTGGATTAAATCAGATTATTCATAATCTCTTATTTTTGTGGTTTTTATTTCGTTGCTTTTTGACAGTTGGACAAACAAACTATGATTTTCCTTTTGCAGCAGATAATCAGTTGATGGAGGTTGCAAATGACACTAAGACAACAAAATAACTTCTTTACTCAAAGATATCGAGCTCATTTTTTAGTTCAATAATGGGATGGACAGAGAAAAGGCTTCTAGCTTATCATGACACGTTCAATTCTAATAATATTGAGTTGACGGAATGTGTAGTATCTTTAGGTGTATCTGATGTCAGGATATTGGTAGAAGATATTGATAGAAGAATATTGCAGCAGTTATAAAATCACCGATTTTGACAAATATAAAGTGTGGCCTTTTTGAAAAAGCACGGCGATAGCCTTTAAGAGTTACATCAACGTTTTAAAAACAAAATGTCGCAACAAGCTATGCCGACTCTCGCAACAATAGCGATTTTATGGCAACATCTCTCCCTCCCTTCATTTTTTCTTCCTTTCTCTCTTTCTCCCTCGATCTCTCCCCCTTTCCTTCTCCTCCCTCTCTTTTTTTTTCTCTCCCTCCCCTCCCCCTTTTCCCCCTCATACCAGAGAGGAACCCCCCCCCTCCACTAGCTTAATGGGGGTCATGGAGACTAAGTGGGGTTAATCATAGTCAACCGGGAACCGCCCTAATCACCTGTGTGGCGAAACCGCCGAACCTCCAACCACCCGACCAGTCGTCGTACGACTAGTAGTTGATATAGACTGGTGTTAGGGTTTTAGAATTAAAGTACTTTAATTTAATTTTATATTTGTTATAAATTAAAATTATACTATTGAAAAAATAATAACGATAAATTATTTTTCTTAGTTTATAAAAAGGGCGGAGAGGCCAACACGAGGCGTTCGCGTGTAACACTGCTCCTATCGGTGAGCTTCGCAAAATTGTAATTCGCTTTTTAGTTAATTTTGTCGGCGCCTAATGGATGGAATCGTAGTGAAATTCGTACATTCACAAGCAAATACCACGAGCAATAATTTTAGGAATAACCATAATTTAAGTGGTTAGAATGTTCATGACAAGCTCAAAATTATTTAGTTAGAACATATAAAATTACGCCAGAAATGTAGCAAGGGGCAATAATGTTACCCAGGATTTCAGTCCTGCCCAAATTCGATCGAACGTACGGGAACACCAATGAATGTTGACAGAAGAGTTGAACCCAAGTTTATCTCAATTGGCAGCTTCACAGGGAAGGGTCGAGCCTAACTGACGGAGGGGATTTGTCGAAAGTCGACGTCAGTTGGGCCGGCTTGCTGGAAACAATAGTCAAAGTCAACGACAACTAACCGACGACCGGATGCTGGAAGGCGAGGTTGTCACCGACGGGAAGCTTTGGAAGCAACAAGTAGTGGGCAGAACAAAACGATGAAGGCGGGCAGCAGTCCTCTTTCGCAGGAGCCGGCGCAGTAGGGACGTCAACCGGCGTTACTCCTCCAACGATCGATTGGGACGGATCTTTGGTGGAGGTGACTTCATCTGGTGGGGTGGGGGAGCTATGCTGGTAGTATAGAGAAAACAAGGGGATTTAACTATTCTCTGCAATTCTCGGGCACCATTTTTTCTTCTTATGGTAGCAGCTTTTAAACGGGAGAAAATCATTTGCCCCTTTCAATATCTTTCCAAACAGAGTTGATTTTCAAATAAACTTTATTTCTAAACATTGTAGCAGCTGTCAGATGTTTAAGCAGGTAATATGAGAAATATTTATTTCTAAATAAATATTTCCAAACAAAACTGATTTCTAAATTTTAACTGATGTCCATAATATATTTTCCCTCTATTAATTTGTTTATGCACCCTTTGAAATAATCTTAAGATTGCCTTTCCATCCTAGATATCATAAAATACCGAACATTTTTATTCAAGATCTTATCGGACGGTCAACCCGCTGAGTCAACCAACTGCAAGAAAGATGCACGAAAGAAATACATGCTTATAAAAATGTTGAAAAAAAAATATGTAATTTAGGATGTGACGATGGATGCATCAATTCTCCCGGGGTTGAAAGAGCTCGACCCCGACGAGACTTCGCAAAAGCTGGCTATGGAGAGACCAGACATCGTTGTTGGATCTAGATCGGGTAGAATAACTGGGGCGTTGACAGGTGGCTCAACTGGTGGCCCAATACGCTTCTGAACATGAACTGGACTAAGTCACCTGAATTAAACAATCAACTGATCTCCCTTTGAAAACTACAACTCATGGCGAAAGCAACCGACCATGAGTTTGTAATGTTCAAAGGTTGTTCGCAAAATATTAGCAGTAATTTTATGGCGACAACAAAAGAAACTTCTTTACTCAAAGATATCGAGCTCATTTTTTAGTTCAATAATGGGATGGACAGAGAAAAGGCTTCTAGCTTATCATGACACGTTCAATTCTAATAACATTGAGTTGACGGAATGTGTAGTATCTTTAGGTGTATCTGTTGTCAAGATATTGGTAGAAGATATTGATAGAAGAATATTGCAGCATTTATAAAATCACCGTTTTTGACAAATATAAAGTGCGGCGTTTTTGAAAAAGCGTGACGATAACCTTTAAGAGTTACATCAACGTTTTAAAAATAAAACGCCGCAACAAACTATGCCGACTCTCACAACAATAACGATTTTATGGCAACGTCTCTCCCTCCCTTCATTTTTTTCTTCCTTTCTCTCTTTCTCCCTCGATCTCTCCCCCTTTCCTTCTCCTTCTTCTTTTTTTCTTTCTCTTCCCTCCCCCTCCCCCTTTTCCCCCTCATACCAGAGAGGAACCCCCCCCTCACTCCACTAGCTTAATGGGGGTCATGGAGACTAAGCGAGGTTAATCATAGTCAACCAGGAACCGCCCTAATCACCTGTGTGGCAAAACCGCTGAACCTCCAACCACCCGACCAGCCGCCGTATGACTAGTAGTTGATGTAGACTGGTGTTAGGGTTTTAGAATTAAAGTACTTTAGTTTAATTTTATATTGGTTATAAATTAAAATTGTACTATTTAAAAAATAATAACGATAAATTATTTTTCTTAGTTTATAAAAAGGGCAGATAGGCCAACTCGAGGCGTTCGCACGTAACACTGCTCCTATCGGTGAGCTTCGCAAAATTGTAATTCGCTTTTTAGTTAGTTTTGTCGTCGCCTAATGGATGAAATCGTAGTGAAATTCGTACATTCACAAGCAAATACCGCGAGCAATAATTTTAGGAATAACCATAATTTAAGTGGTTAGAATGTTCATGACAAGCTCAAAATTATTTAGTTAGAACATATAAAATTAGGCCAAGAAATGTAGCAAGGGGCAATAATGTTACCCAGGATTTCAGTCCTGCCCAAATTCGATCGACGTACGGGAACACCAATGAATGTTGACGGAAGAGTTGAACCCAAGTTTATCTCAATTGGCAGCTTCACAGGGAAGGGTTGAGCCTAACTGACGGAGGGGATTTGTCGAAGTCGACGTCAGCTGGGTCGGCTTGCGGGAAACAATAGTCAAAGTCAACGGCAACTAACCGGCGACCGGATGCTGGAAGGCGAGGTTGTCACCGACGGGAAGCTTTGGACGCAACAAGCAGTGGGCAGAACAAAACGGTGAAGGCGGGCAGTAGTCCTCTTTCGCAGGAGCCGGAGCAGTAGGGGCGGCAACCGACATTACTCCTCCAACGATCGATTGGGACGGATCTTTGGTGGAGGTGACTTCATCTGGTGGGGCGGGGAGGCTATGCTGGTAGTATAGAGGAAACATGAGGATTTCACTATTCTCTGCAATTCTTCAGCACCATTTTTTCTTCTTATGGTAGCAACTTTTAAACGCGAGAAAATCATTTGCCTCTTTTCCCACAGGATTTCTATACACACCTGTGTATAACTTTTTTATATACACACCGTTTAGAATGCTGACATATGGCGGACCCACTATAAAATTCCAGAAATCACCCTAAATCTAGAAATCCCGGATTCGACATCACCCCTGGTTCATGCGGCGGTCTCTTCTACAATCTCTTCCTCGAATACGCCGCCGCCGGCACTCTCGCCGATGAAATCAAGCGGTGCGGCGGGAGGCTCGGTGAAGACTAAATTCACTTAAGAGCGCGCAAGATCCTCTCCGGACTCGTTGATCTCCACGGCGCTGGCATCATTCATTGCGATGTGAAGCCTGAGAATGTCCTGATTGGATCCAACGGCCAGGCGGAAATTGGGGATCAGGGATGCGCTCGGCTGATCGCGTCCGGGGAGAGGGAGATCAGGGGATAGCACATGTACATGGCGCCGGAGGCGGTGAGAGGGGAGGAGCAGGGGATGCCTGTCGATGTATGGGCATTGGGTTGCGCTGTGATTGAAATGGCGACGGGCCGACCACCGTGGCCGGATGTCGCAAATGAGGCGGAGGGAATCCGTCGGATTGGGTTTTTTGGTGATGTGCCGGTGATTCAAGATTATTTAATAACATTATTTTATAATAATAGTATTTTATTATATATTTACAAGTGTGTATAACTTTTTCTATACACACCTGTGTATAGAATCTGCGTTCCCTCTTTTCAATATCTTTTCAAACAGAGCTGATTTTTAAATAAACTTTATTTTTAAACATTGTAACAGTTGTCAGATGTTTAATTAGGTAATATGAGAAATATTTATTTCTAAATAAATATTTCCAAACAAAACTGATTTCTAAATTTTAGCTGATGTCCATAATATATTTTCCCTCTATTAATTTTTTATGCACCCTTTAAAATAATCTTAAGATTGCCTTTCCATCCTAGATATCATAAAATACCAAACATTTTTATTCAAGTCGGACGGTCAACTCGCTGAGCGAACCAACTGCAAGAAAGATGCGCGAAAGAAATACATGCTTATAAAAATGCTGAAAAAATAAAATATGTAATTTAGGATGTGACGATGGATGCATCAATTCTCTCGGGGTTGAAAGAGCTCGACCCCGACGAGACTTCGCAAAAGCTGGCAATGGAGAGACCAGACATCGTTGTTGGAGCTAGATCGGGTAGAATAACTGGGGTGTTGACAGGTGGCTCAACTGGTGGCCCAATACGCTTCTGAACATGAACTATACCAAGTCTCCTGAAATAAACAATCAACTGACCTCCCTTTGAAAAGTACAACTCATGGCGAAAACAACCAACCATGAGTTTGTAATGTTCAAAGGTTGTTCGCAAAATATTAGCAGTAATTTTATGGAATTCTATTAAATAATTAATATGAGCTTGCACATCAAATAAGATGCGTTTATGGAATGAGAGATGATGATGGTCAGGCGGGCGAAGCAATGTGTAGAAAATCTCAGAATGAGATATATTAAAGCATTGACTTTTAGAATTATTACATGTGAAATATGCTTGTGAATTTACAAGACCCAATTGCATTGGTTTCGTCTCAGTTAGACTCCTCAAAAAGTTCCCAAAACTTTGATTTACAATCCGGGTCTGTCCATCGATCCGGGAGTCAGCGACGGAAAATAGGATTTTAATTGGGCCTGGGCACAATTAATTAATAATAATAAATCGTTAACCACTTAACCCCTACCCAACCAAATTGATAATTAGACGTACAAAAATAATAAAACAACATTCTTAGGTCTATTCACTAATAAGACAGTGACATTGTAAAAATAAAAAAAAAGTAAGAAAAAATATTATTAAACACATGCTTGAAAAAACTAACTATTAACTATAACTATTAACAAATGAAAAAAATGGAAAAATAGAAACAATGAAATGCTAAAAATGAACTGTAAATAAGTTCCACGTGATTCTCACTCTAATGTCTCCTTTGAACTTAATCTGGGATATTACTTGCTTAAAAACCTTCAGTGGGGAGTGACTAAAGAGAGGGAAAAAACAAGTATCAAGCTACTAAAACAGCATTCTTAGCTTGACACTCAAGTATCAAGCTACAAAGATATGAAATGCCTTAAAAAACCTTTTCACAAAATTGGCAACTAAACCACAGTTGCCATCGTCCTTACTTTCCTTTCTCCATCTGCACTGCCAGCAAAACAAGTCCAAACTAGATACCACCGCAACCATAGGCCTAATTTTTTCCAAAAACACGCCCGGGCACTTGCCTATGCGTGTCTCTTCTTAGTTCCGCCCATGCCAGGAGTGATGAGCGCTACTAAATTCGAGTTTGATGTCCTCATGTCCCCATAATATGTTCCAAAATTTTGATATAAAATATTTAATATAATGTTGAAAATTCACAAATCCATTTACATTTGACTTAATACCACACACTTTAAAATTGATCTTTGATTTATCATTTAAATACTTTCAGAGAAATCCTTTAAAACGCGTGCCCTTGTTGAGTTTTAAAATTTTTGGAGTTCTCACTATCCTTAACACACAAGTTCTCTTAAATATATTGATAATTTGATAATGAATATTTTTAAATACATCTATACTTACAAGATGAGGTAATGATATAAAATGATATTCTCCAAATATAAAATCAATATATGGTGGTCACTCTAATGTGAGTGGCAGATGATCATCAAACATAATGTTTAATAGGCTCAAGTGTCAGGGGTTGTGGTGGGCTAGGAGATTCGAGACATGTAGGTCGAGTCTATGTCTCCTAAGATGAGGGTCTCATCACTAGTCAACTCCTCCGGGGGAAGTGAGATTGCAATTGAGTCACCCATGGTGAGTGACACACAACTAGTAAATTCTTTCTGGAGTGGGGCCTCAGGACTAATCCTGATGAAAATAGTTGGTGAATCAGTGTGAGCAAGTGGAGACACCTCTTCAGTCTGGATGGGGGGATGAGGAGGATGAAATTCCTTTTCTTGGAACTGGGGCTCATGAAGGATCTCCTCGACTGAAGGGGGTGCCATGGTGGAGAATAGTGGGAATAAAGTGCTTGTGGGGGAAACGACGTAATGTTATTAGAATTGAACGTGTCATGATAAGCTAGAAGCCTTTTCTCTGTCCATCCCATTATTGAACTCAAAATTAAGCTCAATATCTTTGAGTAAAGAAGTACCTTTGTTGTTTTAGCATCCTTTGCAACCTCCATCAACTAATTATTCGTTGCAAAAAGAAGATCATAGTCTGTTTGTCCAACTGTCACAAAGCAACAGGAATAAAAACCACAAAAATAAGAGATTATGAATCATCTAATTTAGTCCAAACACAACCCAAATATTCTTGATCAACTCCAAAATTTAATCAATTTCCTCTACTACAGATCCATCATTATCGAATAAAACATCCAATAGCATTTGATACAAATTTAGATTAAAATAAGAGCCATCGACCCAATTGCATACATCAAAAGACAATCCAAGTGTTGTTCTGCAAACAAGGGACATCACAGTACTGCGAAGAACCTGCATTGACTCTGAATTCCTTCCGGTGTCAATAGGACTATCAGAAGTTCTACAGATAATCTTCTTGAGCCTTTGAGATGCAACATGTGATTTTTTTAATTGTAAAAGAGGGTGCAAGAGTAATCCAGCTTCAAGAATCTTCATGTTCCTACTCCTCCAAGCTCAAATAATATCGTCTCTTCCGCTGTTTAAGTGATTCGCCAAACTTTTAAGTCAAGCAAAAAATAAAATAATTTAAATCAAAATTAATGCAAACAAAATCTATTACCAACCTGATCTCCATCTCAATAATTGCATAACAAACATTCTATCTATTATTTTTTATGTCCGCTATAGGTAGAATATCATGAAAAAATCATGAGTCTGTAAACCTTAATCTAGGACAATAAAATGATGAAAATTGAAAGCATCACTTCCGCAAGAAATTATCCCATGGAAATTTCTCAATGTTAGACTAAATTCTCAACAATATCTATATTTTAGCTATTAAAAGAACGCATAGCTTAAATATTTTTGTAGTAATCATGAGCCAGCTCAATTATCCCATGAAAAATACAAGAAATTAAGTCACAAACCTGGTCGATATTTAGTGGATCGCCGCCAAGGAGGGGTGCATCAACAACAATGATATCTCCAAGCTTGAGCCACCTCAACAAGCCTAGTGAGATTAAAAGAAGGAAAATTCCAATAATTGAGAAGGAAAATTCTGAAGATGGAAATGAAACCAAAAGCCAAATATTGTCTACCTAATAACAGCTCTTTTTCTTGTTTTCATCCTTAACCTTTTGCTTGAGCTGCCCATCAGATCAGACCCGAAGTTGGTTCGTCCCCAATACCCCCGCGACTTGCACATAGTACAAGAAATGCTTGGCCAGACTCTTCCAAGACGTTTGATCACAAGTCATTGATTTCACATGGGAGCACTCTGTTGGAGTGGTCAACAAGTAATTGAGCAGCTCCTTCTCCGCTTGGGAAAATGGCTCCTCTATAGATGGGGAGAGGATGGTGGCCATCAATATCTGATCCAAACCAGACAACTAATGATCGACCATGAATGGTGAACGCAAACCAATCTCGTCGACATCATACATGTTGGCCACAGTAGCTTCCTCCGACGTCGTGATGACTTTAGAAGAAGCCAGTTGATTTGAATTCCGGGTAGTCGGAGATGCGGCTGGAACTGATGGTTCGGCCGACGGTGGCAGAGGAATATTGAGGGAGCCTGGATCGTCGTGTTGGTGTGCTGCCTCGGAATGCGATTACAAACTAGAATGACGACCTAGGTCGTGCTGATGCGGTTGATGGTGCACGCTTCTTAAGGCATGCAAGATACTCCCAATGATTCTGGATCTCCTTGTGGGTCATCCTGAGCAGATCCTCACGATGGGAAGCAATGTGGGCATATGCGGGGAGACCACTTTGGTCCAATGAATATTGTCGGCATGCCCGACATCAATCTCTTGCTGAACCAGTCGATTAATGTTATCATCCGATGGCCCTTCAATGAGTTGTTCTGGCGCAGAATGCAAATTCGATGCATGGGTTTGACGTGAACTGTGATTTGCGCTGGTTGCCAAGGTGACGATTCGAGTTGTAGTCGTTGTCACAGTCTCTTCCAACTGCACAATGTTGAAACTGACAACATGGGACGATCGCAATGGAGAAATAACTAACGCGGCTTGACTCAGGGCACTAATGATGTTGTGTTTGGGCGCTGCTCTTTGAATGGGAAATCTGAATCGGGCATGGGCAACCATATCCTCCAGGTGCTGCTTCAAGACCAATTCTGATTTCGATCGAATGAACCGTTTGAAAGTGAAATTGGTACTACACAAAGCTGAGATCAGAACAGACCAGATTCGACACAATTGTGGAATATGCAAAGATTCAATGGGAAAATCCTTCAGATCCTGCAGTTCATCGGACAAAAGAAATCTGAGAGCAATCGTTCGGAGCAAGGGACGTTCCAAGGGGTTGATCATTGACGAAGTGCTCATGACAACTTACCAAAGATTAAGCCCTTGTAATGCCGACTGACGTTCATTGCCCAATGCATTGATTCTGCGAGGATTTTTATTGTGACTCGATGAAGAGTCGTGCTCATGCAATGTTGGTACTGCTTTGTGGGGCTTGCGATTGGACTGAATGGAATGAGGCGTGTTGCTGACTTTGATGCTAGATTCGGCCCCACTCAACGGATCAGCGTCGTCGACATGGTTCAGATCATCCTCATCCCGCGGTACAACAACACCTTCTTTAACAATGTGATGATCATCGTGAGCCCGCTCGACAACACCAGCCGCAACATCAAGGGCATTGTGCGCAATCACATCGAACATGTGACTTGACCAAATTGCATTATCGACAATTGATTCTGCGACCATTCCAAGCAATTCCAGTTGTCCTTTAATTTCGGATAACTCCAATTCCTCCTTCATTTACGTCCAACAAAACAGTGTAAATAAATTATTAAAGACCAAAACCAAAGGGCACAAAACAGTAGAACCAAAGAGGATCTCAACATAATCATTTTTGGAAGTAAATCAATCAATTCAACTTGTATTCTCCCAATAGATTTGGAGAAAGATTGAGAGATTTTTAGCTCGCTTCTTCTCATTCAACACTGGTAATTAAACAAAAGAATTGCTCATTCTGCAACTCATCTTCACTTGATCTATGGAGTACACCGACCTGCCTTATCCACTAATAAAATTGCCTATTTGTGTGATGTATTCAGACAAGTGGATCATAATCACAAAATAATTAAACAAAAGAATTGAACACCAACTTGTATCTACATGATACTTACTCCCAATTAGAATATTTATATATGAAAACACCAGTTTGTAGTTGCTGTCCGGCAAAATAAGAGTTTTGTTCACGTGAATTCACACCTAAAATTATTGATTATATATAAAAAGATGATATTTTCTCCTAAATCGAAGAAACGATAAGCCATTGAAACCATCAGTTATCTTGCTCACTCCTTCAAATCCCTAATAAATGAAATCCTTGAATTAGTGTGGGCTATAAGTTCAAGAAAACTAGACGAAACATGAACCATCGGGCCTTACCTCAAAGTATTCCCTTATGCCATGATATTGAGTCATGGGCTTTGATACTTTGTTAAAACCTAAACAACCATCATAAAAGAAATTGGTTGTAAGTGGTGGAGCACAAGACTTAGTAAATGCACAATGCTATATAATTTTCTAAATAGTACAGTATTTTTTATTCTCAACAATAATGCTCGATATAAATGAGCTGAAGAGTTAAGAAAATCAAATGAAATGTTAATTAAATTTGAAACTTACTTTCTGGCAACATTCAAGAATGAAATATATTCCTCCACAAGTGATTCCTTCACAAAAATAAACATACTATTCAATAGGAAAAAATCTAAAAATCATAGAAAATTGAATTTAATCCAAAAACTTTTGAATTGTAGACCAATGCCTTAAATTTATCAAGAGAGTGTTGTTGGGTTCATTGTTCCCAATGTCCCAAATTTGTAAGATGCCAAACAAGTCAATGGTATACACATAGTTGTATTTGATGTATGTTTAAGTTCATGTATACAAGTTAGTCTATGTCATATTGATTGGACAGGTGGTCCAAGTGACATTGACAGGTGGAATCAAAGAAGCTGACTGGAAAGATAGGAAATTGCCTAAGTCCACAGGCATTGAGTGAAGCAAGC
This sequence comes from Platanthera guangdongensis, assembly GCA_039583875.1. NCBI lineage: Eukaryota > Viridiplantae > Streptophyta > Magnoliopsida > Asparagales > Orchidaceae > Platanthera > Platanthera guangdongensis. Next base: position 179,259,842 of record CM077162.1, on the reverse strand, counting down.
TCACTCAACGCCAGATGAACCAGAAGTCAGTGACAGTGAAGAAAAATGACTAGGTCCAAAGTCGTTAAGTGAAGCCAGTTCACTCAACGCCATACAACAAATAACACGGAGTGAAGTCAGGACAGTCAAAGCCCAATAAGTTGCATCATAGAAAAATGACCAAGTCCACAGGCGTTGAGTGAAACTAGTTCACTCAACGCCATACAACTAACAACGCTGAGAGAGGGCAAACAGTCAAAACTTTAAGTATTGACAAGACAAAAAAGTGGCCAAGTCCATAGGCGTTGAGTGAAGTCAACTCACTCAACGCCATATAGCCAAAAGCGTTGAGTCATGTTATTTCTGTCAAAGCCATAAAAGAAAGAGACAGAAAAATGGTTAAGTCCAGAAGCGTTGAGTGAAGCTTGTTCACTCAACGCAATATATTTTCAGTCAAAGCCATAGAAAGAAAGAGACATAAAATTGGTTAAGTGCAGAAGCGTTGAGTGAAGCTTGTTCACTCAACGTCATGCAGTTTCTGTCAACGCCAAAGAAAAAGGAGACAAAAAATTGACCAAGTCCAGAAGCGTTGAGTGAAACCAGTTCACTCAACGCCAAGATCAAAAGACTTTGAGTCAAGCTAATGTAGTCAGCCTAAGAGGAAACAAAGAAATCGACTAAGTCTAGAAGCATTGGGTGAAGCCAGTTCACTCAACACACTCAACGCCAGATTTCAGAATCAAGGGCAGAAAGCGTTGAGTGAGGCCAGCTCACTCAACGCCTTCAGACAGAAGGAGATTTGGCTAAAAATAAAAGCGTTGAGTGAAACCAGTTCACCCAACGCTCTCAACGCTTTCATGCAGAGTATAATTACTCTAAGTCCAGAATCATTGAGTGAAGCTATACACTCATCGCTCTCAATGACATAGTTACAGAAAGGGCTGAAGATCAAGCTAAGGCAAAAAACATTGAGTAAAGCTTATACACTCAACGCTCTCAACGCCTAGAGTTGCAGAAGGATGCAGAATGTTGACCAAGTTAAAAAGCGTTGAGTGGAGCTTACTCACTCAATGCCTAGCAGAGTAAGAAATTTTCTAAGTCCAGATTTGTTGAGTAAAGCTTGTTCACTCAATGCACTCAATGCCTGTGTAGTTTTCTAAAATTTTCTAAGCCCAGAATGACTGACGTCAGCAGAGTCAACAAAAAGTCAACAAAATTCAAAATGACTAAGGAAGAGCTACAACTCATTACTAATGTCGCCCTCAGTCTCATTCTATAAAACTAAGGATATAATCAACCGTTAAAGCAGCTACACATGTCAATCAACTCGCTAGATGACATGATTATAAATAGAAGATGAGATCTGGATCAAGACAAATTTTTGAGAGATCAATTCATTACGAAATAGAGGAGCGGGATTTCGTCTTCTTCCCCCACCATTATTGCAGAAACAAGAAGATTGAATCGACGATTCTGAAGGGTTTCAGAGTTAGCTGCGACAATCAACATCTGCTACATCAAGATCAGAAGATTTCTTTGAGGAAGAAGAATCAGCCAAGGCCAGCCCTAGCTGAAGTTGCTTCAAGATCCAAGCCGAGCCGAATTTGAAGATCAATCTCTGGATTTATGAAAGAAGAGGTAGAGCAATCTGTGTTCTACAAAACAGGTTAGCTGATAGAAGATCTCTCCTCTCTCTCTTTCATCAGCAGAATCAGAATCAAGGTTCTGAGTTACTTCCAACACAAACAACAAATTCTTGAGTATAACTATTCTTGTTGTTGTGAAGAAGATATGATTGAGATTCACTCAGCTCGGGAGGCAATTGACTCAGTGATTAATTTCACTTGAGTCAAAACAACTTTTCTATTCAAATTCTATAGGATCTGGTTAAGATCTGTGTTGTAAGCCTAGTTTATAGAGGTTGAGAGTTAGATCTTGTGAAATCTGTATTGTAAGCCTAAGTTATAAAGGCTGATTGTAGGATCTAGTATATATCTGAGTGGTAGGATCCAGTCTTGGATCTGCGCGATATGGCTGTTTTTTTCCCAGCCTGTGTTGTGTGGCATTTGTGTATGTGGTAGGTGATCAGGTGATTACTGAGTGGTTAGGTTGTGTGTATGTGTTGTAATTCTCAGTGGAGACTGAGTGGTCCTGTGAGATCGTGTTGTAATCTCTGAGAAGCCAAGTTGTTGGAGAAGTGCCTTGTCTAACATTCTGTTAGAAAGACGAGAGAGGACAGTGGATGTACCCATATACTGGGGAACCACTATAAAACTATTGTTTCGTCTGGGTGATAATCTTGAAAGCATCAACATTCATATCATAACACACAACAAAATCTGATAAAGATTAAAAGTAACTAAAAAGCTCAAGAAACCTATTCACCTCCCTCTAGGTGATTAACTACCATGGTATTCAAAGACTTTCATGTGCTAGTCTCATCAAATTCACACTTTTGGCTAAGAGTTTTAGAACCAAGCACAAAGAAGGAAGTTCTATCATCAGGTAATTGATAGTTGCTCGGTTTTATTGGCGAGAGAACTTTTCTATGTGAATCATGCAATTCTTGGAAAATCATAGAAGTAAACATTACATTCATTTTTTTTTCAAATTTCAACACAAATATTTCAATTGCAAGGTGGAGAAGAAGAGATTGAAAAGTACCAAATTTTTTTTTGTATATGTCAAATTTCCAGAAATGAAGAATTCATGCTTCCAGATTCTCAGTTGCAACATGGAAGTGAAATTTCAAAGAAATTTTGGACTAGTTGAGTGTATTGGACACTCACCACGATTCTGCCGATCAAGCTCGGCGCTGAGCTCGTTGGGGGGTTGCAGGGGGGGGGGGGACATACCCCCTGCTCAGGGGTTTGGGGGTGAAGGCCCTGACCAAAATTTTTCCCAGGAAAAGTAGGTAAAAGACAACTCCACATGTAGAAATCAAAGATGGATGAAGTTCTTTTCAATTAGCACCGCGATTCATTTTTCACCGACGACCGCGATTAGCAGGAGAGGAGTCTAAAGATATTGAGAACATCGTGGGTTAAGGGTGAAATATAATGCAAGTTATATTCTTACCACACACATTTTTGGAAGGCATATCATAGAATTGTATAAGAGTGCTTCAATCTATAACATTTGCTTGAATGAGGTAAAATTTACCGAATCATAAATTTTTTCCTAAAACAAACTCATTCCAAAACAAACTCGAATAAAAAAATTATAGCAAAATATTTATCTTTTCTGTGATCCTTGGGGTGATGCCTCTTGTTGTTTCTATCACTGAGCTTGACAGGCCTCAACCCAAACAACTCACAAATCTCTTGTTGGAGTGATCCTTAGAAGATTGAAGAATTCCTGTTCATCGCCTTAACCGACTTTGATGGATCCAAAACCAACTTGGCCACCACGCTAATGAAGTGAAGTCAACCAGATGCAAGCATATTAGGGCAAGGCCCTTCCTGGACCGGAGAAGGTCGCAAAGCTCAAGAAGCTTGTCCTGGATGCGACAATAAAGAGGGGAATCGACCGATGTCCAGCTCTGTGATCCAAGACCTTGCCCTAGCAACAATCGATCCACAACAGAAAAACTAGCGGAGGAGCGGCTGCTCTGCGACGTCGCAAGAAGAGGAACATGATGGAAAATTAGAATTTACCGCCGGAAAATGGTTGATGAACCACGAGATTCGGCCTAGCCGTCGATTCACCGGAGAAGAGAGTGGATGTTGGTAGTTGGAAGCGCCAGGAGAAGAGATCCGGGGGTCGGAGACGGAGAGCACGACTGTAGATGGATTTCCCGGAGATTAGCGACCGCTAGAGAAGAGAGCGACGAGAGGCGGTTTTCTTTTTACCTTGCGATGTAGTGCGGGAGAAGTGAGGCCAGCGAGTGACCAGAAATAAAAGAAAAAGTGACTTGTAATTTATTTTTTAAATGTTTTCAGTTGGAATCAGTCGACCGAAGTGAAGCTCGACAGACGGCTCGGGGAGGTAAAGTGCAAAAGTGCACTTTACTCTCCCCTTTTCCCGCCCGACAGGGGGGGGGGGATTCCGACTATTCATATCCCGAAATCCCTATAAATTAATGATGCCCAAAATAAATGAATTGCCCAAAAAATGAATTATAATGTAATTACTTTTACAAACACTGTATTTTAAAATTGAATATTTTGAATGTTTTTAAAAAACTAAGTATATATTTAAACTTTTTGAATCTTTTAACCACAGACAATTTTTTCCTTTTTATAAACTAAAGATAAAAATACAGATATACATATTTTGAGAAATTAAGATTAAATAAAGATATGCATGTCATCCATTATAAGGAAGAAAATGATATTCCATTATTTCTCATATATACAGAAAATAAATATATGACTAAAATAACCCTACCCAATAAATTCATTGAACAGTAAAAGGATTATAACGTGGGATTAAATTGTCTATGTATGATACTATATCCCCAACCTCCGCTAAAATTGGAGATTAATAATATCGACATTACTATCGCGGGGCCCGGCAGAGCCGGTCGGCGATAAATGGCCGGGGGGAGCGTCGGCGAATCGCCTCAGCAGCCTCGCCCGTAAGAATCGGGTTGAAAGGGTGAGAGATTTGGGAAGAGTGCGGTCTCTCGCGTCCCACGCTTTTTGCGTTGGTCTCATCTTCTCCACGCCTGCCCCCTTCCTTTTATAGATAATAGATCTAGGGTTTCTTCCCATCCATCTGCTCCTTCTTCTTCCGGCTCATGGCTTCTCGCCGGAGGACAGCCTGAGCTGGCGATTTAGATCGGCGTGGGTCGGCACGCGAACGGGTCTCAGGTTCCGTGCTTGTTCTTGGAAAACTTTGGGAGATCCCTCCGCCGAGGGATCAGCTTGAAATATCTGGTGAGGACTGGTGATTAGCCTTGATTTTGTTTTCATTGAAGCTGCACTGCGGATTTGAATGTCTCCTGCTGGAAAACTTCTTATTCAGTGTTGAACAATGCTGGAATCTTATCTCATATGCCATGTTCCCTCTATTATCACTTCATCTGGTGTCAAGCTCTATTAGGGTCAAAATTTATGCCTGATCGTGTTATTTAGATGATACCTTATCTTGGAAATTATCTTCTATAAATGTGGTAGGTAGCTAGTTGGATAACTCGCATTCGAAGTTTAGCACTTCCATTTTGGTTTTTGGAGAACTGTTCTCAATTTCTCCTTTTATTTTAGTTGAATTTTTGGGTGAATCTGTTCTCAAATTTGCTGTGGATCAAGCTTTATATTATGCTGTATTTATATAAATGTTATCTGTAGCATTTGCTGTTTAGAGATGCATGATTTTTTGAATAAAACAGTTATATTGTGGATTTCTAAAATTTAGTTACAAGATGATATTGTTTAGTGTTTATTGTTTACTGTTTTTATTGTATACAGAGTTCAAGCTTTGAGACCATATCAGCGGCTCACTACCATTAATTTATTCTAGATTGAATATCAATCAAATACCACACAATCATAAATTTTGCATTATCATTCATTTTAATAGTTGTTGAAATTAGCTGTTTGTCTTTTAAGGAGAGGCAATTCTTGTATTTTGTTTTTTTGTAATACATGATATGTGATTTCTTCAAATACAAAATCATGAAATTCATCTTTATCTATAATTTTAAAATATTTGTATGATATTTTCATGATTCTCATCTTGAAAATATTCAGCCTTATCCTAGATATTTGAGGCTGCGTTCCATGGAGGTTATTGAGTCATTGGTGATCGTGATTTTTGGTTGGCACTCTATATCATGCTTGATCGGTATAATTAAAAACTAATGAGCTGGTTGACATTACATTTTTATATTGATGCATTGCTCTTTTATTTGGAGAAGGTTCTATTGTTTTGTTGGTAATGGTGCATTATGATTATGTGTTGTGACAGAGATGGATTGTTTTTATAACATGAAGGTAGTGCATTTCTTATACGGTTATTTTGTTGCTTATTTCATGTGTAAATCATAAGCGAAACAAATCTCAAGTAAAACCAAACTTAGGTTTTTTTATACTGATTTTGAAATATAAACCATTGATTACCATGATAATTTTGGAATTGAGGTGAATGGAAGTATGCTAAAGGTACATTGAAGTCATTAAAATATGCTTGATGGAGCCATGTCTAACATTACAACAACAATAACAACACTCAAGCCTTTATCCCACTATAGTGTGGTCAGCTATATGGATCTATTGTCGCCATTGTGTCCTATCTTAAGTACATCATGTCTTTCCTTATAGTTTCATTCCATGTCTTTATTGGTCTACCTCTCCCTCGTTACTAGACTCTCACAATGCCTAATAGGTGCCTTGACTAACATTATAGTTGTTTATTAATTCTTGAATTCCCAATTTTAATGAGAACACATTAAAAACAATCACATCTTCATTAATTGTTTTGTGTTTTTTATGAGCAGAGGAATGGTAAGATGATTAGAGGTTGCAGAAAATGTAGTTCAAGTTAGAGGTAACCCTTTACATGACACTCATTTATGATAAAGCTAAGAAACATAGTTGTAATAATTGATAATATCATCTTGAATATGCTTAAGACTAATGATTTAATGATGAATACATTTTTCATGCATACTTCTTGAACTACCCTCAACACAGTTTTGGCGACTAGCAAATGATAATTCTTGACAACCATCTTAATCTACATTCTAGAATAATAGAACAACAAAATTTTATATGTACTTGTAATGCAAAACTTGAACTTTAGTGTCGTTATAAGGGTGAAGTAGTTGCTTTACATCTATTTTTAGCAGTCCATTTTTTATTACATTTGATCTGGCTTTGTGACTGCACAGGTTACCAATTACTGGAATTCTTCTTTCTTCAACCTCTTTCTACTGGTTTCAGATCTGTAGATTGGCCACATTTTCTAGAGCACCCTGTTATTTTATTACTTTAAGCTATTATTACTGATGAAATCACACTCATCAGTATGATAGCTGCATGCAATTTTAAGGGCTTCTATGTGAAATCCATAATTTATTCCTTCATATATTGAAAGGATATCTGCTTAACAATTTGTTAAAGTGAAAAAAATTTCCTAGTAAGGGTGAATTGTTGTTGAACGCATTTAAAGTCAATTTAACTTCAAATTAGTAAATTTCAAAAAGTAGATTTTGAATTACAATCACTTGAGTTGGTTGGTGTTTGTATTTACAGCGCCATTCAAATATTTCTTGTGGGGTCTATGGACTTTGTATTTCCCTGCACGTGCACGTTTTTTCTTTGGTTTCTATGTATATTGTTTCTATGGTTAGCTTCAATTCTAATACTATATCTCTATGGTGGTTCCTATTCCTTTGACTGTGGGTTTGTATCTAAATCTTTATGTGAGTTAGTATTCTTATATTTCAGACAACCTCATTTTTGCTGTAGAGATTTGTTGTTATACACATATATTTGCGTTCCTATTCTTATTTGTTGGATGTGCAATTTATTAATTTCCTTGTTCTTACAAGGGTTCTTATTCCCATGGATTGTAACTATTTTCTTTACATGATTTTTTCCAGCATACTTCTACTCTTTCAAGCATCTTTATCATTATTGATATTTAATGTGGCTTCTAATTATATGTATCTTGAGGCTTTTAAAAAAATGCATGACAAATGAAAAAAAATCTTTGTTATTATCCTTAATCAATTTGAAATTGCAAACATTCCTAGAGAGGTGATCTTCTTGATTTAAAAGCCGTTAGGGTGAGTTTGTTTCGCAGGTTTTGGGTGGAAGGAATTGGTTTTGGCCTTTGACCAAAAATTTATAGGTTTTGGAATTGAACCAAAGCCATTTATTTTGTTCGTTTGTAGGAAGAATTTGGAAGAGGGAATTGGTTCGATCTTCTTGTGGGAGCTCATGTTCATCTTCTTCGTGAATTGTCTTCTTCGTGAATTGCAACATTTCTCGCAAAGCCTAACATCACCATTTTTTTCCCACGATCTGCTCCTGACATGCCGGTCAGCGGCACATACCCGCCCCAAGGTAGCAATCGAAATCCCGATTGCATGGTTGGAGACGTCGTTGGTGAGAACGTAGAGGGTGTTCATGACGCTAATCCCTTACTCCCTGCACTTGCCGAGGTCGACCTTGTCGAGGCTAACACTAGAAGAGACAACGATCTCCAATACCGGTAGAGCGTCAATCATCTTCGTATCATCTCCCACAGAGAGAAACACACTACATCTTGAACTGAACTCTTGGATATCCTGTTCATCTACTTCAAATTCTGGCCTTCCAGCTGCAAAACCGACCAAATTAGGTCAGTTCTGTGGATATCATTATTTCTAAAGGCCTAAAACTCATGGGTTTTGGGTGAAATCCAATTCCATCTAGAAAAAGCCCCAAACGAACACAAAATTGAAATTATCCAAATTCCTTCCTACCAAAACCGGTTGGAACAATTCCATCCTCTAAAAATATCAAACGAACAAAAAAATGAAATTGAGCGTATCAATTCCAATTTCTACCTCTGTAAACCTGCGAAACGAAAGGTTTATGGTCTAAGAAAAGATGTAGGAGTTATGAAACAAAATGTAAAATTCACAGAACACAAAAAAACTGACCAAAGAATGGAGATCTATTCATACAAAATGACCAATAACATAGGCGATAACACCTTAACCGGTGTGCCAAGGCTCCCCTTCAACATGTAGATCAATGATCCAAGATAATATATAATCTTATCACTTTAGGACATGGTTTAGCAAGTTGCACTGAAATTGAAGGCTTGTTTACTCATTTAAATGGTTATGTGCATGGGTTGTTTTTTAGCTTCATTTTTACAATATTAAAAGGGGAAAATTTGCCTTTGGTGGAATAGTCAATATTGCCAAATATTGCCAAATATTGCCTTAGTATTTTATTCTATTGATTTAATACATATTATAATCTATTAAAAAAAATTTAAATACAATGCCCATTCAAGTAATTAGACTCTATTCCCAAATTAAAAGTAATGATGAAAATCCATAAAATCAAAGAAGTGTTTAGTAGAGCTCCTATACCTACTATGATATGCTGTCATTAGGCATGTCAGTGGTATTTTCGAGGAAGGCTGTCCTTATGTATGTCATTAGGTGTACCATTGAACCCATCAATTTAATTAAAGTTTATTTGACATGCACGATGATATATGCATTGGGATGAGGAATTTTTTAACATAAATTGAAAAATGGTGTGTAACTAATTTTTGTATTAATTAATAGTCCGTTTATTTTAAGTTGTATTAATTAATTAATAGGGGCAGAGCCCCGTGACTGTCACGGTCGGCCGTAGGGGCAAAGCTTTGGGCCTGTCACACGTAAAATTGAAATGTCGAATTAGCCATAACATTTATAAAACTTATGATAAGCTTAGACCTAGTTTGCATCCTTAAGATAACTTTGAACTAGTTTTTTTTCAATTAGATTCTATGTTATTAAAGGCGCACCTCAGGCACGCCTAAGGCTCCCGGATCATTAGGCTCCTAGTTTTGCTCCTCCGTGCACCTTATTTGCGCCTTTAGAATATAAAAGGCGCGGCTGAGTGAGATTTTTGTTGTAAATTTTTTCTTCAAAAATTAAGAAAAAAATAATATAAGAACTCTTTAACTTTTTATCGATTTAGCGCTTGTGAAAGATAATTGTGCGCTGAGACTTGGATATGATGTAAGTGATCATATTGATTCTATTTTTTAAGAGATATAGACGATATCAATGAATGATTAATTAGTAGACTAGATTAAGAATTTGATCGAGAAGCTGAAATGATTTTTGATGCTGATTATTTAAAATGTATGTGGTTGCACATTGTCTTCGCAAGACGCCCTCCTGAGACTTTAGCCTTGTGCCTAAGCTCCAAGACCCATTTGCGCCTTGGTGCGTCTTGCGCCTTTAATAACTAAGATTAGATTCAGCTTTAGTTACAATGATCATACATCTTATAATTCCAAAAGAATATGTTGATAAAGCATCTTCATAGTCACTTATGTCTTGACCAGATTCATGGATGTCATTTCCTTCATTAATTTTTGTCTTCCACTTCAATATGTTGAAGTCATTCATTTGGGTAATGACTAGTTGATGATGTTTTAAAAACATTTGTTTTATAGAAAAATTATAACACAATGGACTAGCAATAAATTTTCTTTTATGTCCTATTTAAAAACATGTATTTTTTAGGAAAATCAAAACACCTCGATTGGATCGGATCAACATGTTTCGATATTCACAATAGTCTTGCAGGAGTGACTCCGCCTTGATCTTGATGGATTTGTGATTGTATGATCTAGGATGGACCACCCACCTAAAGGACGTTCCCTTAAGGTCTATTCATTTGGATGGAATTGAACCTTGGAATTGAGATTGAAGGCCCAATTCCAATTCCGTTGTTCCTTTGCGCACTTGAAACATGGAATTGGAATTCGAAATGAAGTCCATGAAATTTGTTTTGAACTAAAGTCAATTCTTTTTTATCTATATATTAGAATCAGATAATTCCGGTTACGGTTTGCTTGCACGGATATATAAGGCGTTTTTCACAAAAATAAATGATGTTTTTTAGTTTAAATATTAAATATGTTTTTTTGCAGCGCTGTTATTCTTACGACTTGTCGAGTTCAATTTAGCTTTCATCTACAATGGTGACTATAGGCATCAGATTGTGGCAACCGCCTCGCCAAAAAGATGAAAATTGTTAGATTGTCCTAAAAAATTTGGGGAGTTTTTGCTCTAACATTTAAAGATTGCTTGTGATGACAGCTTGTCGATCCGATTCCTAGGTTTCGAGAATACACCGTCAAATCGTAGTGGCCCATAAAATGAAAGTTGCCGGATCATCATGAAAATTTCAGGGACACTTATTCTTGGCATACCAAGACTACTAGCGGTGACAAATCATAGATCTGATGGTCAGATCTCCGACAATCTCCATCGGACCATTATTGTCAAAAAAATGGAAGTTGTCGGATCGTCTCCGAATTATTTTCATGATTCTGAGGCCATTTGTTATGACAGTTCATCAATTCAATTCTTGTATCTCCAACAATCTTTGTTGGACCGCCATCGTCCGAAAAAAAACTGTCAAAATCCTCAAATTTTTAGGAGGGCATATTCTTATCACCCTGAGTCTTCTCGTGGTGTTGGTTTATCTACTAAGTTGCCAGATTTCTATTAAGTTTTGTTGTAGTATTAATCAATTCTTTTTCTGCATGCTCAATTTCATTAGCTAACCGAACAATAGAATTGAAATTCAAACTAAATCCATTTTTAAAGGAAATGGAATTGATCTTAACTTCAATTCCAATTATGGAAAAACGAATGTGCCTTTAATATATTGGCTGTGTTCGCATTCACTCTGTTCTTTTGGCATTTCAGTTTTTCCTCCTTTGCCACTCAAATTGTTATATCAGCAAAGCAAGTATTGCATGCTTCGGTACTTTCAAAAGAAGGGTTCTACTCTATAATCATCTAACAGTTGTATGAGTTACTTTTTCAATGCATTCATCTTTTTGTTTGAGATAACTATTTCACTCTTCTCACTCTGATTTCATCCCCAAAATAATTTATTTAGTGTGTATCATACATTTTTTGTCCTCACAGATCCTTTATTCCTAATTGGGGTTTACCTTGTGATTTATATTTTCAATTACCTTTCTCTTTAGAGTTACATATGCTTCATAAATATGTTTGGTGGCGCATGCTTTGAATTATTTTCACATTGCAACTTTCCGTCAGTTATTTTTTTTTGTCTTCCCGAAGGTAGTGTACCCGTACCGGTACGTACCCGATACTCAACGGATACACCTATGTGGACACACTTGGACTTAACACATCATTCTGCATATTGTGATAAGAGTCTGTTTTTCTAGAGTAAACAAAAGTTGGTTCTATGCTTGGAAGTGTTGGTACGTCCAATTAAGTTGTGTATCTGTACAGAGTGTGTTTCTGGTACTGGTACGTTTCTGTTACAATTACGTGTATTGAACATGTTGAAACGACACAAGTTATTAACAAAATGACTAACTTGTCTGTAGACTAACCGGAGATTTAAGATGTTGATCACCAATGAAGAAGAAGAAAAAGGACTGATGAGTAGACTTACGTTTAATTTTCTCTTTTGGTTAAACATATAAGATGTTAATTTTGTAATATTTACGAATGCTTAATGTTTCTTAAAATGTATTGGGAGAGTTCTCATGCTGCTACATGTTTTCAGTTCATGTTTCTACTTATGATTAATTTCAGATAATATTTTTCAAATGCAACAAATATGGATATTTTTAATGCTGCAATATATTTTTATTTGACATTTTGCAGTTACTCTGATTAGTAATGGTACTTAATAATATTTTATAGGATAAACCATGTAGCATGTGAAATTTAAAGTGAAAAAGAAATTGTTGCAGTTTAGTATTAATATCTCAGACAATTCTAGAGAAACACGTGAAAAATTAACATTCATAATTTCTAACCCCAATCCCCAGATATTGGGGATATCGCTATTGATGATGATGATACATTTCCCGTTGATTAATGAATTTGAACGAAAACATGCCAATATGATTCAAACAGTGGAAATGAGAAAGGAATGTCTATGATTAACCATTCTCTATGAATGCCAATATACCTTTATAATGTTAATATATACTTTCAAATTTTGTTCACATTCATATTTCATAATATGGTGGAACTTCCAAAATGGGATAGTTTTGTTGTTTTTTTGCATATTTATACAATTATAAATAAATGTTTATTGACTTTATTCTTATGATCTATGAAGCACGGATACTTCCCCGAAGGCAGCGTACCCGTACCGGATACGTATCCGGTACCGGTACATACCCGATACTTGATGGATACACCTATGTGAACACACTTGGAATTAGCACATAATTCTGCATACTATGATAGGAGTCTGTTTTTCTAGAGTAAATAAATGTTGGTTCTATGCTAAGAAGCGTTGATACGTCCAATTAAGTTGTGTATCTGTACTGAGTATGTTTCTGGTATCGGTACCTTTGTGCTACAAGTACGTGTATTGAATGTGTTGATTCAACGCAAGTTATTAACAAAACGGCTAACTTGTCTTTAGACTAACCATAGATTGAAGATGTTGATCTCCAACAATGAAGAAGAAAAAAACTGATAAGTAACTTAAATTTAATTTTATCTATTTTGGTTAAACATATAAGATGTTAAATTTTGTAATATTTACGAATGCTTAATGTTTGAAAACTTCATGTTATGTTGCATTGATTTGTGAACTTGTACTTCAAGTTATGATTTATGTTTAATGTTTCGATGTTTTGAAAACTATTTATTGCACTCGTGATATATAAATATATATTATATTTGTTATAATGTATCATGACGTACCCGTATCCTTGTTTTTAAAATTTTATCGTACCGCCGTACCGGGTACGCATCGTATCCGGTACCCGTACCCGTACCTGTAGCGGTGCTTCCTAGTGTAAAGCATGATAATTTGCATGCTTGAACTCTTTCAAAAGAAGGTTTCTGTTTTTATTATAACATATATGAGCTTTATTTATCTTTTGTTTGATTTATAATTATATGTTACGGAGCTACACGACGACGAGCCTCCTTGGAAAGTTTACACGCACCAGACGCGTATATCGGGTGGCCCCACAATTACCGCAGAAGATAATTAGGGATTTATTGGTTGCTTCTTTTACTTAAGACGTTTTATTTGCTTGTGTCATTTTAAGTATTTTTTTTATTTCCTAATTTCTGAATTTCCTTTTCTATTCGCTACTCATCGCTATAGGAGGACGTGTAAGCCCTGAATTTTTTCATCCTGGAATGAATGCGTGTTTTCTCTTTCTTCTCTATACCCTAAATCCCTCCTCTCTCTTTCTCTCCCTCTCCTCCTCTCTTCCCCGTAGCCGCCTTTTTCCGACCCCCCAACATTATATCACTCGCTTTACCCTGATTTCCTTCAAGGAACAATTTATTTAATGTGGATCATACATTTTTAAGGTATGCTCTGCTCTCGTTTGATTGAGTAAAGTCTATATGATGTATTTATGAGGCTATGCAAGTAAAAAACAATATAGATTTTCAGTTCTTCGGTTTCCTTCAAAATCTTGATGATTTCATGTTTTTACACTAAAACTGAGCGAAAATATGTGTATATTCTCAGACATAGTTTCTATATACAAACAACCAAAATTGTCCTTTAGTTCCTTGTTCGAGATATTTTTTTCTTGTTTGTAATGTTTAATTGTATTTAAAAGAAGAGCAGTTAATCAAGTCTATATTTCATTACAGGATATAGCCTGATGCAGCATTTCCCTTTGAGTCTCTATAAGATGGGGCCAATATACACAGATTGTGTGTCTGATACAAAAACAAGATATTTGAAAAATAATAGTAGCCAGCCTTTTACATGTGTTGAAATCATCTGTCCTCAGCCTCGTCGCGCTTTAAGGGTTCCTTATTTCATGGAGGATCTTAACAGATTCAGCCCTGAGCCGAAGAGGTACGCCCTTCATTTTATTTCCTTATTGTCAGGAAATCACATGCTATTTTATCTATCCCATCACTTGGCCAATGACATGGTTACCTCTTTTTTTTTTATAAACTAACCGATGCAATATAGCCGACCCCACTATGGTGGGATAAAGGCTTGAGTGTTGTTGTTAACGGATGCAATAAGTTTCCCGTATGCACTATCTGACGAATCAGGACCCAGCCTCCGTTTGATGTGCTCTGCAAAATCATTTTATAATCAATGTTGATTTGCGTTTTACCTGTCATAATTCTGGGCGAAACTCTCATGAATTCAATATTTATTATTTCATATCTTATAAGAATGATAAACTATTTAAATATAAGACGACAACAACAACAAAACTCAAGCCTTTATCCCATTATAGTGGGGTCGGCTATATGGATCCTTTGTCGCCATTGTGCCATATCTTTTGTCATAAACTCACTAATGCGTAAGTACATCATGTCTTTCTTTATAGTTTCATTCCAAGTCTTTATTGTTCTATCCCTCCCTCGTCTAACACGCATAGCGACTAGATTCTCACAACGCCTAACAAGTGCCTCTAATGGTCTCCTTTGTACGTGTCCAAAGCATTTTAGACGAGCTTCTCGCATCTTCTTTGAAATTGGTGCTACTCTTGTCTTATCCTTGATACTTTCATTCTTAATTTTATCCAATCTCGTGTGGCCACACATCCACCGAAGCATTCTCATCTCCGCAACTCCCATTTTTTTCTCATGTACACAATTCACTGCTCAACACCTAAAACCATAGAGCATCACGGGTCTAATTGCAGTACGGTAAAACTTGCCCTTAAGTTTTAGTGGTACTTTACGATCACATAAGATCCCTGGCGCGCCTCTTCACTTCAACCAACCCGCTTGGATTCTATGTGTCACATCTTTATCAATACCTCTCAAATTCTCAGATGATTCATATTCATAAGGGTGGCTAAATTTTACGCCGACCGTCTACCTAACACAAGCCTCACTATTTAAATATAAGAAAATTAATTAAAATAAAATCTGAAAAATCAAGCTCCATCATGGTTAATTTTATATTTCTGAAGTTTAATTGTCAAATGGAGTAATGTTTCACAGCTTATAAATTAATTTTTACTCAAATTATCTTTCCTTACACTCTCATCTTCGAGTTTTCTTCAATAATTAAGAAGTCCAAATAGAAGTGTAGATGAGGTAATGTTGCAAATTTTGGATGCCGATTCCATGTTGGTTTGTGTTTTACATGCTAGATTTTGTATGTTGAGGGATAAATTTGGGCTATTTTAAATATTTGGTTTAAAAGTTTATAATTATATATTTTTTGTTAATTTATTAACAACTTAACATCTATTTAAATTCACATACTATAAGAGTTAATAGTAAATAATACACGAATTTAAGATTAGCAACTTATTAAATATAGCAGTATTTCTAAAAAAATATTTGCAAATATAAACATTAAATTATAAAATCCAAGTTTTTTTAAACTTCGAACATATATTATTCTCGATCTGTTTCACAATCATCCTCTAATTGCAGTTTATTCCAATGCTATGTTGAAGTCAAAATATTTCAATACATATCTTTTGCTATTGAGTTTATTCCACTTCTTTGAAAGTATTTATAAAACACAAATAATATAAATATGTTAGAATATCAAAAATATAAGATATTTTTTAATATTTCAAAATTAAATTTGTTGTTGTATTAGTAACCTAATCATCTTAGAAGTGCTCAAGTTCTTCTCACGGCCAACTCAACTTATGAGTTAATGTCCGCATGGAGACGTGACTTTACATTGTTTTTCTTGCTTGACAAGTGATGTTTCAAATGGGATACCGCTGAGTTCATTGTTTGTTTCCAATAGTTAAATTTGTTGTGGTGGTTTTTTTGCTACCAATTTTTGGACAAATACCCATAATTAACCAGTGCCCAGGAAAAAACATCTTGAATCAGGAAGAGAATCATTTTATACACAGAACAAACAAAATAAAGATAGTAAATAATAAACAGTGTCAAGGAAAAAAAAATACAGCAACACTCAAGCCTTTATCCCACTAATAGGGTCGGCTATATGGATCCTTTGTTGCCATCGTGCACTATAGGAAAAAAATACTTGAGAATAAGTAAAATTACTGTAGAAATGGAGAAAGCCAACCTTGTATATATGTCCACTTGATACAAATACAAAGAATGAGTACATATATATAGATGAGAGAAAGAGAGAGAAAAGTCCTATACACAATGTGGGACTAAAGAGAGGAGAGAAAGCAATAAATGCTATACAAATGGGCCTAATGTTAAGTGGGCTTTTCCAACACTCCCCCGCAAGCTGGAGCGTATAGGTCATATGCACCCAGCTTGGACAAACATTGGTAGAACAGAGTGCTTGATAAGGCCTTTGTGAGGATGTCGACAACTTGATCAGTTCCTGGAACATGCTTTAATTCAAGTTTCTTCAATTGAACCTTTTCACGAACAAAGTGACAGTCAACCTCGATATGTTTTGTGCGCTCATGAAAGACCGGATTCTTTGCGATGTGTATGGCGGCTTGACTATCACAAAATAGAACAGCAAAGGAGGGGAGTTTTACTCCCAGGTCAGTAAGGAGACTTTCAAGCCATGTGAGTTCTGAAACAACTGAGGCCATCGATCTGTATTCAGCCTCTGCAGAGGAACGAGCCACCACAGCTTGTTTCTTACTCTTCCAAGTAATAAGATGCCCACCAAAATACGTACAGAACCCACTAGTTGACCTTCGATCGTCCAGGGAACCCGCATAGTCGGCATCAGAATAGGCAACCAATGCGGGAGCAGAGTCGGAGGTTTTGTAAACCAGCCCTTGGCCTGGAGCTCCCTTAAGGTATCGGAGAATCCGTTCAACCGCTTGGAGATGAGAAGCCCGGGGGGCATGCATGAACCTACTGACAACCCCAACTGCAAATGATATATCTGGCCTTGTGACTGTTAGATAAATCAACTTGCCCACAAGGCGTCGATAGTATTCCGGGTTCGGAAGTAGCAAATCGTCATCCGAAGCATGAGCGCATAATTTGTGATTTGCCTCCATCGGGGTACATGCTGGCTTGCAACCAGACTGACCAGCATCTTTGAGAAGATCGAGACAGTACTTTCGTTGGGAGAGTACCAACCCGTCCGGCCGCCGGGCGATCTCGAGACCAAGGAAGTAGCGAAGTTTCCCCAGATCTTTAGTCTGAAAAACAGTGCTCAGGTGTTGTTTGACGTCTTGAATCCCCTTTGAGTCATCCCCAGTGAGAAGGATGTCATCAACATAAACCAACAGAAGAATGGTGCCAGTGGCCCGGTGTCGGGTAAAGAGGGAGAAATCTGCAGAGCTCCGAGTGAACCCCATGTCCCGAACGACCTTGCTAAACTTGTCAAACCACGCCCGTGGGGACTGTTTGAGACCATAAATTGACTTTTTGAGAAGACAGACCCGAGACTCCCCCGTGGTCTCAAACCCGGGCGGTTGGCGCATGTAGACAGTTTCCTGAAGGTCGCCATTCAAAAAGGCGTTCTTGATATCAAGTTGATGAAGAGGCCAGCGGCGGTGTACCGCGACGGAGAGAAGAACGCGGACAGTGTTAAGCTTGGCCACCGGAGAGAATGTTTCCTCATAGTCGAGGCCCTCCTGTTGTGTGAAGCCACGGGCCACAAGACGGGCCTTCAGTCGGGCAATAGTGCCATCCGGAGCATGCTTGATGACGAAGACCCATTTGCATCCAACAGGGTGCTGACCGGGAGGTAAGGGAACCAAGACCCAGGTCTGGTTGGCCCAAAGGGCCGTCATTTCTTCGTCCATGGCAGCCCGCCAGCCAGGATGGTGAAGCGCCTCCTGCAAAGAGTTAGGGACTGAAACAGAAGATAAGGAGGTGACAAAGTGAAGAAGAGAGGGGGAGAGGCGATGGAGCGAGACGTAGTTCGCCATCGGATGAGCGGTGGAGACGGGAGCCGGAGCAGCAGGGAGCAGAGCACCAGAGGGCGAAGCCGACTGCAGAGGAGCCACAGAATGAGGAGAGCGACGAGAATAGACCCGGATAACCGGAGGTGGTGGACGGACCGGAGGCGGGGAAGGGAGAGAGGCTGAGGAGTGAGGAGCAGGAATGACAGGACGAACGACGGGAGCGGGAGGCAGAGCGATATCCGGAGCAGGGAAGAAAGGAAGATCTTCACGGAAAGTTACGTCAGGCGAGACAGTAACCTTGCGGGTAGTAGGCGAATAACATACATAACCCTTCTGAGTGCGCGAGTACCCAACAAAGATCTGCTGGGTGGCACGAGGGTCCAACTTGTCCGTGGAGGGACCGAGGTGGTGAACGTAGCAGGTACACCCAAACACCCGTGGCGGAAGAGGAAAAGGCGAAGTTGTGGGAAAGAGGAGGCTGAAGGGAGTAGCATACTGGAGGACGGAAGACGGGAGGCGGTTGATGAGGAAGCAAGCCGTGGAGAGAGCGTAGTTCCAGTACGGTTTGGGGACCTGCATTTGAAGCATAAGCGAGCGAGCGACATCAAGAAGGTGACGATTCTTGCGCTCGGCGACACCATTCTGTTGCGGAGTGTACGGACATGAGGTTTGGTGAAGAATGCCGAATTCAGAGCAGAGAGTGACAAACGTATGGCTGGTGTACTCCCGCGCATTGTCAGTACGAATAGTGCGAATAGGCGCAGAGAACTGAGTGCGAGTCTCGAGGATGAAAGCCCGGAATACGCGGGGAAGTTCAGAGCGATCCCGAAGGAGATATAACCATGTCATGCGAGAGTAATCATCAATAAAAGTAAGAAAATAGCGATAACCAGAAATACTAGTAACTTTGTACGGACCCCATATATCGGAGTGTACTAAAATAAAAGGAGCGGAGCTCCGAGTACAATGAGGGGGGAAAGAAGAACGGGGCTGTTTGCCCAAAATACATGTGTCGCAACGAAAAGCGGGGAGAGTGACATCAGGAAGAGCCTTCCGGAGGACTGGAAGAGGAGCATGTCCCAGACGGCGATGCCAATCCGAAGAGGAGGTAGATGCGAGGACAGTAGGAGAGTCGTCAAGAAGATAGAGCCCATTCTGCAGCCGTCCTCTACCAATGATAGTCTGCGTCTGCTGATCCTGTATGAGAAAAGAAGAAGAAGTAAATGTCACTGAGTAATTAGAATCAGTAGTAAGGCGACCGACAGAGAGTAAATTGAAAGGAGAGCCCGGAACATGTAGAGCCGAGCGTAGGAGGAGAGAAGAGGTGAGAGAAATATCAGCACATCCAGAGACGGGAACCGACGCCCCATTAGCAACAGTAATGTACTTCGGGTGAGGTGAAGACAAGTACTGTGGTGGCTTAACAGAGGTGATATGATGAGTGGCACCAGAATCAAGGATCCAGCGCGTGCCAGAGGATAGGCAGGCGATACCTTCATTGGAGAGAGAGGCAGCAGAGGCAACCGAGGCAGGCGGACGGCTGAGCAAGCCATGAAGATGCTGGAGCTGAAGACGAACCTCATCGAGCTCAGTACGAGAGGAGGCAGAGTCGGTAGTAGCAACAGAGGCATGTGGACGAGGAGGTCGGCCATGTTTGCGAAAGCAAGTGGCCTCAAGATGACCAACTTTACCACAGAACGAGCATTGAGGCCTAGACCGGCCACCGCGTCCCCGGCCGCGAGAGTCAGAGCGGCCACCACGGGCAGAGGGGGGAAGAGGTAATAAGGGAGCAGGTGCCTGTTGAACAAGGGCCGGAGAAGGAAGTCCGGGAACATCCGGAGGCGGGGAGACTTTGAGAAGCATTGAGCACACGTCGGAAAAGGACGGTGTAACAGTAGAGGAGAGGATGTGAGCCCGGACACTGTGAAGATGAGGGGGTACCCGGGCCATCATCATGGCGATACCCACAGCTTCCTTCTGGGTACGTTGAGCAGCGAGATCTAGAGTGAGAGGCTGATGGTGGATCCAAGCCTCAACCAGAGACCGGGCTTGAGCAACAAAGGACGTCAAGTCGGTTGCGTCACTGCTGTCAAGGGCCTGGAGAGCGGTGATGATATCATAGAGATGGTGGAGACTATCTTTGCCGGAGTAGAGGGTGTGTAGCTCGTCCCACATGCCTTTGGCCGTCTCATGATACATGGCCAGACGATAAGATTCTCCATCAAGAGAGTTGAGGAGCCAAGTCTGCACACGCCCATCATTGCGTAACCACTCCTCAGTAGGGACACCAATAACGGTCTGGGTCAGATGATGAAGGAATCCCTTGGACTGAAGGACACGACGAACTGAGTGTGCCCATTCCACAAAGTTCTTCTTGCCAGTGAGCGAAATTGTAGTGATCCGGAGCTCGTCGCGGACTTCCGGTATAGAGGCCGGGCGTTCAGGAGGAACTGCCGTACCGACGGAGTCTGCAGATGTAGACATGGAGGCCGCAGCGAGCTTGAAGGAGGCCGCAGCGAGCTTGAAGGAGGCCGCAGCGAGTTGGATGAGACCGCAGCGGGCTGGAGGCCGCAGCGAGCTGGAGGAGACCGCAGCGGGCTGGAGGCCGCAGCGAGCTGAAGGAGGCCGCAGCGAGTGGGAGGAGGCCGCAACGAGCTGGAGGAGACCGCAGCGGGCTGGCAGACAGCGGACAGGGTGAGGACGCGGCGACCTGGATGAGGTCGCGGCGAGCTGGAGGATGTTGCGGGCTGGGTCAGGTCGCGGCGGGCTGGGTCAGGTCGCGGCGGTCTGGGTCAGACCGCGGCGGACAGGAGTGAACTGAGAAGAGAAGACAAGCCGGGGCTGACTTGCGAGCTGGCGGGCTGGCGGGCTGGCGGGCTGGCGGGCTGGCGGGCTGGCGAGCTGGCGAGCTGGCGAGCTGGCGAACTGGCGAGCTGGCGGACGCTGCGCGAACGGCGGATGAAGGAGATCAAGGAGAGAGGTCGCCGAGGTCGCGCCGGACAGGAAGAGGCCGCAGCGGACAAGGGGAAGCAGTGGACCCCACAGGATGGTTATAAAAGGAGGGGGGCCAGAGGAGGAAGGGAGAGGGGGGGGGGGGGGGGGGGAAGAAGTGGATCCACGGGAGAGGAAGCGGACAGGATAAGTGAGGCCGCAGGAGAGATGCGACTAGAGGGTGCGGACTGGACAAGGGAGGCCGCAGAGACCGCAGGCTGCAGGGCGGACAGAAGAGGGAGTCCGCAGGAGATTCGAACCTGGCTCTGATACCATGTAGAAATGGAGAAAGCCAACCTTGTATATATGTCCACTTGATACAAATACAAAGAATGAGTACATATATATAGATGAGAGAAAGAGAGAGAAAAGTCCTATACACAATGTGGGTCTAAAGAGAGGAGAGAAAAAACAATAAATGCTATACAAATGGGCCTAATGTTAAGTGGGCTTTTCCAACAATTACAAATAATTTTGCAATGCTACATTACTAATTTGCCATCACTTATGTGGAAAAGAACCCCAAAATGTCGTCAAATTATTTATCGCCAACCATGTCTCAACATCATTTTTTGATTTTTGCAACATTCTTAAATTCATCAATCCATGATTTCATTCAACTCAATATCATTTATCACTCATCAGTCTTGATCAACGTGATAAAATAAAATGAATAAAAATAAAGTATCCAATCAGGTCATTCTCAATTCATGATGCCATGCAAGGATTGATGATGCCTACAGCACCTCATTATTTAATAGGCAGTTGTTATTCACGAATCGTGCTTGTATGTTCGCAGGTTTTGTTTATTCGCAGTTCTAAAGGACGTTAAATTTGTTATTTGCAGTTTTTTTGTTATCCACAGATTAGTAAAGAAAAAAACTTCGACCAACCTCTTCTCCTTTCTCACCACATGGAGAGAGTTACCCTAACTATCTAAATCTTCGCAAACAAACTCTAGCTACCTAAATCTTCCCAAATAAACCAAAATTGAATGAACAACGAAGAAATCGTCATTCTTCCTCAACTCGGTCTTTATCCGCACATTCATTTTATGATTTACGTTCCGTCCACACATTGAAGTGCTTAGAAAGTCGTTGAAGATGTTCTTTTGTTGTCGGGTCTTGCTCAGGAAAACGAATAAATCGATTGCTCAAGTTTAAAATTAATCCGCGGATAATGAATTGTAAACTCAAATAAAACGAAAAATAGTTGATCTTCAGATAGACATTTATGATGTGCGAATAACTATTGCATATTAATATCATCATTGGTCACTAGGTAGTCATTGGGCTCTCCCAAAGAAACAGCATAGACAACACATGTTACTCCAGGATACCTTGATCTTCATCTGCAATCGATTGCATAGCTGTGCCCTTTTCGTACACGTGCTCCAGGAAACCTTGATACGCCATGGTGCTCCAATATTCATTTGTTGATCCTGCAACTTCTGTCTCCTTCATTTGTATATTTTTATTTATCCTGCAACTTTCTGCACAGAACATAAACAACTTTATTGCTCTTTGTTGTGTAAGATCTTGATATCCTACAAAATTTTAGAGAACTCGGCCTTAAGCCCTTTCGTTTCGTAGCAAGTCTAGCAAAGCCTGTAGTGCAAATAAAATTTTAAGCTAGAATGAGTGAAATCAATTTTTGTTATGAACTTAAATGAGCAATAAGAGATGATCCTGGTTTAACTAGTAGTGCTGATCTGAAGGGCTGGACAGCAGATTCATTGTAATTCTGCACATATTTCATTTTTCTGTATAGAATTCTACTGCAATGGAGGACCTTGGGTGGAGTGGTAGGCATTTGGAAAGGACTCGTTTTCATGTGCGCTCGAAGTACAAGAGTTATATGCGCGGGGAGAAATTCAAGTCTTTCATTACTCGTCTTTTTTTTTGGTTTTTAAGGCCCATTTTCCCCCCAACGGCTGGATGAAAGATTGGACGGACCATTTGCACTGCGCGCATAGAGATATGTGTGCACTCATGCCTACTTATCTCTCGTTGGAAAGGCGAGAAACTGCTGGAATTGAGTCGGGGATGGCAGATAATAATTCCTTGGTAATTGGGAAGAAACGATACTGCAGGGGTTCCAGGAAAGTGAATTTTGGATTTCCTCCCTTGGGACAGTGTTAGGAATGCCACAGGTAATGATTTCCTGGATTTCTTTGGACGGAAATAAATGAATTGCAATTCTATGCAAGGAATTAATGGGCTGTGGTTGTGAATGGAGAGGAGGGAAGGTGTTTGCTTATGCTGGGGCTGGGGATTAGTGTCGACAGTTACTGCAGAAATTAATGAATTAGAGGTAGTTATGAGTTTTTTTAGCAGGAAACTGAGCGGTTATTGCGTGGTTGTGTGGGTTTGGGGTTGTTAATGGAAGTTATGGTAGTTAATGTGGTGGTTATAAGTGAAGGTAGTTATGAATCAGGGATGTCAGTTACCTTGGCATGGATTCAGCACCGCCCGGCGACAAAGAGAACCCAAAATTTCTGTCAAAAACATGCGATATCTGAAAATTAACCCTTGGACCCCTATTTATAGATTTAGAGGCCATCATGAACCATCTACGGCTCCGTTTGGCATGGTGGTGTCGGTCGTAAACGCATGGGTTAAACCGTCATTCGTTAAGGATCCCCAAACAAACATCATCCGTTTGAACATAAAAGTGGATGAAGTTTCTTAGATGGACATTGACGAATGACAATTTAACCCCCATCATATTCATGACCGCCACCACCGTGCCAAACGGAGCCTACATCTTCCGGAATTTCATCCCCTAATAATACATGAAATGAAAATAAAAAATAATAATACATAGAAATATCCGTCGTTGCTCTAATCAAGACAATGGACTCGGATAGTCCGCATGATGATCCTAACTCTGTCTCCTGTGTACGTGGACTTTAACTTAGAACAATATATTCTCGAAGTTCCGCAATGACCAACCTGAGCAGACCTTTGTGCTGAGGATTTGGAATTAGAATTGTAGGTCAAATTTAACCTCAAATTTCAATTCTGAAGTCTCAATTCTGGCCAACCGAAGGTAGCCTTAGATATTCAAAGTCAAATAATATGGGCGTTTATATTTTATTACATAATGAGGAAATCTATTTATAATAGGGTAGACTTTTTGTGATGTGATAATTATTTTTAATGTACGCAAATTATACCATGGTGCCACTATTTTGCTAATGGTGGGCATATCAGACGCCCTTCCCTCCGGTCAATTATACCATGGTCTATGAGCTGCAGATTCCGGGCCGGCCGGTTGGTTTGGTTGAACCGTGACCTGGTCCCTTTGGCGGTTCGGTCTAGTATCACACCGGCTGTCCACATTTTAATTATTAGTTTTTATTAAAAAGAAAATGAGCCAGCCAGGGGAAAATCGTACTGATGACCTACCACTAATGAACATAGAGCCTTGCCACTACATATTAGAGCGTCTCCAAGCGTGCTCTATAAATGTTGATCCTCCATTTTTACGAAAAAAGGACTCCAAAGGGTTTCTAAATTGAGCTGCATAAATGCATATCCTCTCTCTCCTCTAAATTTAGAGGGAGGGAGGAAATGCAGCCGGCATTGCTGCATAAATGTAGATCCTCTCTCTCCTCCTCTAAATTTAGAGGAGGGAGGGAGGAAATGCAGCCGGTCGTCATTTTTTTAATTACTTAATTTGTTTTTTTAAAAAACTTTAGCATTTAAGTTATAATCTTCGTATCCGCTAATATACTTCTTCAAATTTGACATATAATATATCAAAAAAATTGTCTTTTCGAGACCTACAAAATGAAACTAATATTGAATACATTCTAATTATTATTTATCATAAAAAAAGAAAGAGAAGAGATTTTAGTGACTTTAAAATTAATCATTATAATTATTATATATATTTATTTATGTATACATATAAATATATAAATATTATGTACATTCTAAATATATATACATATATATATATATATATATATATATATATATATATATATATATATATATATATATATATATATATACCTATATATATATATATATATATATATATATATAGTATCATGTTCTCCATGTTCTCCAAATATGAAGAACATGGTTGAAGTTGCTCCTATCATGTTCTTCATATATTTTATACTTTAATACCGTGGAAGAAATGTGTTCAAACTATCTAACAAAAATATATTTTTGTATAATAATTTATATCTATACATATATATACAAGAAATAATATAAATATTTTAATATGTTTGTAGCTATGTTGTTACAGACGCGCTTAATGCTCCAGACTCAATAGGCTAAGAGATTGGAGCCTTTTTTGCGCCTTTGGAGTATAAAAGTCACGTCTGAGTGTTATTTTTGTTATAAACTTTTTTTTCAAAAAGAATGAAACAATATTGTGAGAATTCAATAATTTGTGCATGATTAGTATTTGTGAAACATAATCGAGTTTTAATGCATTAAATATGGTGCAATTGGTTATGCTAATTTTATTTTTAAGAGAGATTAATGATTGTAATGAATGATTAATGAGTAGAATATATGAAAAATCTAATCATGAACTGATGTTTATTTTTTTTAAATGAATGTTGTTGTGCCTTGCCTTCCTCAGACGTGTGCTTGCGCCTTGAGCTTAAGTTTAACACCTCTTTGTGTCTTGATGGGCTTTGAGCCTTTTATAGCTAAGGTTAGTAGATATTTTTATATTCTATATAGAAAAACTTTTAGGATCATATTGAGGCCAAATACTTCCATAGATTCAATCGCAGGCGTCCAATCAAGAGAAGGTGGACTACAAATAGCCATTCTATCAATTTTCCTCCCTTCTCCCTCAGCCAAAAATCCTGTCACCTGTCTTTGTCAATATCAAAAAAAATTTTAGGGTTGCTGGTGGCGGTGGAGCAGGCAGAGACCCGCCAGTGGGCTCTGATTAGGCCGCCGACGGCTTAGCCGCTGACGGTGAAGAAGAAATTTGGCGGGGCAACAATTGCATCGATTTTGTCCCACATCGTGGGATACATCTGTACTAGCTGGTATATAATAATATGAGGCAGTACATTTTGAATTTTAGGGTATATTAGGACAATGACACAGTTATATATCCCAATATTTAGGGAGATCGCCTGTGGGCTCCAGGCAGGCGGCTGACGGCGGTCGTAGCCAGGAACTGCTGATAGTTGACTTTTTTTAAATTTTGTTTAAATTCTTTTTGTACAATTATTTTTCATTTTAATAAATAAATAAATAAGTTCATTAAAAAATGAAACAAAACAAATAAAACATGAAATTTAAAATATTAAAAAAACAAATGTAAAAAAATTATACGAAATAAATATAATTAAGCCCGCAGGCGGGCGGGCCGATATTGTTGCACGGGATGTGGGGGCCTCCGCGCACTTTCACTGTATAGATATATGTCAATTGTGAATGTGTATCTATACTATATTAAAAGAGAAACACTCTTTTTTTGGTTAAACATTTGTTTTTGGATTTTATCCTTAATTAAAAACTGAAATTGTTAAAGGCCAACTCAATTTGGATATACGCAAACTAAAATCTTAAAACCAGGTCTTTTTTTTCCCGGTGGTTTTTTTTACGCAAACTAATTTGGATATACGCAAACCAAATTCACCGTCGCTCCCGCTGCATCTCCCGGCCTCTTTGTCGTTGCCTCTCCCGTCGCCCCTTCCGCCACCTCTCTCGCCGCAACTCCCGCGCATTTCCCGTCCTCTCTGTCACTGCCTCTCCCGTCGCCGGTAGGTTGTGAGGCTTCTGGTGAGTAGTTCTACGTACAACATGCAGACGATTTTGAAGGTGTGCACGTTGATTCTTTGTTTTCGTTGCCTCTCCCGTCGTGGACAACGGTTTTTTTGTTGATTTTGAAGGTGCGCCACCACTTTTTTTCATTTTCGTTTAGATTCTGCATTTGGATTCTGTAATACAGATTTTCTTCTTTCATTTTCAGCATATTGAGAAACTAATTTTTCGTTTTGAATTTTGCATATGAATTCTACACGTTGGCTTTTTCGTTCTTCGTTTTTGTTTTTGTTTTCGTGTTGTAATTAGATTATGGTGCTCGATGGTTGATTTCTAGCCTCTTATGTCATATTGAAGTTTATGAAGAGGGGGAAACATAAGCGTATAACTTGTTGTAACAAATGAAGAGCATTCTTGTTGTTCATACTTTCATTTGTTTTACAAAAAATATTGTCAATTTTTTTTTTATTTTTTGTTCATAATTTCAGATACTGGAATCAAGTTTAAAAACTTCTTAAAAATTTTATTGTAAACATACATGTTTCATGGTTGACATCTGAAATTTAAATTAATCAGGTTTATGAATTGTGTAGGTGTTGTTTGGTAATAAAAATGTTTAAATTTTTACAGGTTTTCATTGAAATGGATGTGATAGTTACCATATATTAAATGTCATAAATTTGATGTTTTTATGTTATAAACGTGTTATTTTGTCGAATTGTTGCACTGGACTTCTCATGAAATGGTTTTTTTATCTAAAACATTTGATTGTGTAATTTGTAGTGTTGGTTTATTGTTAACAAATTTGGTTTGTGTTTAACAATTTGGTTTGAATAGAGTTTTTTTCAAAATATATGTTTTGTCATTGACAATGGTTTGCGTATATCCAAATTTGATTTGCCTTTAACAATTCTCTTAAAAAATTCGAGAGTTTAAGATTTCTGTTTTTGATTTTAATTTAAAAAATGTGTTCTTATACAGACATGATTCTCTATATATAATAAAAAATGCGTTTCTCCCGCCGCTCGCAAATCCCGTGCTCAATGTGCAAAAAATGAGCGACGAGAGGGGCATAAAACTCATTGGTTTGCGAGCAGCGGGAGCGCCGTAGCGCCAGGAAAATGTCATAGCCGAGATACTGTCGCCCGGGGCACAGGAGGCCCCGTGCACTATCGTTATTTACATATTGTCGCGATTGGCCGTAGGGACAGAGCCTCGTGTCTGTCACAAGTATATACATATGCATACATTAATTTTGTTTGAGGGTTTTAAGTTGACTAATTTTTTGATAATTTGGTTTGTGATAGCCTAAATCGTTAAAAAGTAATTACAATATTAAAATAAAATTTGAATATGATATTGTACTTATACGAATTTTATTTATTTTTATTAGAAACATAATATTCTTTAGATAGTTATAAATAATTTGTATATTTATTATGTTATAATGGTTCAACCCTGGTGGGACCAGACTTACCATAGAATCTTTCCTTCTTTTTAAATGGAATTGTTATACGCAAAGTGAAATTGTCAATCTGTAGATTTTTACAATTCATAGCTTTAAAGAGAACAATATTTGATATTTGTAAATATTTTTTTATCTCTAGAACTATGCAAAATTTTTTTTAAATAAAACATAAGTCATTCAATTTTGCAATTACAAGTACTCTATCTTAGCGAAAAAAGTATTGAATGTTCTTAGGCTCCGTTTGGCAGGGTGGTGGCGGTTTTGAACATTGTGCGTTAAATTGTCATTCCTTAATGCCCACCTAAGAAACTTCATCCACTTTTATGTTCAAACGGGCGATGTTTGTTAGTTGATCTTAACAAATGAAGGTATAACTCATGCATTTATGATCGCCATCACCGTGCTAAACGGAGTCTTAATCTAATTAGTGAGTATATATTTACTTAGAAGTTTCTGGCATAAACGGCTAACTATTATATGCATGCATAAAATCTTTAAAATAATTCAAGTGATTTCAATAAGTATTCTTTGTAAGTTCAAGAGGAACTGTAATAAGATCAAATTACAACAAATAAATTGTTAGATATTTGATTTGTGGATAGAGAATTTTGTTATGCTTATAACAATTTCCTTTCTAAAACATTGGTAAATACATTGCTTTGCTTGGTAATTCAGTTAAATTTGCGTGGTAGTTTGGTAAATAAGAAAGATAACCGTCTTATTTGTTTTCCTTCCCTGATTAAAGCTGATGATGCATTCTGATGAAATATTTTCAGCATTTTACTGAGGAACAGAGACAAAACAAGTTTAGAAATTATTGGCGTCCTCCTCAACAAGGTATACTTAATCACAAAAATTTAGTTTTTGAAAAAATAATCTTTTATTTTCGCCCATTTTATGCGCGAAATCTACGTCAAGTGCCTGCAATCGGTGACCCACATTAAATTGGATTTGGTGCAGGATGACATAGATGTAGGCGGCATAGATGGAAGTAACGAAGTAGGTTACTTCCGCGGGTCGCCGCCCGCACGAACCCATAACCCAGTAGTACACGATGCACAGTTCACCAAACAAATGAACACGATAGCTAACACCTCTCCTGTGCTGCCGAACCCCTCCGTGAGAGTGGTGGCGGATAGGGGCTCGCCGAAGGTCAGAGTCGAGGGTTTTGCATGCGGGAACTCCGATCCCCGGTGCGCCGTCCCGACTCTCGCCTGACACCGACGTGATCGTAGTAGATTCTGACCCTTGTTTCTGTACAAAGTTTTCCTCCATTTTAGCCCAAGAGTATTCAAAAAGCAAGATTTTTCCCTGCCGGTTGATCGTAGCAAGAGCTTTGTGAATGTAAATATTATTATTATTATTATTATTATATATAATAGGCCATTTGATGTGGATGTATATAGTCTGTTTGTTCAATGGGTTGTGGACATTGTGGTTGTTTGGCTGGAGTCTTGGTTAGCTTTGTGTAAATCTTTCACCCCATCTGCTGCCTGTATATTGTAAATAACGTTTGGCTTATGGCTGTAGTTGGACTTGTTTTTCATTTATGTTGCTTTTCTTGTGTCCATGGATTGTGAAACTTTTGTTAAGAGTTTTACCTGAGTTTTAATATCAAAGTTGAGATGGGCTGCTGTTTTTTCCTTTCTTTTTTTTGTTTCAAAATAAATATTTCTGTTAGTCTTTTAAAGTCATGATTATTCCTAGGGGTTTGTTTGTTTGGATGGAATTGACTTTTTGGAATTGACATTGGAGATTAGAAATTCAATTTGTGTTCCGGTGCAACGAAATTTATGCTGATATTGGCTTTGAAAATAAAAATAAAAATAAAAATAAAAATCAAAACATCAATTCTTATCTTTGCCCATGGGCTTTCTGCATATTCGAGTGGTTACGACCGGGCGCTTGTTTTTTGGTCAAGGCAAGCGTTTTTATCAGTGGACATGCTTTTTGCCCGAGCGTACTTTTTTTTCCTGGATCTGCGTTTCAGCTGGACGTGTTTTTCGCTTTGTTTGGCGTTTTTTCCGCCAGGGCGGGCAATTTTTGGCTTTGGCGGACGTTTTTTTTGCCTTGGATTCTTTTTTGCCCTTGTACGCATTTTTCGGCCTGGACGGGCCTTTTTTGTGCGGTGTGTGTTTTCATAAATACGGTGGTTGTGAACTGTCGTTTGTGAATGCCCGGCCTTATCTATTGAACATAAGTCACTTTATGTTCAAAACTAATTTTCTTTTCTTGCTGGCAACTGTAATCCCCGTCATGCCAATCTTACCTTCTGTATCAGGGGCATTTTTGTCTAAACTTGCAATAGCAAAAATACATTGCCAAATGAAGCCTTAGTTGTAATTTTTGGGTTTCACACATCTGCCGTTGTGCATGTTTCGTGCGCAAATTCTTGTTTTCTATGGCAAGCAACGTATTTGGTGCAACATTTGGACTATTTTATCTTCTTCATTTAGGTTTATAAAGAAAGAAGATTAGAACAAAGGAAACAACAACACTTAAATCCTTTATCTCACTATAGTGGTGTCGGCTATATGGATCCTTTGTCGTCATTGTGCCCTATCTTTGGTCACCATCTTAGTCGAGCTTCTCACATCTTCTCTACAATTAGTGTCACTGTTATCTTATCCATAATACATTTATTTTTAATTGTATTATGTTCACACATCCACCTAAGCATTCTCATCTCCGGAACTCTTATTTTTTGCTCATATATACAATTTACACATTGAATGATAGAAGTCAAGATTCACGATATTGATGTATGCTAGCAAATCTTGTTTTCTTCCTCGATAGTTAATGAGTCTCTTCAAGAGATGTATAACTTCCATGGACCGCCCTAGCATGAATCTAAATTGATTCTTTGAGATGCTAGTCTCTCGTCTTACGTTTCTTTCTATTATTCATTCTCATAGTTTTATAGTATGATTTATTAATTTAATTCCTCTGTAATTAATATAATTTTATAGATCTCATTTGTTTTATATAAAAGTATCAAAATACTCTCTCCTTGACTTTAGTATTTTCTTGAAGAAGCATGTAAGCTATATAATTTTAGATATTTTGTTACTTCGATGTGTATATCGTTAGACATAATTGTCTTTTCATTTTTTCTCTTTTTTTAAAACTTCATTTATTTTTTATGCTTGAATTTTAAGATAAAATGTTATATTCACAAATTCCTCCGATTTACTTAATTTTTTAAGTTCAGTTCATTGTCTTCTATTTTATTATAAAATTAATAAAAATATTTTTTCTTCGCTTTTAATGTCACATTATCCGTCAAAATTGTATCTGTTTCATCCTTTTTGCATTTCACATTTCTTAAATCTCTCTCTGTTTTATATCTCCACTTAAAATTTATTTATAAGCATGATTTCTTGTTTTAATCACTGCATAGCTTCTTTCTTGATAATTTTATAGTGTTTTCATCATTCTTACAAGTGTTAAATATTTTATAACAAGTCATTTTTGTCTTTTACTTTGTTTTGCACTTTCTCTTTCCGCCACCAAATTTTTTATTTGGGCACTTTTTTATTCTCAAAATATGTTCTTTTTATTTATTCTTAAATATAAAAAATATAATTTTTCATACGACATTAGAATCAACATGAGAATCAACAATTAGTTATTATATTATCATTTTCTTGAAAATAATATGTTTTTTTCATCTTTAAGTTGCATCACTGAATTTTGGCAATATTTTTGTTGTCTTAAATTTATTATATTTAATTTGTACATTCAACACCACTAACCTATATTTTGTTGTCAAATTTTTTCTATTACGACTTTGCAATATTTATAAATCATTTTATCAATTTTTGAATCATAAAATAATTAATAGGTGGTTTATTTGGTCTATTTTTAAACATAATTACATGTTCTTCTTTTTCATGAAAGATATGTCTTAATTAGTCCATGTGTAATGACAAATTCTAAAATAAGTTTTTTTTCTTCATGTCTCTCCATACTCAAATTTTTCATGAACGGCTGTATAATATATATATTTTCCTTATATGTCCATTTGTTTGCCTATGAAATCTTCTATTTTTGTGTGATTTTTCTTATTAAATATTTAAGTTTTTTCAAAATTATACTTTAATAATTTCACTTAATTCTACTTGTGGTTCTTAAACACTGGTCACATCAATAAATTTTTTTTTCTATATTAAATTTAACAACTTTCTTTCTCATTTTTTACTCACCCAAATCACTTCATTAAAGTAGTATCCACAATAATCTACTTAAATGTTTGTTTTATTTTTTTAATGTTTACTAATAGGTTCCCCTGCAATGATTTGAATTGCGGGTAGTCAAAAAAACTCACCTCCTTTAATGGAGGAAGTTAGGTTGACAACTTGTGCTGAAACTGCCATCATCTCCACAGCCATCGCAATCGCCATCACCGCCGCCATTGTTGCCGTCGCCGTCATTGCCGCTGCCATCGTTGCCGCCATTGTCGGCGCCGCCGCCATCGTAACCGTCATCGTCGTCGCCATCATCACCGGCGCGCCAAGCGGCCGCCCGCCAGCTGTCGAGAGGCTTGCGACCAGCCTCCCCCAAGCAGCGGCAAGATGGCCGGCTGCCGTCGCGCCAAACGGCCCCCTGCAAACGGCCGTAAGGCTTGCAACCGACCGGGAGGACGGTCGCTGTTGCGCCAAGCGGCCACCCGCTGACGACCGCAAGATTAGCGACTAGCCTCTCAGTCTGCCGTAGCCGCGCCAAGCGCCTCCACGCAAGCGGGCGCAAGGCTTGTGACCGGCCTCCCGGCCGGTCACCGTCGCTCCAAGCGGCCGCCCGCGAACGGCCTCTCGGTCGGTCTTCGTTGCGCCAAGCGACCTCACGTGTGCGGCCCCAAGGCTTGCGATCGTCGTCCTCGCCGACCGCTCCAATTGGCTTTCCGATAAATCCACTACCTCCATTAACCGTCCGAGGGCGGTCTCGTCATTCTCATAAAATCGTGATTCACGTGCTCTTAACAGAGTGTTCCTATTCGTCCGGTCAGTAGTTACCAAAGGAAATTACTGGGTCGTCGCTCTTGGAATCTATAAATAAACTTAATTGCTCCATTTCCATCCTCTTTTCTCGAAAAATCCTTCTACAGATTTTCTCTTTCATCCTCTTTCAGATTTTCTCTCGCATCATCCTACAGATTTTCTTTTTCATCCTCCTACGAAATTTTTCTCTCCTCCACTTCTTTTCCTCGTGCGCTCCCGTACGCGCCGCCTCATTGCGCTCTCTCGAGCGCATCTCTTTCTCGTGTGCTCTCGCGCGCTCCGCCTTCTGGCGCGCTCTTGCGCCCCCCATGCGCTCCGCTTCCTAGCAAGCACTTGCACGTTCCACCCACTTGCGCGCTCTCAAGCTCGTCGCTTCCTTGCACGTTCCCGCGCGCGCCTCTTCATTGCGTGCTCTCAAGCTCGTCTCTTCCTTACACGCTCTCGCGCACTCTCGCGCACACCACTTCTTTGCGTGCACGCCGCTTCCTTGCACGCGTCTCTTCCCTGCTCTCTACCAGCAAGCGCTCAGCGCGCTCTCTACCAGCAAGCGCTCAGAGCGCTCTCTACCAGCAAGCGCTCCGCACGCTCTCTTTCAGCAAGCTCTCCGTGCGCTCTCTACCAGTAGGTGCTCCGCGCGCTATCTACTAGCAAGCGCACCGCGCGCTCTCCTCCAACAGGCGCTCCACGCGCTCTCTACCGGAGCTCTCTACCAGCAGACGCTCCACGAGCTCTCTACCAGCAAGCGTTCCGCTCGCTCTCTACAAGTACTATCGACCAGTAAACACTCAGTGTGCTCGCCTCCAACAAGCGTCCTGCTCGCTCTCCTCCAACAAGCGCCCTGCGCGCTCTCCTCCAACAAGCGACCAGCGTGCGCTCTACCCTCTAGCACTCCGCACGCTCTCCTCCAACAAGCACCTTGCACGCTCTCTACCAGCAAGCGCTCTGCGCACTCTCCTCTAACAAGCACATCGCGCGCTATCTACTAGCAAGCGCTTTGTGCACTCTCCTCCAAAAAGTGTCATGCACGCTCTCTACTAGCAAGCGCTCCACGCGCTCTCCTCCAACAAGTGCACTGCGCACTCTTCTCCAGCAAGCGACCCACGTGCTCTACCATCTAGCCCTCCACGCACTCTCTTCCAGCAAGCACCATGCGCACCATCTGCTAATATGTGCCCCACACACTCCTTTGGCAAGCGCTCAGTGCGTTCTCCTCCAACGAGCGCACTATGTGCTCTCCATCACCAAGTGGTCGACACGCTCTGCCATCAAATCCGCTCCAAGCGCATCTCCGCGTGTCCCGCTCTCAAAACTGCTGCAAGTGTTCAACGCCCACAGCTCAGCAACAAGCCCGCCATGCGTCAGCAAGTCAACAATTGTCGTATTCTCTGTGAAAAATGGATAAAAAGCTAAATAAATCACAAACTTTATTGCTCCAAAAAGATAATTATTACATATGTATGCCCCCTTATTTATAGAAATTGGGAGAGATGAGAGAATACAACAACCAATGTGGGAATAAAAACAAACCGGGTGGCCTACGCGGTTTGACACGGTCAATTCACCCACTATACAACAACTAATAAAATAATAAGCGGCAACTAGGAGAGTCACCTATCTCCTCCTGGAAAGATCGCTGACACAGATCGCCAGACCGCAACTGCAGGTTCGCAGTTGCGGCTACCCACCAGATCGCAGCTGCTGCAAGCTATCAGACTGCAACTGCGGGTTGCCACCAGACCGCAGTTGCGGTTAACCACCAGTTCACTGCTGCGGCTTCAACCAGACCACTGCGGCTCCAACCAGACCGCTGCGGCTTCATACAGACCGCTGTGGCTAATCGATATATCACTATCGCGGCTTACTGCTAGACCGCTGCAGCTTCCTTCAGACCGCCACTGCAGCTCCTGATCGCAAGCTGAGGTTCACCACCAGACCGCTGTACCAAACCGCCAGGTCGCTAAGACCAGTAGACCGCTGCGGTTAGAGACATGTCCGCCCGGTCTCCACTAGCTTCAACACTCCCACTCAAGCTGGAGCATATATATCCACCATGCCCAGCTTGCTACAAACCTCCTCAAAAGAAGTAATCGGTTTGGTAAAGAAATCAACTAGTTCTTTCTCTGAGGTAACAAATGTTGTGCAGATCTGATTCTTCAAAATCTCATCTCTGATAAAATAACAATCCACCTCGATATGCTTTGTTCTCTCATGAAAAACTGGATTTCTCGAAATATATATAGCTGCTTTCTTGTCACAGAATATGTGTAGGATATGATCATAAAACTCTCCCAGATCAAGTAAGAGTGTCCGTAGCCACTTCAACTCGCAAGCAGTCTGAGCCATGCTTCTATATTCAGCTTCTGCACTTGAGCAGACAACTACAACATGTTTCTTGCTCTTTCAACTGACAAGATTACCTCCAACGAATGTGCAGAAGCCATATATAGACCTCCTATCTTCCTTATCATTTGCGTAGCTAGCATCAGAATAAGCCTCAACCTTCAAATCTCCTCTTTTATGAAACAAGAGCCCTTTTCCTGTTGCACATTTTACATATTCTAAAATCTTTAGAGCTGACTGCAGATGACATTCTCTGGGGGCTTGCATAAACTGACTCACTTTCCCTACTGCATAACAAATATTTGATCTTGTAACTATCATATAAACGAGTTTCCCCACAAGACGTCTGTATCTGGTAACATCTTCAAAAATAGGAGAATTTTCATTCCAACATTTATCATCTCCAACAGGCATAGGAGTCAGAGCGGGTTTAGCCCCAAGAAGACATGTCTCTTTCAAGAGATCTAACACATACTTTCGTTGTGAAAGAGCAATAGAACCAAATTTTCGAGATATCTTAATCCCCAAAAAATACTTAGGAGACCTCATATTCTTGGTAACAAAATGCTGAAGCAAATGCTTCTTTGTCGCGTTAATGTCATTTCTATAATCCCCTGTAAGAAGAATGTCATCCACATAAATTGCAAGAATAACCAGACCAGCTGTGGATTTGCGGATGAACAAAAAATGATTTGCAGCACTACGAGAGAACCCAATCACAGAAATAACTTTATTTAACTTTTCAAACCAGACCCTGAGAGTTTGCTTAAGACCGTATATTGCCTTTCACAGATTATAGACCTGAGACTCCCCTTGAGCAACATACCCAGGAGATTGCTCCATATAGACAGTTTCGTGTAAATCACCATAAAAAACGCATTCTTCACATCCAGCTGAAACATTTCCCAGTCTCAGTTGACGACCACAAAAAAGATCACACATATCGTAGTAATTCTTGCCACAGGAGAGAGTATTAAAGAAATCCACACCATAAGTCTGCGTAAAATCTTTGACAACAAGCCGGGCCTTATAACGATCAATTGATCCATCCGATAGAAACTTAATAACAAAGACCCAGCGACAACTAACCACGTCAGCACCAGGAGGCGTAGGAACAAGTGTCCACATACCCCATTCAGTAAGAGTATGCATCTATTCATCCATAACAGATTTCCAATGAGGGATCACAAGAGCTTCTTGGTATGAAGCAGGAACAACATTAACCGAGAGGACTAGAGCAAAACTCCTAGATGAATGAGTGAGCCGAGCATAAGAGACCACAGCCTGAACAGGATGTTGGGTGCATGAGCGAACACATTTCCGAAGAGAAATCAAAAGATCAAGATCAATGTTGACTAGAGGAGGCAAAACATTATCAGAAGAAAGAGGAGACCCTGGAACAGGAACCAAGGGCTCTAAGGGCAACACAACATGCTCCAGAGAAAGAGACAGAGCAACATGAGCAGAGGTGGAAAGAACCGGCTCTGGCAGAGGTGCTGAGATAATCGACAGGGAAGAAAAAATATCAGAGGGCAAAAGAGTGGAAGTAGGGGATAAATATGGTGTATCCTCAAAAAATGTAACATCAGCGAAAACGTATTATTTGCACAGAAGAAGATCAATACAACGATAGCACTTCTGAGTAGGACAGTAACCAAGAAATATTCATTTAATAGAGCAAGAAGGAAGTTTATTACGTCCAGGAGAAGGTACGCGAACAAACGACGCACAACCAAAAATTTTAAGCGGTAAAGGAAAAGGTTCAGCCTCAGGATACAAAATAGAAAAAGGAGTCTGTCCCTGAAGAATAGACGAGGGAATGTAGTTAACAAGATAGCGAGAGAGAAGAACAACATGACCCCAAAAAACTGAGAGATTCATTTACAAAGAAATACTGCGAGCAACATCCAGAAGATGATGATTCTTGCGTTCAGTAACACCATTCTATTGAGACGTATATGGATAACTTGTTTGATGAATCAAACCCTTGCTCGCACAGAAGTCAGAGAATTGATGGCTGACATATTCTTTGGCATTATCAGTATGAATAATCTGAATGGGCACATGAAACTGTGTGAAGATCTCATTATAAAATGCAGTGAATACAAAGAATAGTTCAGAACGATCCTTCAAAAGATACAACCAAGTGCATCTGAAAAAATCATCAATGAATGCGACAAAGTATCAGCTTCCTAGACGAACAGTAGCAATAGGAGAAGGACCCCAGATGTCAGAGTGAACTAGTTCAAAAGGACGCGAAGAACAACGACCCGTTCGAGCTGGGAAAGAAGAGCGATGATGTTTACTCAACTCACATGCTTCACAGTTCAAAGACAAATCTTTTGAAGGAAGATCTGAAAAAAGTTGATGAATGTGGCGAGAAGGAGGATGTCCAAGACGACGATGCCACAACTGAATAGAGGAAGAAGCAGAAAGAGCAACGTCGTGGTCAAGATAAAAAGGTCACCACTAGCAGTACCAGTAACAATCGTAGCCTTGGAGACAATCAGAGAAAAAACAAGTAGTGCTAGTAAAAGTAACCATGCAATTTAACATAGTACAAAGATCATGAATAGAGAGTAAATTGCACGAAAAAGTAGGGACATAGAGAGTGTCCTCTAGCATCAAAGATGAAGAGAGATGCACCGTGCTAATACCACGCAAAGGAGCAGAAGTCTCATCAACAAAAATAACAGGAGGCAGCCTGTCCTTTTCAAGCAAAGAGAAAAACAAACGAGAGTTGCCAGTCATGTGACAAGTGACACCAGACTCAATAAACCACTTATCAGAGGAGGCCACAAGAGCACGAGTAGTAGAAGAGAGAATGGAAGTCATTCTCAAGAAGAAACCGGAAAGCAGAAAGACTAACCACACGGTTAAAAACAAGCCGCACAAGAACAAGCCCACAAAGAAGACGCAGAAAGAAACCGACCACAGGAAAGGTTGCAGAAAAAGAGAAACTGCACGGTCACGGTGTCAACACACCAGTGGCTAGAAAAGAAGCCGCAACCAAAATGCAGAGAGAGAGGCCGCAGCGACAAGAGAGATAAAATAATGGGGAAGAGGATACTGCACGGTCACGGTGTCAACACACCAACGACAAGGAACACGTCGCGACCATAATGCGATACTCGCAGCAAAGAAGAAACAAGCCGCAGGAAGACAACCCGCGGGGAGAAAGAATGCGACATCTCGGGGGCTTCACTATGTCAAGTGGGATATTGTCTGCTCTTCGGAGAAAGCTGGCGGCTTGGGCCTCCGCCGATTGCGATGTTGGGAAGGTCCCTTGCGGGCGCAGATTGCTTGGGATTTGCTGAAGAGTTCGGGCTCGCTCTTTGGGTCCATCTTCCATGCAAAGTATGGCTCGCGGATCGGCTCAGCCTCGGTGCTCCGATCTGACTCCACGGCTTGGTCATCTATTCAGCATGGCCTTTCCAGTCTTGCTCCAATTATTCGGTGGCGGATTGGTGATGGAAGAAGGGTGGATGTCTTGCGGGATTCTTGGATCTTTGACACCCCGCTCATCCGCTGGCCTACGTTTGTGGACGATGCGACTTTAGACGGACTGCAGGTGGCTGGCCTTCTTGACGAGGAGGGACGCTGGCATACAGATCTCCTTGGCCAAGTGTTTGGGCAGGATTTGAAGGGCATCATTCTGCGGCTCAACGTTACTGGGGGTGAGGATGTCCCGAAATTATTGCAGCAGTTCAGCGGTTTGGGCATTTCGGCTTTGGCTTACCCCCATTCGGTTCCGTCCGCCCCGGATAGGGATGTGAGTTAGCTCAGGCGGCTCCGGCTGCACCCCCGTGAGAAGTTCTTCTGCTGACAACTCTTATGGGACGCGTTACCCACCCGCGCTTGGCTTCATTGACGCGGTTTAGAGGATACCCCCTATGCCCCTGGGACTGTGGGGTTGCTGAGGACCGTGACCATTTGGTCGGCGGGTGCCTTAGAATTGCAGCCGTTGGCCATGAGCTTCGTCGCTGGGGACTCAGGCTGCCAGTTGGATGGAAGTGGGAAGAGGTTCAGAATTTGGTGATGCGGCTGCTCTCTCCCCAGCCCGACTTCTGTGTTATGCCATGTACCAATGCTGGCGGGCGCGGAATGCTAAGCTGCACAACCGGGAGGTCGACACACCGATCGTTATCGCTGCCACCATTTTGGAGAATATTGCCCTCTTTGACCAAGGTCGTCAGCTGGGATGTTGGAGCACCAATCACCCCTTAGGGGCGTTCCGTTCTTTCTCTTGGTGCCCACCACTACCCGGGTGGATTAAGGTTAATGTGGATGGTTCTCTATTGCCTTCTGGAAGTGCTGGACTTGGGGTTGTGGTCCGCTCGGAGGCCGGTCTGGTTCTTATTGCGTCTGGCTTTGCTTGGCACCATTGGGACCCGGGCCGGGTGGAACTCGAAGCTATCTTGGCTATCCGCCGAATTGTTCTCCCTACAACTCTGGACGCTCGGGGCATTATCATTGAAGGGGATGCGGCTAATGTGTTGGAGTTCTGCTGCAAGGCTGCCTCAGGTTCCGCCCGCCCAAACACTTACCCGAGTGAGGTGGACCTCTCTTTCCTCTCCGACTTCGCGGCGGTGCGCTTTCAACAGGTCGATCGACATGCCAACCGTGCGGCTGACCATTGCGCACAGATGGCTATTGCGGGTGAATTCTCATGGGAGGCCGACGTTGGTGCGGATGCGACCTTTACTGGATTGGTGGCAGAAGATTGCCAGGGCTTGGAGGGCAGCTGATTTTTCGCTTCGTTTGTTTTTTTTGTTCTTATGTATCCCCCCTGTTGTAATTTCCCTTTTATTTTAATGCAATTGCAAATTTCACGGGGAGAAAGAGCAAACAACGAAGAAGTCGCGTGAACAAAAAAAGTCGCAACAAAGGTGACTAACAAAGGCGGCAAGAGCAAAAGAAGCCACACAACAAACCATGCGAACACGACAAGTCGCAGAGACAAGCGACTAGCAAAGAAGAAAGAGAAGGGTAAGAGCCCGCCCGGTCAAGGTGACAACACACCAGCAGGCAGGAAGAAGCCGCGACCAAAAGACGAAACTCGCAACAGAGAAGAGAAACTGCACAAACACAACAAGTCGTAAAGAAGCGCGGTTAGCAGGGAAAGCCAGGCAAACAAAAAAGTCCGGAAGGAAGCAAGTCGCAAGCACAACGAGAAGCAAGTGAGGGAAGGGAAGGGAAAGAAACCAAACAAACCAGAAGCAGCCGAAGGAAGCTGGTGGAAGAGGCCGCACGGCTAAACCAACAAACCACGATCTTTTTGAAGCAAATGATCAGTTCGCTCTGATACCATGTGAAAAATGGACAAATAACTAAATAAACCGCAAACTTTATTGCTCCAGAAAGATAATTATTACATATGTATGCCCTCTTATTTATAGAAATTGAGGGAGATGAGTAAATACAACAATCGATGTGGGACTAAAAACAAACCGGGCGGCCTACGCGGTTTGACACGGTCAAACCGCCCACTATACAACAACTAATAAAACAACAAACGACAACTAGGAAAGTCGCCTAACTGCTCCAGGGAAGACCGCTGACACAGACCGCCAGACCGCAACTGCGGGTGGCCACCAGACCGCAGTTGCGGCTACCCACCAGACCGCAGTTGCGGCTACCCACTAGATCGCTGCTACTGCAAGATATCGGACTGCAACCACGGGTTGCCACCAGACCGTAGTTGCGGTTAACCACCAGTCCACTGCTGCAGCTTCAACCAGACCACTGTG
This sequence comes from Platanthera guangdongensis, assembly GCA_039583875.1. Classification (NCBI taxonomy): domain Eukaryota; kingdom Viridiplantae; phylum Streptophyta; class Magnoliopsida; order Asparagales; family Orchidaceae; genus Platanthera; species Platanthera guangdongensis. Next base: position 179,218,114 of record CM077162.1, on the reverse strand, counting down.
GCTCCAACCAGATCGCTGCGGCTTCATACAGACCGCTGTAGCTAACTGATATATCACTATCGCTGCTTACTGCTAGACCGCTGCGGCTTCCTTCAGACCGCCACTGCAACTCCTGACTGCAAGCTGAGGTTCACCACCAGACCACTGGACTAAACCGTCAGGTCGCTAAGACCAGTAGACCGCTGCGGTTAGAGACATGTCCTCCCAATCTCCACTAGCTCCAACATTCTCTAAGTACAACAAGAGACGATCCACAGAGGATAGGACGCGCCAATTGCATCGCACGAGCTTCCAAGTTCCAGACATCAAAACAAATGCAATAAGCTGCTCCCGCCACCAAGAACTACTAGAGGATTCCAGAATACAACAAGCGCATTGCTCCCCGCATCATATAAAAAAATAGTCAGCTATATGAACGGTGGCCTGTTACCCTCCGAGCTCTTCTCTCTCTCCCCAATAATTGTAACGAGAGGCAACCTGACGCCCTCGAGTTCTTAGGAAAGCCCTGTAACGCCGCTCAAATCTAGTGAAGGTTTGGTCGACACAGATCCAGCCATGTGATTTTTCATCAAGTTGACTGGTTTTTCACGTCAAAAGAATTGTCTTGTTAGCTTTTCTTTCTCTGTGACTGTTTGTGCGCTCGTCCACTCCCTGACTAAGACGGTCTAAGTTAATCCTGTCTGACTGAGGCGTCGAGTTGGTCACAACATTTACCATATTTTAAAATATAAATTGTTTAAAAATTTAGTTCGCTCATTCATCAATTTATTTTTTTTGTAGCCATAAGAATTTTATTCTGCTTCTAATCATTGTAAACACTATTGCCATCACTTTTTTCATTATCGTACCTATATTTAGAGTTCCAAGCCTAAATCAGTCACAAATCCTACAATATACTTCCCTAGAATATCTACTATATGATGACTTTTGCCCATTTAATACTATACTCAAGTTCTCTTGAAGGTGCATCACTCATTGTCAAGACACTGCATTCAGACCATACGACGATACCTCTTGCATATTTAACATTATACCCAAGTCTTGGAGATGTAGAGGTCCATTCTAAGACGCCACATTTCTTAGGATAAACAATCTAGTCTTTGCATAATTTCTCAAATAATTCATATTTATCTGAACTTGTGCTTATTAGAACAACAAAACTAAAAAGAAAAGTGAGTGATTAGATACTTTAGTCAAAGTAATTATTATTTTATATTTATTATTAATTTTTATTGTTTAGAATTAATTTTGCTTAAAAAAATGAGTGCTTGAGAAAAAAATTACTCTGCGCGAACAACATTGGACTATGCACGGTTCGCGGGGGGAAAATTTTATGGTACCACCATGATACATAGAGCTATGTGCCTCAATAAATAACAACTTCTTAACCGCGGGGCTCACTGTCAGGAAAAATTTTCGCAGTCCGCCAATTCCTCCCACCCAACCTTTTCTTAAGGTTTTTCGAAATTAAATCAGCTTCCAGGTTTTACCCCTTCCGTCGTCGCCTTCTTCCTCCAGCACCGGTCTCGCCGGTGTCGTAAAGGTTTTCGTTCCCCGCAGACATGACAGATGATGAAGAAACTTGTAGTGATCCGGGTATTTTAAGTGAGGACGGGAAAAATGCAATGTTTAGTTTAACTTTTGTAGATCTTGAAGCTTAGTCTTTTTCAAAAGATTTGATAGTCCAATTTTATCCTCAATTTACAGTTTAATGGGGAGAAATCTTCAGTTGAAGTCGTCGCCGATGAAATTTTCAGAGCAGACGACAATGTAAGTGACGAATAAAAATTACAATATCAATTACTATCGTAATTAATAATTTACGATAGTGTTACTGCCATAATTTGTTATTACTGTTGTAATGACTGCTGTAATATATATTACAGCAGTATATATTCTTTCCGTTCAACTTTAAAGTTAAGATTAAAAATGTGATGTACGTTTGAATAAACTCCTGTTTTTGAATGTGATGTACGTTTGAAGAAACTTGTAGTGATCTGGGTATTGTAAGTGACGACGAGAAAATGCAAAGTTTTGTTTAACTTTCGTAGATCTTGAAGTTTATCCCTTTTTAAAAGGTTTTATAGTCCAATTTTATCCTCAATTTACATCTTACTGGGGAAAAATCTTTAGTTGAAGTCGTCGCCGAGGAAATTTTCAGAGCAGACGACAATGTAAGTGACGAACAGAAATTACAGTATCAATTATTATCGTAATTTTAGTTTACGATAGTGTTACTGCCGTAATTTGTTATTACGGTTGTAATGACTGCTGTAATATATATTACAGCAGTATATATTTTTTCTGTTCAGCTTTAAAGATAAGATTAAAAATGTGATGTACGTTTGAATAAACTCCTGTTTTTTGATTTTCTTAATCCGACAGATTGTTGTTTCGTTTCCTATTGTTCAAATAGAGGTGGAGACATACACAATGTATTGCAATTATGCACATAATTTGGGATTTAGTGTTCGGAAACAAAACAATTTTTTTGGACACATACTAGAATTATTAAAAGAAGTTTTTGTTGTTCGAAAGCTGAACATAAAAAAAATAAATAAATAAGAAATGTGATCAGAAAATATCATAAGTTGGATACACGGACATGCTGTTTAACAAGCATATACTTTAGTTCAGATGAAAACTACAGTAATTGGGTTGTTTCAAAATTTCTGGAGGAACATAATCGCTCACTAGCCTCAAGAAATGACAACCACTTGTTGAGGTCGCACCGTCAAATTTCTGACGTTCAAGCAAACTTGATTAAGAACATGCCAGGAGCAGGAATTAGGCCAATTGATGCTTTTAATTTTCTAGCCAAAGAGGTTGGTGGTGTTAAAAATGTCGGTTTTAGTAAGACTGATGCGTATAACTTTGTTGAAAAAGAGAGTAAATCCCTAATAAAAAGTTGAGATTCTGTTAGTTTGTTAAAAAGTTTACAATAAAGATAATTGAAAAATGATATGTTCTCATATGATGTCCAAACAAATGAGCAAAACTGGCTAATTAGTTTCTTTTGTATTGACTGGTGCAGTAAAATAGATTATGACTGTTTTGGGGATGTCATAATCTTTGATACAACTTATAAACTAAACAAGTATAACTTAGTTTGTGCACCACTTATCACAATAAATCATCATTGACAAAATACATTTGTTGGAGGGGCATTTATAACAAATGAAACTATTGATTCATTTGTTTGGTTATTTGAGACTTTATTAAGATTTATTGGCGGCAAACAACCGACAACAATATTCACAGATCAAGATCAGACTATGTCTGTTGCAATTGAGAGAATACTTCTAAACACTCGACATTATTTATGTCAATGTCACATTTTAAAGAAAGCGCCATCCAAGGTACCATCGTTTAACTTTGACAAGAGTGTAAAGTCATTATTTTACCACTGTTTGAGCAAATGTGACAGTGCATATGAGTTTAATGGATGTTGGAGTGCTATGATGCTGAATGGAAATTTGGAGGGCAATAGATGTTTGCAAGATTTATATTATGCGCGAATGAAATAGTCAACTGTTTTCAATAAAGATATTTTAGATCTTGACATATTGTCCAAACAAAGAAGTGAATCCACAAATCATGTTATACATGATTATTCTAAAGTGACAAGTTCGATTGTTGAATATTTCATAGGTTTGGAGAAAATGATTTCAACTTGGCGCCGACTTGAGCATGACGAAGACTTCAAATGCAAAAATGGTTGCGTAACCTTGAAATTCAGTAATTCATCAATTCTGAAACAAGTTTCTAAGAAGTTCACTAGAACAAAATTTTCTATATTTGAAAATATTTACATGGATGTTGTTGTTGGTGTCACTATTGTACAAGATAAAACACTTTGTGATAATCAATTCTTATACACCACACAAGAACCCAATGAACACAAAAAGCATTGGTATGTTACATTTGACTCTATCACACATGATTCTAAGGCTGTTTGGGACAGCTCTGGCGGATTGAAAAGCTGCTGTCCGATGAGCTGTTTTAAAATAGATTTCTGGGGAGCAGTTTTGAAAAGCTGCAGAGTGTTTGGGTATTTGTGCATGCAAACATATCTTGCGAGTTTACAATATTAGAGTGAAGAGAAAGCTGCAAGAGCAGAAGCTTTTCTGAAAAGCTGCAAAACAGCTTGGCGGATTGAAAAGCTCTTCACAAGCTGTCCCAAACACATATAAAACAGCTTTTAAATTTTCCAGCCGCCAGAGCTTAAGTGTTCTTGCAAATGCTTTGACAAAGAGAATTTTATGCAAACATTGAGTTTAGAGAAATGTTTCAAAATTTCTCCCAAATATATTTTAAATAGAAAAAATTGTATCTCACTGATACCTTCAAGCTTCAATGAATATGATTCCAATCTCATATTTAGAAATCATCTGGTCAAGTTCAGCTATGATTTAGCATGCCGAGTTGAAGAGTGTCCAATTGTAGGATAATTTGTTCTAAATGGCCTGAAAAATATTGACAAACAAGCAAAAGATTTGGTGGACTTTAAAGCGCATCCTAAAAAGCGTAATAGTGATGAAAACCAACAAAACAAAGTAGTGAAAGATCCTCCTTCAATGTGGCCCAAAGGTCACTCGAATGCACGAATCAAAAATTATTGGGAGAAACCAACAAAGATACCTAGTACGACACTTACACTTAACTATTTTCCTTTAATTTTTTTTGCATGAAAGAATTTTTGATGTCATTTGTAGGGAAAAGAAATGATTCCAAACAAAAGATTCCTACTGCTGAGGACGTAACTTCGCAACAGAGGGAGCTCAATTTCATGGATAACTTGGGTGAAACTGCAAGGCTTACAACCACCACAGTATCTACATCAACCACTCCAGCGTTGGATAAATTTTTTGATTATTATTTAGATTTGTCGTCCAATTCTTCAAGCATTCCAGATAGATTTAAGGGGTGATTATATTTAGAACATTGCTGAAATTCATTTATGATTTTGTTGCTGGCCGTAGCACTTGCAGCTACAACATTTTAAAGACTGTCATTTGTACATTACGCACGCAGCAGGATAATTACGACAATAAATAACGATAATATCAAAATTATTACGACAGTAATTACTATATATTCTACATAACTATAGTAGTTACGGTAAGTTAAATACATCATTCCAGAATGCTTCTAACATTATACAAAGGTAACATACCAAAAGAGAAATATATTTTCTACAGCTGCACTGCAATTGTCTGTAAGAAGTTAGAATTCAAAAATCCATAAAAGTTTTGAAAGATCCAAAAAGAAGGTACTTCAATTTTACAGACCTGAAAATGTATTATTACATAATACATTTTTTCATCATATCATTCCAGAAGGCTTGTAAGATTCAGCAAACAACTTCAGCCCTATATTTTGGCATGTCCTTCTGTCAGCTTTTGTGCTCAACCCAATCAATTTCTGATCTCTTTAGCAAGGTTTCCATGTACCTCATCACAAAAATCCCGCAATCGAAGCTGTTTTTCTATGTTGGTACATTTTTGACGTTTTCTATTGGCCATGAAGCGATATCCCCCGACAAAATATCAGCTTTATCTTCTTTTAGATAATTTAACTGAACAAACATTATTTTAATAAATATGTAATGCTTATGCAATAGATATTGCAATGTGAGACAATGAATAAATTGTTCAAGGTCATATGATTATGTTAGAGAGTCATGACTCTGTATAAAATACCAAATACCAAGGTGCTCATTAAAATATGGCTTCCGGAACAGACTCTGAGGTTACATGTTCAACCAACGCCTTACTGTTTGAAATTGATTTTTTTTTAAAGTACTGCACAATTAAAATCAATAAGAAACCAATTAATGAAAACAATGTAATCAAATTTGACAGTTAAAAGAAGAAATTTAATTACCGCATGGTCAGAAGAAATGTACAAAAAATTTTCATGTTTTTTGGCGCTTTTGCTCTTTTAAAATTGAGCTCATATGCAAATGCATTTAAGTTGCTATCAGACACCCATCCTTCACCAAGCAAATCTATGAGTCCCTCTCGAGACATTTGAATGTTACCATTTTCGAAAACAATTAAATCACTGAAAAAAACAATAAGTTAATGTGAAGTTCCAATAACTATTTAAAAAAGAATTTTGGGTTAAATCTCTAACGTACTTATCAGGAAATTTTGTAAACACAAGGTCTATTATATCTCTATGTGCAACAATAATTTTCTTACGACCCGGGTATGCGTACTCTTGTATTGTGGCTCCCAATACATCTTTAACAACCACATTCTTCTTCCTGCCTTTTCTTGATTTGATATTCTTGACAAGACTTCGAGTATTACCATGTATGCCTGTTTTCATAAGTTCAGCGTCATCTTCTTTTATCTCCCTAGGGGATTCCAGAGCTTTGTATGGAACTACAACACTACATATTTGTGATGGAGTATGTTGATGATTCGGTGGAGAGGCGGGTGCGTGATTCATTTTTATTAATGCTTTTAACTCATCAAAACCTATTTTCATTGTTGTATTAATTTCTGTAAATTTACGTTCACAAAATAGTTTCAGTTGTCGAAGCTCACTTAAGAGAGACTCGTACTTTTGGTATGCTTTCATTTTCTCTTCTCCATTCTATCCTTCTCCTTCTTCTTCTTCTTCCCCTCTCCTTGCTCTACAGAATTGTGTTTCTCAACTACATTGTCCTTCTCCTCGTCTTCTTCCTCAACCTCCTCATCTTCTATCTCATCTTCTTCCTTCTCCCACACCTCCTCCTTGAATGTTTCTTTTCTTCGCTGCTTCTTCTCTCTCTTTTTCTCCTCCACTTCCTTATTCTTCTCCCTCTTCCTAATTTTTTTTCCTTCTTCTCTTCTTTATCCACTTTCATTTTCAACCTTCTCACGAAACTAGAATTTTCATCCACATCTTTACCTAACAATTTTTCCTCCTGAGGCAGTATGTTTGCAAAGGATTTCTGCAACTGCATAAATAAATTTTTAAAATAAACATTTAATTAAATAACTGTGAACACTATAAAAATAGAAAAGCAGTAAATGTATGGTAAGACATACTGTTTTAGTCTTGGCCAGAACATTGGGTAAACCCAAGCAATCTTTTCCACTACTAGTATTCTTGTTAGACTATCGTAGCAACCGAGGTTTGACAATGCCATCATAGGGAATCTGAATAGTGGTATGCTCAAAGAACCAAATCTGTGACATGATATAATGTTGATAGATTAAAAAATAATATGAAACTTAATCTTAAAATGTATTAGATAAAATTCTTACAGCTAGTAAGATGGAGCAACCTTCGATATAGCAAAGGTGAGAGTCATGTGTCTCCGCAGCCATCTCCATAAAATTCTCAAACTGGGAATGCAAAAAAAAGTGGATGGCCTTGGGCCAGTTATATTTTTTGAAATATTTCATTCCTTCAAATCTCTTCACACATTCAAATATCTTCAACCCTTTCAACGAAAAAAAAGAAAACAACAAAGACATATCTGACTAGGGCATCCATTCTTCGACTATCCAAGGTTGCACATGATTCTTCAACTTTAAGATCTTCAATTTCTTTTACCAAGTCTTTAATCAAAATATTTTAAAGTGGTAATCTCTCAAAAGGAAATTCTGCACCTTGATTTTCTAGCCTCAAAATCAATGCAACTTGATTTACCGTGAACTTTACATAATATTTTCCCAATAAAAAAGCTCTCTTTTTAGTGGAGTATGACATTAACAGGAAATGTATCAATGAGATGTTTTGTGGAATGCTGCGAGCATATCACAAAGGTAACAATCCAATTTTTTGTAGTTCTATTTTTGATTCAGCCGAAAGAACATCCACCATACCTTGAGCATTCTTAGTGAACGTTGACACAACACGACTATAAAGATTAACCCTTGATGTGATCTGCATAAATAAAATGAATCTTAAAGATGGAAAAAAACCTAAATGCCGCATTTTTTGATTCACTTGGAGGTTACGACAGTATTTACAGTCTTAACATAATCGATACATATAGCAAAATAAGGGTATCTGTAGTATTTTACAGTCATTTTTATCATCTAATTTACGGTATGTTTACAACCATAACACAATCGATACGGTTTGTTTACAGTCGTAACACAATCAATACAGTATGTTTATAGTCGTAAAATAATTAATACGGTATGTTTACAATCGTAACACAATCGATATGATATTTATATAGTCAAAAACTTCTGTTACGACATGTTTACCGTCGTAACACAATCGATACAGTATATTTACCGTCGTAACACTATCGATATGGTATGTTTACAGTCGTAACACACTCGATACGATATTTATACAGTCGAAAACTACTGTTACAACATGTTTACAGTCGTAACACAATCGATACAGTATGTTTACAGTCGTATCACAATGATACGTCATGTTTACAGTCGTAACACAATCGACATGTTTACAGTCGTAACACAATCGAAACGTTATGTTTACAGTTGTAACACAATCGATACGGTATGTTTACAGTCGTAACACAATCGATACAGTATGTTTACAGTCGAAAACTACTGTTACGGCAATGTTCCGGCCGTAAGGGTCCCCTCAATACAGAAAAAACCAGGTCCTTGTCAACGCAAGCAGATTTCGATCCTAAGAAATTTGGAGAAAAGTTTGGGAAAATACCATTACTTGTCTTTTCGGCAACCAGAAAATGCCGGGAAAATATAAGGTTCTGCGCCGCTAAGTCTTCAGGGGGAGTAGATTTCCGGCTATTGGATCACCAGAGGGAGTAACGCGGTCACCGGGGTGTACTGCTGTGGATTTTGGAATGCAAAATCCTAAACGACGAGTTTCGGGCGCGTGGTAGAAAACTCTAAAATTTTTTTTCTGACAGTGCGCCCCACGGTCAAGAAGCTGCTATTTATTGAGGCACATATCTCTATGTACAATGATGGCACCATAAAATTTAATGAGGGGAAATTGTGTCCGGAGGAGAGAGAATTCAAACCAATTATGGCGTGCCATGTGTAAAGTGAATTTTAGATCGATGTTTTGCATTTATTAGTAATAATCACCATAAAATTGACTGCCCATCCTCTTCACCGGTCCCAATTACAACGAGAGCTCGGACCCAAATTCCTGTTATAGGAGTAAGTGGTAAAAAATTTTAGGTGCGTTTTTCTCACCTATGATCAAGGTCCTCAGGCGCATCAAATTGTTGGTTTATGCAAAAATAACATGATTGATCGAAATACTAACAATAATGACAGTATTTGTACAATACTATAATATTCTGTGAAAAACAACTCCACCGTAAAATATCAGATTGTACAATTGTATTTAATCCCGCACCTAAGGCTAGGTGGAAGAAACACGCCTAAATTTTTTTGAACAAGAGAGATTATCCGTCCTTGATAGTTGATACAACATTATTGCACTCAGGGATATTGATTGGTGATTGTGAATTATCTCAGTTGCACAAATGCCCATGTGGGTATCTCGTGCATGAATGCTAATATTATTAATGCTATTTTTTTTATCCATCCACAATTTAAATTAGAATAAATATTATTTAATAACTATTTTGAGCTCCCAAGATATCCATGCGCCATAAAAAATTTAGTTAATTATATTTGCAGGCTCCAAACGAATAATTGCAGCCTCACAATAACTACAATCTTAGACTTCATTTGGTTCGGCAATGGCGGGTCGATCTGGCGGTCGGAAATAGAGTGTTCGAACCGGAGGGGGGAGGTGACTGCTCCAAACTGAACGTTTTGTGGTGTTTCTCAAGACGGACGGGTGGAAACGGAGCAAACGCCGCCGGAGATTCATTTGTTTACCCGCCTTCCGGCGGCATTTGCCCCAAACGGAGCGGCGAAACGCCTAACCAAATAAAGCCTTAGTAGCAATATTACCAGTTACACACGATATTTGCAACGCATTTTTAAAAAATAAAATATATTTGTTTTTTTTCACTAAAATATTCTCAGCAATTAGTTTGGGTTTTGAGTGTCAAGCGCCAATTTGTATAAAAATCATTATTTTCTCTTAATTTAATTTTGGGCGTTTATATTGGCGGCTCATTTTTCACTATTGGCAGCTCATAAATATTAGTATCCCAACAAAGTGATATTGACAACACACTAGATATTGACAGCCTAAAATTTAATTTTTTTTTTTATAACATACTACTTTCATGATTAACATCATACTTTGATTTCATGCAACCAAAACAACCCCTTCATGCATATCCATTTAACATTATGTTCTATGAGACTTCTTTCCGATCATGCACCCAAAATTGCGTCGAAGCATATACGGTTTTTTCGCACTTGACGTAAAGGTCTAAAATAACGTTCAGAAGAATCGTATCACATATTCATGTATATTCGTGTCTAATTTCTTACCGGATTGAAATCCAGACGCAAAAATCACACTCGTCTTGGTCATCAAATGTTTCAGATGTTTTCCATTCTTAAAATAGTCTGATATCATAGCATACCAAGAGATGTAATCTCTCATAGACGTATTATCGAACAACTTATGAGCACTATCACACTTCACATATATTGTAATTAAAGCATTCAACACATCAACTTCTTACAAGCATATCATCCAAAGCTTCCTAGATTTAGTTTACAACGGTAAAAATTACACGCACACAGATATATATTATGGGCGCTGTTACGTGCACACCATTTTTGTGTATGTGCACACCAAATTCATAAAATTAAGGCACTGTTACGTGCACATTACTTTTGGCTATGTGCACACCACTCCCTTAAAATAAACAATACCACTACTTTTTTTCAATCCCACCCATATTAAACCTAAGCGCGAGGAATTGACATGCTTTAAAAATTGGTCAAAACTTGCTTGGGGTGGCATGTAGTGGGGGTACTGTAGCTGTCGGGATAGGCGAACCTCATGCATTACTTGTACATACACTACTACATAATAAAAGTGCAACTACTACTATCACAGATTAATTTACGCTTAATTACAATATATAAATTGCTAACTATTGTTTACTAGAGGGAGAAATTATATCAGCAATTCCAACATTGCGCTAAGCACAATCATGATTCATTCAATGAAATTCTTTTAGTGAACTAATTGGTTAACGATCATTTGCATAAATCAGGATTGTGCTTAGTGTGGATTGCTGATATAATCATTCCCTTTTGTGGACAATAGTTATTGATTCATATCTTGTACTTATTCATGAATCACAATCCTTCTGTATCAATTTTGGTTAACAAAAGGTGCCAACTCAAACAGATCATTTCAGTCCGTATCCATATTAATAAGATATTTATATATAATTCATGTTTTATTGCAACAAAGTAAATGGAATGCTCTTCTAAAATCACAAAAATAAGCACAATGTACATATGGTGGGAATGTAGTACAATCTCTCTTCTTGCATATCTAAGTGCAACTTCTCGTTCTAAAAAAGAAAATATGTAATTTATCTCATTCAGAGTGACTTTTCATAAATCATGGGTCAATCGTGTGTTCTTGGGGTTTATTTTGGTAACAAAAAACTCAAATTTTATTATGGTGTTTATTTAACAATTTGACATGCAAGTAAAATTTATGGTGTTTACTTGACATTTTGGACTGCAAATAAAATCTATGATGCTCACATATCAATGATGTGCACATAGTTAAAAGTGATGTGCACGTAACAACGATATATATATATATATATATATATATATATATATATATATATATATATATATATATATATATATATATATATATATATATATACACATATATATATGTAGATACATATATATACATATACATATACATATGTAGATACATATATATACATATACATATATATATGTATACATATATATATGTATATATATATATATATGTAGATATATATATGTATATATATATATATATGTATATATATATATATATGTATATATTATATACATATATATATACGAGCATCTTCGCATAGCCCGTGCTCGATGCTCTTGAGCGGCATTCGGCCGCATCCAGGCGGGCTTCGCACGCCTCCGAACGGGCTCCTACCGTGCTCGATCCGTCGTTGCGGGCTGCGCCCGCATCAAAGCGGATTGCACCCACATCAAGACGGACAGTGCCCACAATATATACATATGAGTACTCAAAATGACCGCAAAAAAATAGAAGTCAATATTACATTTTTTATTTTATTAAAAAAATTATGTTTTGTCGTAAAAACATTAATTTCATGCAATCTGTCTCTTCCGTCATATCTCTCCCTTTCTCTCTCCCTCTCTCTCTCCTCCCCTCTCTCTTTCTCTCTCTCCCTCCTCTCTCTTTCCCAACTCTCTCCCCCCATCTCATGCTCTCTCTCATAATCCAATGACTCTTATTTGATTTATGGTGTGCCTCCAAATACCTATATTGCTTTATATAATAAGATATATATATAATCAAATAATTGCGAGATTTCGGGACGATATCCAAACCTCACTTCTGCTTTTCAGCTTATAGTAAGGATGTCTGAAGGATGAAAAAAGCAAATTTTTACCTATAAGATTTGCAGATGATGGAGACGGTGGAGTGCTGGAGGTTGCCGACGAAGATTTGCATGGTAGAGTTGATGTATTAGATACAAATAATGTTAATGCATATTTGAGTATATAACGGATTCAAATGCTTAACACATCTGGTTCAGATATTGAGATATCCGATACCCATATTGAATCTAGAGTTTGCATATAAAACCCAAGCTAGAGGTAACGGGGAGGTAGTTCCACTCTTACCACCACCCTGGATGCTTCGACGGACATAATAACGCGAAGTTCAAACCCTAGTCGCTCGAAGTTTTCTCTCCCGTGGCGTTCTTTACGACAGCCACCTGCAGGAATTTTCGTCTAACATTCGATTGGGACAAGAAGAAAAAAACGTGCTCAAATTTTACATCCCGCCACCGCCTGCAGAAAACCGATCGCCGCTGTTTCGATCGAAAAAAGAGAAGGAAAACCTGCTTCCGATCCTTTGGAATTTTTCCGCCTCTGCAATCGAGAGGAAACTTTCGTCGCCGCCTTTGGATCTGGATAAAAAAAATCAAACCACCTAGAACTCACGTTTTTCGGCCTCGGCGATTGATACGCCCCTACTGCGATTGTAGGACCAATCCAGAAAAAGAACAGATAATCGATTGAAGAGGGACAATGGATAGAACTTACTTAGATTCAAACACCTTCCCAATAACACACAAGCACAACCAAAAACACACAAGCACACAGGGATAACCTCCTCCCGGTGATCACTGCACCTCCAGGCTGAACGATAAGCATGCAAGATGGAAGTCCTGACTTCTCCTTAGCCGCACATAACAAAACTTCTCCAAAAGATGGTGTAGTAGGTTACAACATACATATTTATATTAATAAGGTAAAAGACTGAACTGCCATTCTTCATCTGCGCCTAGTCCTCACTGTCTCCCGCCTTTTCCTCGTGTCAACGTATCATTGTCTCCCCCATCGAAGGTTTCTTGTCCTCGAGGAACGGAAAGTGTGGGTAGCAATGTTGCAGAAGATAGAGATCCTCCCATGTTGCTTCTGCCTCCGAGCAGTTTTGCCATTAAATCAACAGTTGGGTGACAATCCGTCCCTTGCGCAATAGCATTCACCGCCCGAGGACCTTCAATGGTTCGACCAGTAGTGTGCCCTCCTCTGTGACCACTACAGGTAGCGGATTGTGTTGCATCGGCCCCCCTTACATTCCTTCAACTGAGAAATTTGAAAGGTATGATGGATCTTCGCGTCGGGAGGTAGCTCCACTCGATACACTACCGACCCAATTTTCTCCACGACCTTGAACAGATTGAAGAACTTGAGTGATAATTTATGAACTTGATGAACCCGCAAGCTGGTTTGCTTGTACGGTTGGATTCAAATGTAAACCTGGGCCCCTATTTCCAAGGACCGTTCACGCCGCTTCTTGTTTGCGAGGACTCACATTCGATTCTGCGCCCATGCCAAATTGTGTCGCAAAATGGAGATGACATGTTCTCGGACCTCTAGAGAACGATCCACGTCGTCCATTAAAATCGACCCTTCTAAATACGGAACATGTAGCATCGGCGTATGTACGTAGACCACTTCATAGGGGGTCATTTTTGATGCACTGTGGAAGGACGTGTTGTACCACCATTCCGCAAGAGATAGCCACTTTGACCACTTCTTTGGCCGCTCGAAGCACATGCAACACAAATATCCTTCCAGGCAACGATTGACTACCTCGGTCTGCCCGTCAGTTTGCGGGTGATAGGCAGTAGATAGATTTAACCGGACCTGCAACGCACGAAACAATTCTTGCCAAAATTGACTAGTGAAGATAGTGTATCGATCACTTACAATGGATTTGGGCAGCCCATGGAGGTGGACGACGGAATCCAAGAAAATTTGTGCGATGGACACTATAGTGTACGGATGAGAGATACCCACGAAGTGAGCTTGCTTGCTCAATCTGTCTACCATGACCAATATAGTTGTTTTCAACACCCGTTCGGGTATAGGCAAGGGCTGGAGTAGCCCCATTAGTTTTTGGTGGTCCGCTTTGCATCGTTGGCACACATCACAACGTTGGATATACGAGTAAACTTCATGCTTCATTCTTTTCCAACAGAACATGCTTTTGAGCCTTTGATAGGTGGCCGTAATGCCGGAGTGACACCCTCATTGGCCCATCATGGAACAACTGCAATAACTTGGTTTTAAGGGCCTCATCTCGCCACACCACCAACCGCCCCTTTCTCTTCAAGATCTGGTGTTGCCAGTAGTAATTTGGTTTACAACTTGGGTTAGCTTCCTTTGTCGCAATGATTCACTGTACATGCTCATCATGCCGCCAAGACTCCTTGATCCCTTGCAGCAAATCTGATTGGAGAGTGACCATAGCATGACATGAAGTGTCCGGGCCGGCCTGCTATCGTGAGAGGGCATCCACACATACATTGTCCTTTCCCTTCCTGTACTGTATTTGAAAGTCATACCCCATGAGCTTAGCAATATATTTTTGTTGCGCCGCGTTGCTATCTTTTGCTCCAAGATGAAACACAAACTTTGGTGATCGGTTCGAACAAGAAAGGGACATCCCGCCAAATAATGTTGCCAGTGCTGTACAGCCATCATGATCGCCAATAACACTTTCTCGTACGCAAAGAGGAGCGCATTCTTAGGAACCAACGCCTTACTAAAGTACGCCATCGGTCTCCCTTCCTGTGACCAGACAGCCCACACCCCGGAATCTGCTGCATCTGTCTCCACAACGAAGGTGGTCGAAAAGTCTGGTAATTGCAGAACGGGCGGTTCACAAACTTCCCTTTTTAAGCGCTCTAAGGTCTCGGCCGCGATGGTGTTCCAACGGAATGATTTTAATTTCAGCACCTCTGTGAGGGGTCGTGCAATTAGACCGTAATCCTGAATGAACCTTTGATAGTATCCGGTGAGTCCCAAGAACCCACGTAACTACTTGACTGTGGTTGGTTGTGGCCACGCCAACATGGCTTGCACCTTATGGGGATCAGTCGCCACTCCCTCCACCAAAATAACATGGCCCAAATAGTGAATTTGTTGGAGGCCAAAGCCATATTTACTGCGTTTGAGGAACAATTGGTGTCGTCACAATGTCCGGAATGTGAATGTTAAGTGTTGTATGTGGTTCTCCCAGGATTTGCTGAAAACTAAGATGTCGTCGAAAAATTTCAACAGAAATTTGCGCAACTGCGACTCAAACAATTTGTTCATCAATCCTTGAAATGTTGACGACGCGTTTGTTAGCCTGAAGGGCATAACAAGGAATTCATAGTGGCCTTGATGTGTCCGGAATGCCGTTTTATGTACGTCTTCCTCGGCCATGCGGACTTGATGGTATCCGGCCTTCAAATCCAACTTCGAGAAAAATACCGCTCCATGCAACTCATCTAACAACTCTTCAATTAGGGGGATAGGAAATTTGTTTTTGATCGTGTGATGATTTAACTGCCGGTAATCCACGCATAGTCGCTACGTACCATCGCCTTTCTTTACTAACACCACAGGTGAGACGTACGCACTAGAGCTTGGCCAAATGGTCCCTGCCGCCAATAATTCTTGTACCAGTTTCTCAATCACCTCTTTTTGTAGTGGTTGGTAACAATACAGTCTGATATTCACTTCCATGGGTCCTCCCTTGAGTGGGATGCGATGGTCATGCCCCGAGGCGGCGGTAGTCTGACTGGTTCAGCAAACAGGTCGGAAATCTCCTCTAACATCGACTGTAGCTGGTCGGCTGCATCGTGGTGCAAGTCCGATCCGGACAACACGCAGGTGAGGAAAAAATCTGCGTGTTGTGCTTGCTGTTTGGACACATTCTTTGTCAGCTCCAAGGCCCGACAAACAGAAACTGATTGCATGCTCCTCTGAAATGGTGACGCGGTGCAACAAAAGATCGAACTCGTCATGGTATGACTGAACTAACGTCTGTTATCAGAGATTCTTTAGCTCGCTCATTGGGTCGTCAAACAAAATGGAGCTGAAACGGTGGTACAGCGCTTGACCGTACTCGTCCCAACTTGGCCACTCCTATGTCAAGCGCCCTTTCATATAAGTTTGATGCAAGTACCGGGCTTTTCCCTCCAAATGTATGGAGGCTATCTTGACCTTGATATCCGGTGGTGTGCCGTCAATCTCAAAAAAAATGCTCGCACTTGTAAAGCCAGTCCAGCAATCCATCACCATCGAATCTGGGAAAGTCGATGCGGCCCAACCTAGTAGCCATATGTGAATAATGATGGGGCATGCCGACCTCCGAGTGAGAAGCCGCTCCCCCCGACTCTCCTGACCGATCCATTTGCAAAGCGGCGAACATGGATCGAACTTCATCCAGCGTCTTGCTATGCTGGCTTTCAAACAGCGTTTGGACCACCTCGATAGTGCGCTGATGGCGGTCCGTCAAGGTCTGCACAGCTTTCGCCAGTTCTTCTTGATGTTGTCTTAGGGCTTCAAGATCATATTGTACATCCTTCGACTGGGTACAGTCGGACGTCGGCATGGCTGGCCAAGGGTCGCAGGAGGATGGCTCTGATACCAGTGATACTCCCCTATCGTGATTGCAGGACCAATCCAGAAAAAGAACAGATAATCGATTGAAGAGGGACAATGGATAGAACTTACTTAGATTAAAACACCTTCCCAATAACACACAAGCACAACTAAAAACACACATGCACACATGGATAGCCTCCTCCCGATGGTCACTGCACCTCTAGGAGGAACGATAAGCAGGCAAGGCGGAAGTCCTGACTTCTCCTCAGCTGCACATGCACAAAACTTCTCCAAAAAGATCGTCTATTACTTTTCAAAAAAGATGGTCTATTAGGTTACAACATACATATTTATATTAAAGGCGCTCTTACGTGCACACTACTTTTGGCTATGTGCACACCATTGATATGTGCACACCATAAATTTTATTTGCAGACCAAAATGTCAAGTAAATATCATAAATTTTATTTGCATGCCAAATTGTTAAAGAAACACAAAAATAAAATTTGAGTTTTTTGTTACCAAAATAAACCCCAAGAATGCTCATTTGACCATGTTTTAAGAGAAGTCACTCCGAATGAGATAAGTTACACAATTTCTTTTTTAAGAATGAGAAGTTGCACTTAGATATGCAAGAAGAGAGATTGTACTACAATCCCAACCATATGTAGAGTGTGCTTATTCTTGTGATTTTAGAAGAACATTCCATTTACTTTGTTGCAATAAAACATGAACTATATATAAATATCTTATTTATATGGATATGGACGGAAATGATCTGCTTGAGTTGACACCTTTTGTTAACCAAAATTGATATAGTAGGAAACAATGACACTAATGTAATGGATACAAATGTGAGCTTGGTTGCTAAATCTAGTTAAGATAGCAATCTCATCCCTCTGGTCTCAAAAAGCACAAGCGAGCATACCAAAGTCTGCCATCACTTGCCTTACAAATATTGAAGTGCTTGAGCGCGCGTGCACATACTAAAGTAAACAATAAAAGTCACTACCATCACAAGGCAATTGATGAATAAGTGCACGATATGAATCAATAACTACTATCCACAAAAGGCAATGATTATATCAACAATCCACACTAAGCACAATCCTGATTTATGCAATTGACTCTTAACCAATTAGTTCACTAAAAGAGCTCCATTGAATGAATCACGATTGTGCGTAGCGTGAATCGTGATGTTGAGATTGCTGATATAATTTCTCCCTCTAGTAAACAATAGTTAGCAATTTATATCTTGTAATAAAGCATGAATTAACCTGTGATAGTATTAGTTGCACTTTTATTATGTACTAGTGTGTGTACAAGTCATGCACGAGGTTCTCCTATCCCGACAGCTACAGTACCCCCACTACATGCCACCTTAAGCCAGTTTTGACCCATTTTTAAAACATGTCAATTCCTTGCACTTAGGTTTAATATGGGTGGGATTGGAAAAAGTAGCGGTATTATTTATTTTAAGAGTTTGGTGTGCACATAGACAAAAGTGGTGTGCACGTAACAACGCCCTTTATTTTAAGAATTTGGTGTGCACATAATCAAAAATGGTGTGCACGTAATAGCGCCCTATATTAATAAGGTAAAAGACTGAACTGCCCTTCTTCATCCCCGCCGAGTCCTTGCTGTCTCCTGCCTTTTCCTCGTGTGAATGTATCAGCGATCAATCGAGATAAGAAAGAAAAATTTCGACCGCAGTTTTTTTGGGAATTATTATTTACACCCCACAATTGGATATTCATACGCAGAATAATATAAAGTTTAGCATTTTTTTGTCCAAAACCTACCTGATATTTGTACCAAACACAAATTTTGTTTTTATTTCTCTCAAGCCCTAAACTCCCGCAGTCGAACCTTCGCCTCTCCGCTCGCAGTCTCTCCGGCGGTCCGATAATATCTCGCCGCTTGTCACGCCCTCTATTCTGTCACGCTTTCCGCCCATCTCCTCGCCAACGCTTTTTTTCTCTTTCGACTCCCGACACCCCCTATATTTTGCCACAACCCTCCAACCATTCCAGACTCCCGATGAACATGTGAAAATAGTTTTCTTAATATAAACGAAATACATACATCAGAGAAATATAAAACACTTGCATTTGACAGGAAAGAGTGCAGTTATTATTGTCAAAAAAACAAGCAAACAATTCTCATATGTGCTAAAATAGTTATTTTTACTACCACAATGCTTTGAGAATAGTTGCACGACGAGCAACTTGTAACATCCCAATTCGCGTTAGGCCCCTTGTTTGTACTTTTAAGTCAGGAGAGTTGACTTGGGCTCAGGGAATGCTGGCAGTTAGGCTTGCACTCGAGTAAGGGAGGTGATGTTGGTCCAGAGTAGGACACGGGTAGTGACACAAGCATGTCCATACATGTGTGGTTCTCTAGTGCCTTTGCGTCTTCTATGTGAAATATCCAGATAAGGACACGGGTAGTGACACGGGCGTGTCCCTACCCATGTGTACGTACTCGTCGAGCAGAGCTCGACGAATCGTCGACCGTGTTCCTCCCGAGCATGACACGAGTAGAAACACGGGCGTGTCCCTACCCATATGTGTCCAAGCAGCAGCTCGACGACTCGTCGAGTAGAGCTCAACGAATCGTCGACCGTGTTCCTCTCGAGCAGGACACGGGTAGTGACACGGGCATGTCCCTACCCGTGTGTGTCCAAGCAGCTCGACGATTCGTCGAGTAGAGCTCGACGAATCGTCGACCACATTCTCCCCGAGCAGGACACGGGTAGTGACACACGCGTGTACCTACCCGTGTAGTTCAATTTCAGGTTTTGACGAATTTTCCGGCCGCGTCATTTCGAAGGGACTCATTTACTGAGTTGATTGGCGGTCCAATGATAGGCCGACACGTGTCTATGCGGTTTCCAATCTTCTCACATGAAAAGGGGAGAAAACCCTAGGCATTTCTAGTCTTCCTTCCAAAGCCATTGCTGTAAGAAGCTGCAGGAGAGGAAGAAGGTGCTGGAGCCGATCTTCTTCCCGTGAAGAACTAACACCGAACGAGGAGAAGAAGATGCCGCCAAGAAGGGTGACAAGATCCATGGCCGGAAACGCCAGAAACGAGGTGAGCTTCCTACCCTCTCCCTTGGTGCTAGATCTTTAGTTATTTCTAGGAGAGATATCGACTCAAAAGGGTCTTGATCTGTGAGAAGAAGGTTTCTAGGAAAAGGCCATGCTAGGACTTGTGTCCTAGGAATTAGAGTCTTCAACCTTTCCCTCACTTCAAATGTAGTTTGTGGATTGGTTTCATGAAGAGAAGTGGCCTTATGAGGGTGAATAAGGGAGGAGAATTTCTGGAGGTTGTTTGAAAGTTTGGTTGAAGGAAGAAGACGAACGATGTCGTCCGATCTGCTTTAAGATGCTCGCAGAAATCTGTTTTCTGCGCACATCAACCTTCGAGGCCGTTTTCAGACACGATGCGGCCAGATCTGGGCTTTCGACTAAACACAAAAGTCGCAGCCCTTGGAAATTCCTTTCCAACGAGGGGTTAAATGCCTTCACTAGATTCCTGTAGCCTCGGGAATCCGCGTTTGTAGTTGCTGTGCAGTAATTATTCCTGCACATGTGATTCTCGTGTTTGTTTTGTATTGGTAGAGAGATCATGGTACAATAACGTTAAGGTTTGTGGAATTTAAACTATAAATGATTGGGATGAAATAGGTTAATAACATTTGTTGGATTGATTCCCTGATGAACATATGATGAAGAAGAGTGTACTTGATCGAGGTGATTTGGTGGAAGTTAGAGAAAGATTTAAATATGTGAAATATTGAGAACGTGCTTGACAGTGGTAATGTGTTGAATAATGATGAACTTGGCATTAATATGCTGTACATAATTGGTAATGACTGCTACGAACAAATGGTCGTGGTCTTAGATGACGAATGTGTGAAATAGCCTTACACCGGTAATGAACCCATTAGTATCTTGGGCATGGGGTTGTGAAAGGGTGTAAGTGCGGGGGTTTGTCCGCACTAGGTTGTTAATGCTGAGAAGAGACATAAGTGGACGGTTGGCCTTGGTCCTCGATGTTCATTCCCGAGGCTCCTTCCGTGCCAAGTGGACGGTTGGGCTTGGTCCTCGTGCTTTTTCCAAGGATCCTTCCGTGCCACGATGATGTGGAATTGCATGCGGTATGAGTCGACACGTGGTGTTGTAATCTTGGGTTAAGGATAGTGTGGCAGGTCTACAGGGTCGCCAGTTGTCGCGCCGACGGGAGCTGACAGATAGACGTTGGGCGGTTGGGCTTGGTCCTCGATGTTCATTCCCGGGGCTCCTTTCGTGCCAAGTGGACGGTTGGGCTTGGTCCTCGTGCTTTTTCCGAGGCTACTTCCAGATCACAACATAGGCCAGTTCGGGGCTTGGGTCTTGGTGCTCATCTACCCGAGACTCACGCTGAGCCGTAATACACATGTGAGCTCCGCTGTTATGTTCTTAGCGTTAAGGCATACGAGGGCCTAGGCTTGGTAGTGTGGATGCCCGCCTAGTAGTGGAGAAGCCCGCTCCACTGTCACCGCTTGACAACGACAGCTAACGCCTGAGAGGTTAGCTACCTGCTCGAAAAGTGAGAACTACAAGTTTGTGTCGACATAGCGATTGCATGTGCATGATCATGGGTGAGTTATTGCATTGCATTCATATCATTACATTGCATTGTATACACAAGATCCTCATCGTATAAGTTTGTATGGACACTCTTATACGATGAGTTACTTTACTATTGAGCCGATCCTTAATTTATAAGTTTGTAAGAGCATTCTTATAAGTTAAGTTACTTCCCTGTTGTAAATCTTTATGCATAGATGGATTGATATAACTTGAGTAGAATTGCTACAATAGAATGCTGATAATACTGTTTTACATTACTTCTATTGGTACTCATGACATGTATATTGACTTCACTTGCTTGTACTTCTGCTTATATAAATATATTGTACCCCTTGTTCCTTTCTCCGCCCGGTGCCGAGGAGTCGCCGGGGGAGCGGATGTAATAACTACTTAGTCTTTTTGACTAATGGTTGCTACGTCTATCTTTTAGGAGGAAACCCCGTAGTCAGAGCAGCCACAGATTTTGCAGCAGGATAGCCAGGCCAGGACAACAGGGCCTGAAGGGATGGTGTCGTCGCTACCGTCAGTCACCGAAGTGAGTTTGTGAGACTGTTGATGTAGCCCTGTTGGGCAAGTTTTACCCGTACTCTGATATTTTAGAAGCTTATGGTAGCTTCTTTTCTTGGTGTACCTTTGGACTATTTTACTTGTGTGTGGATTGACTTCTATTTTATATTCTTGGTTGGGTTGGCATTGGATAATATTGTTGATGGCCAGCAGGATAGGCGTCTTGTGGTGCAGACCAACACGTGCGTTGGTGCCACCGCAAGGCGGCTGTTTTGGGCATAAGACTCCCCTCGTGCCGTGTTTTGTGTTCCGGGAGGGGGGTCGTACCAATGGTATCAGAGGGATACGATCCTGAACTAAATAAGTCATTCAACAATGGTATCACCCCCGTTCGATTAGTCAGTTTGGGGACAAACTGACTTAGCGGAAGCAGTGGTGTGCCCATATATAATTCACACTAAGTAGGTCCAACTTTGACCTTAAGTTTAGCAAACCTGACCTTAGGTTTGTACTCTACGTGTAGATCCCAGTGCACGTTGAGCCAGTGGGGGGCACCCCCGCCCCATCCGTACCCACACAGTTTCAGCAATCGGAGCTAGGGCAAACACTCACAGCTATCTTGGATGCCTTTAGATCCCAACAAGCACCCGTACAACAACAAACTCCGGGCTCCAATTGGTTGAGCACTTTCCGAGCTCTCTCCACTCGTGCCTACCTTGGGATAGAGTCGGCAGTACGTACGGAGGAATGGCTCGACACCGTGCAAGAACTGCTGGCGGGAATTAGATGTCCGAACAATATGGCCGTGACCCTGGTAGTGACACTACTGGAACTACACGCCAAGAGGTGGTGGAAGTCCCTCATGGGCTCCACGTTTCAAGGGCGAGTTTATACAAAGATTAGCTGGAGCGAGTTCTTAGGAGCCTTTTTAGAGCACTTTATTCCCTCGTCCGCTCGAGATGAACTCGAAGAGAGATGCTTAAAGTTGAAGCAAGGATCGAAGTCGGTTACGGAGTATCAACGAGAATTCCAACATCTCGTGAGATTTGCCGACTCATATGACTTGGATGATAGAGGATACGCTAAGTGATTGTACAAAGGGCTGCGGGACCCTCTAAGGAAGGCCCTTTTGTTTATAGCGGACTCCAGCTTGGCGGAAATAATTGACATGGCGAAGAGGTTAGAAGCAGACCACTTGTGAAGTGGTAAGAGACCTGCTGAGCGTGTGATGGAAGCTAGCCCTAGGAATAGAAGGAGACATGACTACGGAGGAGGAAGAGGACATCAGAGAGGTGGCAGGTGTTTCCACCGAAATTTTAGAATGGAGCACCCGATTCCACAGCCCCCAACATTGCCTCCACCTCCATAGCCTCAACAGTTTCAGCAACCCGGGGGATGGAATGAGCGAGTGTGCTTCCAATGCAACCAACCGAGCCACATCCGGAGTTACTGCCCACAGCTGTTTGGGAATGCTTCTCTTGCTCTCCCTCCGGCAGCTCCACGAGGGCGGGGACATATGCGTGGTCGAGGACGAGGACCACGAGGAGGAAACCCCGGTCCAGCTCGGAATCAAGTGTTCGCACTGGACATGACACAGGAGCAGAACCCTCAGGAGGTGATTGTATGTATGTTACAGTTAGTCATCACATCTTCATTATTCACAATACGTTGCTTAAGATGTACTAGAAATCTAGCTTTGAGTATTGCTATTGGTACTTAGGCGTCGTGGTGGTCGGAGGGAAACTGGCCCATACGTTATTCGATACCGGTGCCTCGCACTCGTTTGTATCTGCGGAGTTCATTAAAGACCTAGAAGAAGTGCAATACTTCACTGGTATTGCTCGATGAGTACGCCTCCCAGACGGCTTTGAGATGACCACAACCGCCAAGTGCGAATTGGATATACTCATTGGGGTAATGGCCTTTGATACCCCTGCCACAGTTTTGAGAATGCTGGAATTTGATCTCATTCTGGGCATGATGTGGTTGGATTGGCACTACGCAAGAATTGACTACACAGAGAAGTGAATTTACTTGAGACATGGGGACATTGGCGTCATTTTTCAAGGTATAAAATTCGCACCTCATTTGTTATTATCTTCGATTCAGGCCTTCAAAGCTCACATGAGGGGGGAAGAAGTCTGCATGATATGTTTTGAACTGAAGGAGATGAAAATCGATAAAGGATGTGCAAGTAGTGCGGGACTTTCCTGAGGTATTCCTGAGAAATTGCCAGGATTACCCCCGTATAGAGAGGTGGATTTTCAAATTAAGCTAGTACCGGGTGCCAAGCCCGCCTCCAGGACACCTTACCGAATGGCCCCGAAGGAACTCACAGAGTTTAGAGTTCAGTTCCAAGAACTGGTGGAGTCAGGGTTTGTTCGCCCCAGCTCATCACCTTGGGGAGCCCCTGTTCAGTTCATTAAGAAGAAGGATGGAACCTTGCAATTATACATAGACTATCGGGAGCTCAATCGAATGACGGTGCGGAACACTTATCCGCTACCTCGGATCGACGGGTTGTTCGATCAATTGGTAGGAGCGCATTGGTCTTCCAAGTTGGATTTGCGCTCGGGGTATTATCAGTTGAGGATACAAGAGGAGGACATTTAGAAAACAGCTTTCAGCTTGAGATACGGTTTGTACGAGTTCACCGTGATGCCGTTTGGGCTCACAAATGCCCCTTCATTTTTCATGAGTTTGATGAACAAAGTGTTTGAGCCTTATCTAAATATCTTCGTCATCATTTTCATCGATGAAATTTTTGTCTACTCAAAGACAGAGGAAGAGCATGTCAAACATCTGACTCTGGTATTGGGGAAGCTAAAAGAGCATGCTCTGTTTGCTAAGTTCAGCAAGTGCGAATTCTGGCTTTAAGAAGTTGCCTTCTTAGGCCATGTGAGCAGTGGAGCTGGACTATCTGTGGATCCGACCAAGGTACATGCCGTGAAATAATGGTTGCCCTTGAAGTCAGCAGTCAATGTGCGAAGTTTCCTTGGACTTGGCGGGTACTATCGCAAGTTCGAAAAAGGGTTCTCAAAGATTGCCCTTCCTCTTACCACCTTGACGATGAAAGGTGTGCCATATGAGTGGACACCCCAGTGTGAAGCTGTCTTCCAAGAACTAAAAGATAGACTTACCTCCGCCCCCATCCTGACACTCCTTTCCGGGAAGGAAAGATTTCAAGTTTACACAGATGCATCTTATCAAGGGATGGGAACGGTACTGATGCAGCACAGTCACATGATCGCTTATGCCTCAAGGTAACTAAAGAAGCATGAACTCAACTATCTAGTTCATGATTTGGAATTGGGGGCAGTGGTGTTCGCCCTGAAAGTTTGGAGACACTACCTATATGGAGTCCATTGCGAGATATTTTTAGACCACAAAAATCTAAAGTATGTTCACACTCATAAGGAACTGAATTTGAGGCAGCGGCGTTGGTTGGAGTTTTTGTGCGATTATGAGTTTACCTTGAACTACCACCCCGGAAAAGCAAACTCGATGGCTGATGTATTGAGCAGAAAAGTACCAGACTCGAGCCCTGAGTCTTGGTTGATGAGGATAGAATTAGCTCGAATGCTCAAGGAGATGGAGATCACTTTGGTATATAAAGTTCCTTCGGAAAAGTATACGGAGTACGTGGCGACCATGCATATAGTCTGTGATATTCAGGACCAAATCCGGGTGGAGCAAGGAAGGGATGAGGCTCTGGCCTCGACAATCAAGCCAATTGAAGATGGGACTACAGACGAGTACTCCCTAAAAGACGGCTCGTTCATCGCCGTGGACGGCTTTACATTCCCAAAGGCGGTAAAATTCGGGAAGATATCTTGAGAGAGGCACATTACACTCAGTATTCTGTGCACCCCGGGATTGCCAAGATGTACGTGTTGGGTACATTGGAATATATGTACCTGATTTAAAGAAGCCTCACCCTACTCAATGATATACATCAAGGTGTATTTGATGTGCTTTGAGTTTATGTGTGCAGGTTAAGTAATTGCAGGAAAAGCATAAAAGTTTCTAAGTCCATGTGTCGACACCTAGAGGTGAAGTGTCGACACTTATGATGGCTAATGTCGATACCCAGAGAAGCTGTGTCGACACTTGGAGTAATTGTGTCGACACCAGGAAGGCAGAGCCGACACCAGAAGAAAAGTGTCGACACATACAGGCTGTGTCGACACACTGTGAAGAATTGTCAACATTATCTGTGTCGACACTTAGAGGCAGTGTCGACACCCAGAGAAACTTTGTCGACATCAAAAGTGTCGACACCAGGAGGCTTTGTCGACACTCAGCAAACTTCAACAAAGTTAAAGTACATGTGTCGACACAAAGGAGATGTGTCGACACTCAGAAAGTTTCAACACATGAAGGCATGTGTCGACACAAAGGAGATGTGTCGACACTCAGCAAGTTTCAACACAAGAAGGCATGTGTCGACACAAAGGAGTTGTGTCGACACACAACAGAATTCAACTAAGTATTAAACAAGAAGTTCTTGTGTCGACACACTCAACCAATGTCGACACATTCAACAGAAGGCTTGTGTCGACACACATGATCAATGTCGACACATTCTGAAGAAGCAGTGTCAAGAAGCTGTTACAACAACACAAGGAGTTATGTCGACACCATCAAGGCTAGTGTCGACACTTAGTCTACTTGTGTCGACACTTAGTCTATTTGTGTCGACACATAATGACTATCTGTCTCGACACTTTCAGACAGTGACAGTGATTTCAAGAAGTGACTGGATGACTTGACAGCTACCATTTCAACCGGTCAAACTGCAACTGTCAGAGCTGCCAGAAGGTTGTTAGAAACCGGATCAGCCGGTTACCTTGGAGGAAGACTATTTAAAGACCTTTCTCCTTCGATAGAAATGATGATTAAGTAATCAATTGAAAAACAACACAAAAAAGAAGAAGACCTTCAAGAGAAGATCTAAGAAGTTGGAGAGAGAGAGCTCCTTCTAAGAAGAACAGCTGTTGAACCAGGATGAAAAGTAAGATTCAGATTGAGATCTGATTCTCAAGACAGAAGTTGATTGAAGATCATCTTCACAGGAGATTCAACCCTACCGTGTTCTAATTCAAGAAGCTTTGAAGAAAGCCAAGAGAGGTTGATCTCTACAAAGTTCTTTCAAGAACTCATCAAGAAGCCAGTCAATTCATCTCTCTCAGTCAGAGTTATGGTTAATTACCTTGTATTATTAAATTCTTGTAGGATCCTAAGGGATCTGAGTTGTAAGCCTAAACTATAAAGGCTGAGGTGAGGCTTTTGTGCCTGAGTGTAGGAGATTTTATTCTCTGAGTGTAGGCCTTGATTGAAGGCTGAGGTAGGGCTGTTTAGCCTGAGTGTAGGTCTTGGTAAAGACTGAGTGGTAAGGCTTTGTGTTTGAGTTGTAGGAGTGGGGACACTCTGAGTTGTAGGAACCTGTTTGGGGTTCTGAGTTGTAAGATCCGAGGATCTGAGGAGAAGTGCTGAAGTTAGGCCGAATCTAGTACACTACTAGATAGGCGAAGGGGGAAAGTGGATGTACCCAGACCTTGGGGAACCACTATAAATCCTGTGTGCACTCTGTGTATGTTTAATTGTATGGTTGCTGTGTTGTGATAATTATAGAATTGCATTTACTGTACAATATTTTTGCCTTAAAATTAAAAAGATAAAGGTCACCTATTCACCCCCCTCTAGGTGATTAGACACTATTTCTTTCAAGTGGTATCAGAGCCAGGTTACTCAAAAAGGACATAACAGTCTGAGTAAGATCCTATAGGCAGAATCAGAATAAACAAGATTCAAGAAAATGAGTTCTAGTGAGAATCACAAAGAGTTGGGGTCCATGAAATTGCCAATCTGTAGAAAAGAGATATTTGACATTTGGAAAGAGAGGGTTAGACTCTTTATGGAAGCATTTGACCCAAGAATATACATTACAGTTAAAGAAGGGCCATATGTGTCAATGAAGATATCCATTCTAGATGCAAATCAGAAAACTCCTAAGGACTATTCAGAAATGACCAAAGATGAAATCATTCTGGCCACTATGGATAAGAGAGCCCAGAATATTATTGTCAGTGCAATTGATGATGCAACATTTCAGAATTTAATTCATTGTAAAACTTCTAAAGAAATGTGGGACACATTAATAGTCTATATGGAGGGATCAGAAGAAGTAAGATAAGACATGAAGTCTTTGTTAAATCAGGAATATGAAAACTTCAGACAAGGAAAGTCTGATAGCATTACTGAATGCTACAAGAAGTTCTATAGGATAGTAAATGAATTGATGTCCTATGGAAGAGAATTCAGCAACTATGAGCTCAATGATAAGTTCTTAAGATCCCTGACTAAGGACTGAGACACCAAGATTTGTGCCATTAGGGAAATGGCCAAATTAGCTGATATACCTCCTCCAACTTTGTTTGGAAAACTGTTATCTTATGAGATGCAGTTATTGGCTAGAAAGGAGGAAGAGAAGACTACTAGAGTGGAGCACAAGGAAAGCTCTGTGGCCTTCAAAACTGAAGCCACTAGGAAGTATAGAAGCAAATATCCATCTCCACCTCAAATAGTTGCTGAGGCTGTGACAGATAATTCAGAAAGCAAGAATTCAGATAGCAGTGAAAGTGATGAAGACTTTGCAGCTTTCACTAGGCATTTTCAAAAGTTTCTGAAGAAGAAGCAGTGGAGGTCTAAGCCTTCCACTTCTCAACCAAAAGAAGACTATTATCAGAAAAGAAAGTCATCAAGGAATGACAGAAGTAGATCCAAGCCAAGCAAAGCTACATCTTCAAAGATTATGTGCTATTGCTGCAACAAACAGGGACATGTAGTGGCTGACTGTCCTGAAAAGAGGAAGTAGTCAACTGACAAAAAGAAGACTCAGTTTAATGGCAAAAAGGAAAAGTCCTTTGTTGCTAAGAAAGACAAAAGTTTGACTGATCAGTCATCTTCAGAAACAGACTCAGAAGCTGAAGCCTATATTGGATTGTTTGCTGAAGAGGAGGAAGATGAGTTCATGCAGTTAATGAATTCAATTTATGAGCATGAGGACAATCAGTGCAAAGGGCTGATGACCTTATCTGAAGGAGACAAAATCCAGGATCAGCCTGGACAAAGTAAGGTACAAAGTTGTTCTTCCAGTTCAATTTCTAGTACTGAGTCAGAATCAGATACATCTGCATCAAGTGATGTGAGTGGGTCTGAATCTGAAGGAGATATTCATCAGTTAATTGATGAATATAGGGACTTGTTGCAGGCCTTGAAGAAAAGCAAAACCTTAGCCAAAACTCAGGCAAAGGAGATTGCTAGTCTTAAATTGGTTGCTGCTGATTCAGACAAGTTATTTGATCAGAAACTGAATGAAATAGCTAGGCTGAAGAACATTACTGTTATTCAGATGGGTACTATTACATTTAAGAATGATCAAATTAGAAATCTGGAGGCTAGACTTCAGAAGGAGAGAGAGATTGTAGCAAGTTTTTCTAAACCAAAATCTATTTTACCTTTGATAGATGAGTTTGTACCTCATAAGGGTAAAACTGGATTGGGGTTTACAAAACCTGCCTGGACAGTTAAGTCCAAATCTAAGGGAAAAGCCCCAGCACCAAACAAGAAGACTGCAGTAGATAATCCAGCCAGGGTTGTACCCAAACAAAGGTACAACAGGTTTGAGTGCTGGTATTGTGGCAAGATATGCCACTTTGCCATAGATTGTTGGCACAATTCAAGTGTCAAGGAGAGTAACAAACTACCTGCTAGAAGTGCTACAGGTAGTTTTGTTAAAAGTCAAACTAACCTGCACCAAGGACCCAAGAATTATTTGTGTTCTAAGGTTAAGTAATCTGTTTTGCAGGTGAGTCCAAGTGGTCATGCCCCTATATGGTACTTGGACAGTGGATGTTCCAGATACATGACTGGAACTAGGGGATTGCTGAAGGACTATACACCAATCAAGGATGACCCTAAAGTTACCTTTGGTGGTTCAGAAAAAGGAATCATCAAAGGCTTTGGTAACATTTCTAGTAACCAAATTATAATTACTCAAGTGGCTTATGTAAAGGGTTTGAAACATAACCTCATTAGCATAAGTCAGCTGAGTGATTTAGGATATGACATCTCATTTGTCAAGGATGGTTGTCATATCAAAAGGTCAAGTGATTAAAAGATCATTCTGACAGGATATAGGAAGAGAAATGTCTATTGCCTTGACTTTGTATGTGAGAACAATGTTTCTCCTATTTGTCTTGTAGCTGATGAGAAAGTCTCACATTGTGTTAAATGGCACAAAAGGCTGGCTCATCTTAACTATAAGACAATTGGTCAACTCTTTAGCAAAGAGTTAGTGAGGAATGGTCCTCAAGTTAAGTGTATAAAGGATGAGATATGCTCAGCTTGTCAAAAAGGCAAGCAGACCAAATCCAAATTTCATAGCCTTGAGAACAAAGATGCTGTGAGGTGTCTATACCTCTTGCATATGGATCTTTTTGGTCCTATGCCAGTTAACAGCCTAGGTAGGAAGGTCTACACATTTGTGGTTGTAGATGACTATTCAAGGTATTCCTGGGTGTTCTTCCTTAGACAAAAATCTGAAAGCCCAAGTATCTTATATAGTTTTGTTAAACAAATTCAGAATAAATTGGACAGTACAGTGGTCAAAATCAGGAGTGACCATGGTACTGAATTTCAGTCTGACAGTATGACAAAACTGTGTGAAGAATTTGGAATTTTTCAGGAATTTTCCTCACCAAGAACACCTCAGCAAAATGATATTGCTGAAAGGAAAAATAGAACCTTGATAGAGGCTGGTAGAACCCTATTGAGTGACACATCTCTCCCAGAATATTTCTGGGCTGAGGCAGTAAACACTGCTTGTCATGTGATCAATAGGGCTACTATCACCAAGAGTTACAAGAAGACCCCCTATGAAATTGTGAAGGCCAGAAAACCAAATTTATCCTATTTCAGGATCTTTGGTTGCAAGTGCTATATGCTTAACAATGGTAAGTCTTATCTAACCAAGTTTGCTGCCAAATCCCAGGAGGGGATTTTTGTTGGGTACAGCAATAATAGTAAGGCTTATAGGGTCTACAACTTGATTACTCAAGTTGTAGAAGAGTATGTTCATGTAGTTTTTGATGAAGCTAGACTTATTAATAATGAATTGCCAAGAAGTGTTTGCAACTCTACATGTGTAACTGAGAAGATGGACAAGCTTACCTTAACAGAAGGTTCTTCTGCAAGTCAGCAAGTGGAAGATGGTGGCTGTTGTTCAGGGGGAGTACAAGATACTCCTGATGCTGAAGAAGACCAAGAGATGCAGCTAAATGAAGAGACTGATGGTGTACAACCTGAAGACAGGCTGCCTACAACAAATAGACACTTAAAGGATCATCCAACTAATCAAATAATTGGAGATCCTAGACAAGGGGTGCAAACAAGGAGCAGGAATCTAAGTACAGTTCTTTACTCCAGTTTTCTATCCCAAGTAGAGCCAAAGAAGTTTGAAGAAGCAATCCTAGACCCTCATTGGATTGAGGTCATGCAAGAGGAGCTGAATCGATTCAAAAGATGCAAGGTCTGGGAGCTAGTTCCTAAATCCAAGGACCATAACATTATTGGAACTAAGTGGATCTTTAGGAACAAGTTGAATGAGAATGGAATCATCATAAAGAATAAAGCTAGACTTGTTATAAAGGGATATAGGCAGGAAGAAGGTATTGATTTTGATCAAACCTTTGCTCCAGTAGCAAGACTGGAAACAATAAGGATGTTCCTTGCCTATGCAACATATCAAGGATTTAAGGTATATCAAATGGATGTTAAGTCAGGTTTTCTGAATGGAAATCTGAAGGAAGAAGTCTATGTAGAGCAGCCATCAGGTTTTGTTGATTCTATTAAACCTGATTATATTTATAGACTTAGGAAGGCTTTGTATGGGTTAAAACAAGCCCCAAAGGCTTGGTATGAAACCATGTCTAGTTTCCTCATTGAGAATAAATTCTCAAGGGGGAAAATAGACAAGACTCTATTCCTTAGGGAATCCAGATATAAGATTATCTTAGTCCAAATATATGTAGATGACATAATATTTGGGTCTATAGAAAGTAGTCTTTGCAGAAAGTTTGCAAAACTCATGCAAGGACAATTTGAAATGAGCAGTATGGGGAAACTTAAGTTCTTCTTGGGTCTCCAAGTTAGACAGACTGAAGATGGATTATCCATATGTCAGTCTAAGTTCACCCTAGAGTTGATAAGGAAGTATGGTATGGAATCTTCCACTACCATGAAAACTCCTATGGGGTCAAGCATGTCTCTAAGCAAAGATGATGCAGGGAAACCTGTAGATGAGACTTTGTATAAAGGGATAGTTGGCTCCTTACTGTATTTGACTGCTAGTAGACCAGATATTATGTATGCTACATGTGTCTGTGCTAGGTACCAAGCTTGCCCTAAAGAATCTCATCTGACAGCAGTCAAAAGGATTTTGAGATATCTTAAGG
The DNA here is from genome assembly GCA_039583875.1 of Platanthera guangdongensis. Taxonomy (NCBI): domain Eukaryota; kingdom Viridiplantae; phylum Streptophyta; class Magnoliopsida; order Asparagales; family Orchidaceae; genus Platanthera; species Platanthera guangdongensis. The sequence continues at coordinate 179,185,438 of CM077162.1, read as the reverse complement.
GCACACCTTATCTAGGCCTTTGGTACCCTAGGAATGAAGATTTTGTACTGACAGGTTATTCAGATGCAAATTTTACAGGCTGCAAGGAAGATAGGAAGAGTACTACAGGAACTTGTCAATTTCTAGGTGGAAGGCTGGTGTCATGGAGTAGTAAGAAGCAGACCAGTGTGGCCATCTCCACAGCTGAGTCAGAGTATGTTGCTGCAGGAAGCTGCTGTGCACAACTACTACGGATACAACACCAACTAGAAGATTATAGTATTCAAGTAAGTAGAACACCTTTATTTTGTGATTCTACAAGTGCCATTTATATTGCAAATAATCCTGTCTCACATAGTAGGACTAAGCACATAGAAATTAAATACCATTTTCTAAGAGAACATGTAGAAAAAGAAGACATTTCCCTAGAGTATGTTAAGACAGATAATCAGTTAGCTGATATATTTACTAAGCCCCTAGATGAAACCAAATTCAATAAGTTTAAAATTGAATTAGGAATGATAAACTTGGAATAGTTTAAATTTGGCTAAGTAAAAAGGTGTCGACACACAGAGTTGTCTGTGTCGACACATAGGAGTGGTGTCGACATTTCAGAGAAATGGTGTCGACACATCTAGACAGTAAGTGTCGACACTTCAGAGAATTAGTGTCGACACATGCAGAGTAGGTGTCGACACATCCAGGGTGGTGTCGACACTTAGGATTTACACAGAATTCGTCGAGTAGAGTCTCGACTAAGTGTCGAGCTAAGATATATAAGTGTCGACACATATATTCTGTCGACTATATTTGTGTCGACACATAGTTGTCGATACATTAGAAGTAAGTGTCGACACTTTTCAACAGTGTCGACACATTTCAAGTATTTTGACGCGCCTTTTCACCTTCAATTTTAGAAAGGTATAAATAGGTCTTCACCATTATTTGTCGACACGCTCACCATAGTTTCGAGATCAAACTTGTGTGTCGACATCTCTCTTCTCTAAATTCAAAATTTCTTCAAACCCTAATGGCGCCCAAGCTAGAAGAGAACATTAATGAAGGATATGAGCTCGTGCGACACGCCTTTGATGACGCGGAACCAGAAATCCAAGGTGTTGTAACCCTAGTCGCAGAGACTGGGTTAGAGTATCTTGTTTTTGAACCAATCAAGATATGGAAGAAGGAGGTCCTCGAATTCTTTACTGGAGCTACACTTGATGAATCTGGACTCAAGATTAAGTCCAAAGTTCATGGGGCAAAAGTCAAGATTACCCTAAAAAGTCTAAGAAAGATTCTACATCTCCATAGAACTAAAGAAGAGGAAGATGTACCTGCATCAAAGACAAGGGAGGCACTGGAATGGTGTGGTTTAGATTCAAGCCTGAAAATTGGATCAGTTTTCAATAGAAAAGGCATGAACATGCAGGGCAAGTTCTTATCTGAAATAGTGGGCAAGGTGATACTGAGCAAGCCTGGTGGGCATGAGAGGATATCAGCTCACATGTTCAGTTTGATGACAAAGATAATTTCCAAACTTAATACTGATTGGTCAGTAGTAAGGTTTGATAAGATAAAAGAGAGTCTGAAGAAACCAAATCTGGGTAGGATTCTGAGCTTATACTTGGCTGGAAGTATCCCTGAAGTGATGAACCAAGCTGCTGGTTATAAGATAAATCATATGAGGAGAATGGATCTTAGGATTATCTCAAGGTGGGATAGAGTGTTGACAAAGAAACTGCCAACTCCAGAAAAGGAAACACCTCAGAAGAAGAAGAAGAAAGCCATTGTGGCTCTAGAATCCTCAAGTAGCTCAGAGGAGCAAGTGGTTTTTAGTTCTGATGATGAAGGAGATGATAATGCTGGACAGTCACCAACAAGACAAGAAGATGCCCAGAGGCAGGGGGAGCTACCATCAGCTAGCCCTATTCACCTGGATCCACTCTAGGGGGAGCCTCTATATGTGGATGAGCCAACCCAATTAGAGAGTGAAAGGGCTACCCAAACAATACTAGAGGTAATCACTGAAGTTAATCAATTAAATTTAAATATTGAGGATGAAGTTCTAACTGAATCATTACTTGATGTTGATCAGCATAAACAGTCACATAGTCAACCACAAGATGTTGTCATGGAGGACACATCAGTTGCTGATAAAGTAGAATCAGTTGCTCCAGAGATAAGAGATTCTCTTGTACAACCTCAACATGAGTTTACATTAGAAGAGTTGTTCCCTGATCTTTTACAGACTGACCTTGAGGGAGAGAAAGCAGCTGTTGAGGCGGAGAAGGTCAATCTTGAGGGGGAGCAAATAAAGGAAACTTCTACAAAAGAGACTGAGGAGCAAAGGAATGCTGAGGAACTACCAAGGACTGAGAAGGATTTACCTCCTAGTCCTAAGGACAGGGTAGACATTGCCAGTACATCTGAATCTGAAGATGAAGAGGCTGCTAGAGTCAAGAAAAGAAAGTTACAAGTCTTCAAGAAAAGAAGTCAAAGCTACAAGAAAGCTTTACAAACAGTTGCTCAACAACAAGCTCCAACAAATGATTATAGTTCTTTGTTGGTGACTTTACAAATAAAACTGGATGAGCAAAGAAAAGCTATGGAAACTTATATGGATGAGCACCATAAGGAATTACAATTGTCCTTAGCTCAAGATATCAAATCTATTAGATTTGAAGTTAATCAACATAAAAAGGAAATGACTGATTGTTTTCATAAAGGAGGCAATGCAGTGGTCTATCTGGCTACTCATCAAGAGAACATTAAGAAACAGGTCGATGACATGGCAGTAAAATAAGGATATGTCCTGGAAAATCAGCTTAGAATGAATGATAATCTGACTGCTTCTCATAATTCCATTGTCACTGAAATGAAAAATATAACTACTGCCCAGACTGCTGTAACTGCTACTGCCAAAGAAGCCTTTGATAAGCAACTACAAGAGAGCCTAACTGCTGTTAAAACTGCCATTGAAGATTCTCATAAGGCAATTACTTACAAGCTACAAAGGTTAAAACCTTTTTATAAAGATGGAGTTAACTATTTAAATGCTCAAATTAGATTTCAAAAGGATGATCTTAGAGATCATATAGAAAGAGAAGTCATAAAGGGGGAGATGGTGTTAGTCAAAGCAGGTTCTGATCATGCAAAATGGATTTCAAACTCCATCAGAGCTACCCTTGGATATCCACCCTTATGTGATGATGATAATGTGACAGAGTCTGGAATAAATCCTGCTTATTTTGGAGGAGAGCAAGCTGAAGTAGCTCAGGTGATCTACCCTCCTGCTGATTTTGACATGATACATCAGGAGGCACAGTCTATGTATAGTCCTCATGAGGGTAATCAGAATGTTATTCTTGAGAAAGTAGTACAGCCTGTGTCAGAGGCAATATTAAAAGAGTAAGAGGCATTACTAAAAGAGCAAGAAGCCAATTATGTAAGAAGAGGTTCAGAGAACAAGCTGAATTAAGGCCAGATTTTGAGCAATGAAGCCCAACCTCTAGGAATATCATATTGATTGCTTGGAAGGCTGCTAAGGATAATTTCCTAGAGAGGGGCAAATGGTATTCTGACCAAGAATGGAAAAAATATGAGGCTAGGCAAGATGCCATAGTACAATACAGAAGGAAGGCTAAATTAGGGAAGCTACCTCCTAATGCACAGGAGCCTAGCAAGTATTTCCCTAAGCCTTATCACTATTTTGAGAGACAGAAGATAAGAGCTGAAGAATAGAAAAAGAAAGATGTTAAAGGGAAGAAGCCTGCTGATGAAAATGATGCTCCAGTCCAAGCAAAGATTCAATCTAGAAAGGGCATTGTTATCAAAGAGCCAGAGCAGCCATAGATTAGGATTTTCTTAAGTTTACAATTCTGTAATCTTTTACATTAAAATCAATGTAAACTTTTGATTAATGAGACTATTGGAAGTTATAACAAAATAATGTTTGATCTGTTACATTTGTATTCTGTAATGATTGTTTATACATGTTTTGTTAAGTATTTACCCTGTCATATAATACTATTTTACATCATACTGAGAATTTGTTATGTATGGTGTATATTATTGACTAAGAGTTATGTCTTCTCCAAATAGGGGGAGATTGTTGGGTACATTGGAATATATGTACCTGATTTGAAGAAGCCTCACCCTACTCAATGATATACATCAAGGTGTATTTGATGTGCTTTGAGTTTATGTGTGTAGGTTAAGTAATTGCAGGAAAAGCATAAAAGTTTCTAAGTTCATGTGTTGACACCTAGAGGTGAAGTGTCGACACTTATGATGGCTAGTGTCGACACCCAGAGAAGCTGTGTCGACACTTGGAGTAATTGTGTCGACACCAGGAAGGAAGAGTCGACACCAGAAGAAAACTGTCGACACATACAGGCTGTGTCGACACACTGTGAAGAATTGTCAACATTATCTGTGTCGACACTTAGAGGCAGTGTCGACACCCAGAGAAACTTTGTCGACATCAAAAGTGTCGACACCAGGAGGCTGTGTCGACACTCAGAAAACTTCAACAAAGTTAAAGTACATGTGTCGACACAAAGGAGATGTGTCGACACTCAGCAAGTTTCAACACATGAAGGCATGTGTCGACACAAAGGAGATGTGTCGACACTCAGCAAGTTTCAACACAAGAAGGCATGTGTCGACACAAAGGAGTTGTGTCGACACACAACATAATTCAAATTAGTATTAAACAAGAAGTACTTGTGTCGACACACTCAACCAGTGTGGACACATTCAACAGAAGGCTTGTGTCGACACACATGATCAGTGTCGACACATTCTGAAGAAGCAGTGTCGAGAAGCTGTTACAACAACACAAGGAGTTGTGTCGACACCATCAAGGCTAATGTCGACACTTAGTCTACTTGTGTCGACACTTAGTCTATTTGTGTCGACACATAATGACTATCTGTCTCAACACTTTCAGACAGTGACAGTGATTTCAAGAAGTGACTGGATGACTTGACAGCTGCCATTTCAACCGGTCAAACTGCAATTGTCAGAGCTACCAGAAGGTTGTTAGAAACCGGATCAGCCGGTTACCTTAGAGGAAGACTATTTAAAGACCTTTCTCCTTCGACAGAAATGATGATTAAGTAATCAATTGAAAAACAACACAAAAAAGAAGAAGACCTTCAAGAGAAGATCTAAGAAGTTGGAGAGAGAGAGCTCCTTCTAAAAAGAATAGCTGTTGAACCATGATGAAAAGTAAGATTCAGATTGAGATCTGATTCTCAAGACAGAAGTTGATTGAAGATCATCTTCACAGGAGATTCAACCCTACTGTGTTCTAATTCAAGAAGCTTTGAAGAAAGTCAAGGGAGGTTGATCTCTGCAAAGTTCTTTCAAGAACTCATCAAGAAGCCAGTCAATTCATCTCTCTCAGTCAGAGTTGTGGTTAATTACCTTGTATTATTAAATTCTTGTAGGATCCTAAGGGATCTGAGTTGTAAGCCTAAACTATAAATGCTGAGGTAGGGCTTTTGTGCCTGAGTGTAGGAGATTCTATTCTCTGAGTGTAGGCCTTGATTGAAGGCTGAGGTAGGGCTGTTTAGCCTGAGTGTAGGTCTTGGTGAAGACTGAGTGGTAAGGCTTTGTGCCTGAGTTGTAGGAGTGGGGAAACTCTGAGTTGTAGGAACCTGTTTGGGGTTCTGAGTTGTAAGATCTGAGGATCTGAGGAGAAGTGCTGAAGTTAGGCTGAATCTAGTACACTACTAGATAGGCGAAGGGGGAAAGTGGATGTACCCAGACCTTGGGGAACCACTATAAATCCTGTGTGCACTCTATGTATGTTTGATTGTATGGTTGCTGTGTTGTAATAATTGTAGAATTGCATTTACTGTACAGTATTTCTGCCTTAAAATTAAAAAGATAAAGGTCACCTATTCACCCCCCTCTAGGTGATTAGGCACTATTTATTTCAGTACACTGACTTACGGAAAACCATGTGTTGGACGGGAGTGAAGAGGGACGTGAAATATTTTGTTACACAATGTGAGGCTTGTCAAAGGGTGAAGGCGAAATGCAAGAGCCCCGATGGATTATTACAGTCTTTGCCCATCCCCGAGTGGAAGTTCGAGGATGTCTCCATGGGCTTCATCCACGGATTGCCTCGCTCACGCTCAGGGAATGATACGGTGTGGGTAATCATTGATTGACTGACAAAGGTAGCCAGGTTTATTCCTATGAAGAAATAAGCTCATGTGGATGTTTTGGTACGCCTCTTTGTGGAGCAGTTTGTACAGTATCATGGTGTGCCAAAGACAATTGTTTCTGACCGGGATGGTCATTTTACTTCTAAAGAATGGAAGGCCGTACAGACGTATTTGGGTTCGCGCCTTACCTTTAGCATAACATTTCATCCTCAGACGGACGGGCAGTCTGAGAGGACCATCAGAACGTTGGAGGACCTATTGAGACAGTGTGTGTTGGATAGAGGAGACCCGTGGGAAAGACTCTTAGCCCTCGTGGAATTCTCCTATAACAACAGTCATCATGCCAACATTGGAATGCACCTCATGAAGCCCTTTACGGAAGAAGGTGTAGAACCCCCTTGTCATGGGTACAAGATGAAGACCTGAAGGTTTTAGGAATTGAGTACATCAATGATACTGATGTAGTTGTTAGACTAATATGGGACCACATGCTTGAGGCTCAAAGTCGGCAGGCTAAATATTTTAATGCAAAGCACCAGATGGTAGAATTTCAGGTGGGTGACAAAGTGTTCCTGAAAATCCGAATGATGCACGGAGTGTCACGAGTACGTGGAATGAAGAAGCTCATCCCAAGGTACGTTGGGCCTTACACGATATTGGAAAGAATTTGCCCTTTGGCCTACCAGTTGGAATTATTGTCGGATCTGGAGAACCTTCATGACGTATTTCATGTGTCGTCTCTTCGGAAGGCGTTGTTGCGGCCCGATCAACATATTACCACCAGTCATGGAGCAGAAGCAACCAATAGATCTGTACGACTAGAGCCGATGCGGATAGTAGACAACGAGACAAGGAGTTTGCGCCACAATAGTGTTCCTTTGGTAAAGGTGCTGTGGTCTAACCATGGAAAGGAGGAGTATACATGGGAGCCGGTGGACTTGATGCAAAAGCGCTACCTGGAGTTATTTCATCGAGGTAATTTTAAAAGCATATTTTATTTTACTTTATGCTTTTCTCTCCCCATAGCCTTAGCCTGATTTCGGGGACGAAATCTTTTATTTTGTTTATAGGTTTTTTAACGTCCCAATTCGCGCTAGGCCCCATGTGCGCACTTTTAAGTGAGGAGAGTTGACTTGGGCTCAGGGAATGCTGGCAGTTAGGCTTGCACTCGAGTAAGAGAGGTGAAGTTGGTCCAGAGTAGGACACGGGTAGTGACACAGGTGTGTCCATACCCGTGTGGTTCTCTAGTGCCTCTGCGTCTTCTTTGTGAAATCTCCAGAGAAGGACACGGGTAGTGACACGGGAGTGTCCCTACCCGTATGTACGTACTCGTCGAGCAGAGCTCGACGAATCATCGACCGTGTTCCTCCCAAACAGGACACGGGTAGAGACACGGGCGTGTCCCTACCTGTGTGTGTCCAAGCAGCAGCTCGATGAGTCATCGAGCAGAGCTCGACGAATCGTCGACCGCGTTCCTCCCGAGCATGACACGGGTAGTGACACAGACGTGTCCCTACCCGTGTGTGTCCAAGTAGCTCGACGATTCGTCGAGTAGAGCTCGACAAATTGTCGACCACATTCTCCCCGAGCAGGATACAGGTAGTGACATGGGTGTGTCCCTACTCGTGTAGTTTAATTTCGTGTTTTGAAACAAGATCGACGATCTAGTAGAAATTACCAACACACTTAATGCTAGACTTAATAGAAGTAAGTTAGGATTAGGTGCATCATCCAGTGAACCACCAATTATTCAGAAAAACCACCTTTCACAACCTATAAAGTTTATTTCAGATAAGGGTAAGAATAATACAGAACAAATTAAAACAGTTAACAAGGTTTTAAAACAAGTTGAGATAAATAAAGAAAAACAAAAAGCTAAGTCTGATCAAAAATCATTGAACCAAGATCGACGATCTCAGCATTATGCGTCGAACGACGATCGACGTTCTCAGAACCCAGAGCTTGAGCCTAAACACTCTGCAAATGGGGATCGACGATATCATTATGTATCGTCGAACAGAGATCGACGATCGTGGAACCCAGATAATAGCCACTATTATTCTGAGAACCAAGATCGACGATATCATTGCTGGTTGTCGAATGCAGATCGACGATCTCAACTCAAATTGTCAAACTCAAAACAGTTTCATCAAAACTATAATTTCAACAGAAATTTCAATAAGAATTCTAACTCTAAACCTTTCCATCCCTTAACAAACTGGATAATCCCACCTAGGATATTTCATCCCTTAGGTTATAAAAGTCAACTTGAATACTCTTATATTTCAAGTTTTAAGTATGAAAATAAGCCAGGACCTAAGGTTACCTGGGTCCAAAATATATAAGTTATTTTTTTCTGGCAGATAAAGACCTATCCTACCATACATGATAAGTGATATTTGGATAGTGGGTGTTCCAAGCACATGACAGGAAATAAAGCCAATCTAAGTAACTATAAGGCAAAGCTAGGTCCAAAGGTTATATTTGGAGACTCAAGCTTTTGTTAGACAGAAGGCTATGGAGAATCTACACTTGGAGTGGTCACATTCAGGAAAGTGGAATATGTAAGTGGCCTGAAACATAACTTGATATCCATAGGTAAGCTATGTGATACAGGTTATGAGGTATGTTTTACAGAATCTAAATGCAATATTTCTTTAAACATCAATACTGTGTTATCAGGTATTAGGTTAGGCAATATCTATTTAGTTGATTTTAATTCTGCTTGTTCAGAAATCTGTTTGTTTAACCAGGTTAGCAATAATAATACATTGTGACATAAAAGGCTAGGACATGTAAATCTTAGAAACATTGCTAGGTTATCTAGGGACAACCTTATTAGAGGATTGCCCTCTTTCCCCTACAAGAAGGAAAGCCTTTGAAAGGCTTGTCAAGAAGACAAGCAAACTAAAAATAGTTTTAAATCAGTTAATAAGAGTGATTCACCTAGGATTTTGTATCTGCTTCATTTGGACCTTTTTGGACCAATTGCTGTACAAAGCTTGTGAGGGAAGTTCTATACTTTTGTTATCGTAGATGACTTCTCTAGGTTCTCTTGGGTTTTCTTCTTGAGAAACAAGTCTGATAACTTCAAAGTTCTTACAGACTTTCTAAATGCATAAAGATTGAGTACTCTACTTCAGTTGCATTGATCAGAAGTGATCATGACACTGAGTTTGAATCTCTTCCTATGCAAGAATTCTGTGAGAAGGAAGGTATCATACACTGCTTCTCTGCTCCCAGAACTCCTCAACAAAATGAGGTAGTTGAAAGGAAAAACAGAACACTCATTGAAACTACAGGCACATTGCTTGCTGATGCTCACATGCCTCTATCCTACTGGGCAGAAGCTGTAAACACAACAAATTATGTCCTGAATAGAAGTTTGATACACAAACTTAAAGGCAAGACTCCCTATGAATTACTCAAAGGGAAGAAACCTAAAATAGACTACTTTAGAATTTTTGGTTGTATCAGTTATATACACAATAACAACAAAGATTATCTTAGAAAGTTTGAAGCCAAAACTACAATGAGAATCTTTCTAGGATATTCCCAAGTTAGCAAGACATATAGGGTTCTCAATAAATCATCCTTAAAAATTGAAGAATCTATACATGTTACATTTGATGAAGCTAATATGTTTTATAAGGAGAAGGAAGCTTCTACCAGTAATTATTTGTAGGTACCAAGTCTGTGTAAAAAGCTGGATGACTTAAATCTCACCCAGAAGGTGATATCTCATCCCTCACCACAAGCAAATGAAGATAGTGAAGAAGACACTATGGAAGAAACTGAACTTCCTCCAACAGCAGAAGTAATTCCACAAGAGGAATTCACTCCAATTGCTGTTGCCGAACCAACTCCACCATCTGAATTTATCAAACTTAGGGATCACCCTAGATCCCAAGTAATTGGAGACATGTCAGTAGGTGTACAGACAAGGCATCAACTCAACCATGATGTGGTGCATGCCTGTTTTCTCTCTCAAATTGAGCCTCAATCCATAACTGATGCTGAGCAAGATCCTCATTGGATCATTGCAATGCAAGAGGAACTAAATCAATTTGAGAGATGTAGAGTTTGTGACTTGGTTCCAAGGCCTAAAGGATATCCAGTAATTGGAACTAATTGGGTTTTCAGGAATAAGCTTGATGCCCAAGGTGTGATAATGAGGAACAAGGCTAGGCTTGTTGCTCAAGGATATAGACAAGAGGAAGGAATTGACTATGATCAGACCTTTGCTCCAGTTTCCAGGCTAGAAGCTATAAGAATTTTTCTGGCCTATGCTGCATTCAAAAAGTTCACAGTTTATCAGATGGATGTCAAAAGTGCATTCTTAAATGGGGAACTTAAAGAAGAAGTCTATGTTGAACAACCTCCAGGTTTTGTTTCTCCAACTCATCCCTAGTTTGTTTTCAAACTGCATAAGGCTCTCTATAGTTTAAATCAAGCTCCAAGAGCTTGGTATGAGACCTTAGCCAGCTTTCTTTTAGGACATGGTTTTTCAAGAGGCATGGTAGATAGAACCCTTTTTACAAAATTGCATCATGATAAAATTTTAATAGTACAAATATATTTAGATGATATTATATTTGGTTCTACTGATCCCAAATTGTGTAAGAAATTTTCTAATCTAACGCATTCCAAATTTGAGATGAGTAGCATGTGAGAGTTATCTTATTTCCTTGGTTTACAAGTGAAACAATCTCCTGATGGTATCTTCATTTCCCAATCTAAATATGCTAATGAGCTTATTAAGAAGTTTGGGATGGCTGATGCATCTTCTATGAAGACTCCCATGGCTGCCAATGCTGTATTAGACACTGATGAACATGGAAAACCTGTTGATCAGACCAGGTATAGGGCCATTGTTGGATCCCTACTATATCTAACAGCAAGCAGACCAGATATCATGTTTGCTACATGTTTATGTGCTAGGTTCCAGGTGAACCCTAAAGAATCCCATCTTATTTTTATAAAAAGGATTTTAAGATATATAAAGGGTTGTCCTAATCTAGGACTCTGGTATCCAACAGATTCAGCATTTGAGTTGACTGGATTTTTAGATGCTGACTATGCTAGATGTAGAGTGGACAGAAAGAGCACTTAAGGAACTTGCCAGTTCTTGGGTGATAGACTTGTGTCCTGGTTTTGCAAGAAGCAAACCTCTGTATCAACATCTACTGCTGAAGCTGAATATACGGCTGCTGGCAGTTGCTGTTCACAGATTTTGTGGATACAAAACCGACTCTTAGATTATGGTTTCAATCTAAATAATTCAACCATTTTCTGTGATAATACAAGTGCTATATCTATAGCACATAATCCAGTGCATCATTCTAGAACAAAACATATAGATATAAGACATCATTTCATTAGAGATAATGTAGACAAAAAGAAAATAAATATAGACTTTATCTCCACTAATTTTCAAAGAGCAGATATTTTCACCACACCTCTTGATGAAAAGAAGCACCTGTTCTTCCTGAATCAGCTTGGAATGTTCAATGGGAAGGATTAATTTAATTTTTGTCTTAGGTTTTTGGATCTGTTCCTAAATCGTCGAACGGAGATCGACGATCAACTGATCTTGAGCTAAATCGTCGACCTGAGTTTGACGACAGCTCTGTGTGAAGACAAAAATCATCGACTAGAGATCGACGACTTTCCTTTAGTAAATTAATCGTTGAGCTATGCTCGACTATCAATTTCCGACTGAGATCAGAGACCAAAGATATTATTTGTTTATAAATTTATTTTTGACCTAAGATCGACGTTTTTGATTTTATCATCGGACAAAGATCGTCTTTTCATATTCCAAAAACCTATATGTAGGTTTCTCTTCGATCTCTGTCCCGCGTTTTCATATTCTATTTTCCCTTTGCTCTTGATCTCTTCTCTCTTGAGTCTACAGATCTTCCATGGCGCTTTTTGCGGCGGTTCTTTCAGCGATGAAGTTTGACACTGGTTTCGACGTCGACTTCAAATCGATCAGTCACTGTGATCCTATTTTTCAAGAAATGTTACAGTTTTGTGATGATCAGGGTCTGAAGAAGTTCATGTCTACAAGTATCAAACTATCTGTTGCTGAGATCAAATAATGGGTTTACTCTTCTTCAACATGACTCTTCAATGATCAGTTTCATTCCAGGACAACATGTGATTCTAAACCCTGCAATTCTTACCGAATTTTTTGAGTTGAAAAATGGAATAGACGAGCTGGAACAGGATAGTTCTGAGTATAGCAGGATGTTAATGGAGATGGGTCATGCTGAGGGCATCCCATCTAAGCTCTTAAAGAAGAATTTATCTGTTGGTTTTAAGTTCCTTGCTGATATTGTGGGCAAGGTACTGCTGGGTAAGCATTCGGCCCATGACAACATCAATAGACAACAATTTGCCGTTATATCCACTCTAGTTAATAAGAAGTCCATAGATTGGGCTAGTTTGTTCTTTGATTTGATTAAGAGAAAGAACAATAAGAATGAAGTTTGCTTAGGAAGGATTCTGGGAATCTTCCTTCAGAAGAAAGCTCCAGAGCTACTCTCTGTTTAGGAAGTGGTAGAGGTCAATTCAAAAGCCCTCCAAGGCTGGAACTTCCTCTAATATATCTGAGGACACAAGGGCTGTAACAGCCACTCCTCACCCTAATGAAGAAGTTCCTCCTCCTCCTCCACCTCCAGCATCCCCCGTTATCCCTCTTTCTTTACCTACTCAGTCACCATTTACCCTTCACACTGTTGAACCTCAAAACCTCCACACCATGTCCTTTCCCAATTTTGACCTACTCTCACCTCACTCATCTCCTTCTCGTCAAAATGATTCCCCCATCAACATTGAAGACTCAACACCACATTCTCCACAAAATTCTTCAAGAAACTCCCCTATTCAGGATGACATCATGACTGATTTCACTCCTCCTCCCTCTCATCATTCTGTCTCAACTCAGACTCCAACTGAGTTTCTTCATGTTGATCTCTCTTTCCTCTCTCATCTTCTGGAACTCCTCACTCCAACTCTTAAATCCTTGATAGCAGAGGCTATTTCACCTCTTGCTCAATCTATCTCCTCTCTTTCTACCTCTCTATCTGCTTCCCTTTCTGCTTCCTCTGTCCCTTCTTCATCTAGGGGCCTGGTTCCAGTTCTCACTGAAACTAGGCAGGGGGAGATGTCCAATGAAGATGCAGCAGGTTCAACCTCAGCAGAACTTCAAGCTCAGTCTCCTCCAGCAGTACAAGAAGATGAAGTTTTTCAGAAATTTTGTGCAGATATAGTTCTTTATTCAGATTTGCTTATGTCAGATGAGGACACTGATGTGTCAATCTCTGGCATTTCTAGTGCTTACTGCTTTATAAATCCCTCCATTGATTTACAATTTCTTTTGCATTCTTTCTCTATGTTTAGATAAGTTTGGATTTCAGTTGAGATAAATTCTTCCAAGGCCATGGTCTGTTATACTAGACCCATGAGTCCTTTAGTTGTGAAACAACTCTTGCAGATTCAGTCAGCTCCAATTTGTACAATTATTCAGTCAGTTACAGTTTGTACAGAAATGCCATCCCCTATGGCTGTTGAGCCTATGCTTGTTACAGAAGATAAGGATGAGCTTGATGCTCTCTTAATTGCTGATGAACTGCTTGATCTAGTGGCTTTAGGAAATCTGGCCTTAGCCCTAGAGACATGTTTAATAAATCTCTGTGAGCCTTGTGCTCCTCTTGCTGAAATATATTCTATGGATATTGATCTAGTCCCAAGTCCCCTTGGACCTTCCTATTCCATAGATGATAGTCCTCTTCCCTCTCTGGATGATCTTATTGCTCTTGACATTCAGGAAGAAGCTAAAGAAAAAGATGCTAAAAAGATTTATGATAAACAACTGAAGGAAATAAATGACCTATATGACAATCCTCCTGATTCATCTGATGATGATGAGGATGATGATTCAGAGGATGATAATTCTAAGAAAAAGAAAGTGTCAAAGAAAAGAAAAGCTGCTCCCAAGCCAGGCATTACCAATGATACTCCTTACTACATCTTGAAAGGGATTACTTCATACCCTGACATGCAAAGCTGGATGTGGTTATCTAAAAATGAACATAAAGCCAGGAAGAAGAGCAGGAGATACTCACCTCCTCCTCAGAAGTTCAGAAGAGGTCCTCCTCCTCCTCCTGCTGGTGCTTCAGGAGCTGTTCCTCAAGCTTCTGATGCATCTTCCAAGCCTTCCTCTTTCTCTAGAACATATCAAAGGCAGGATAGATCTTCCAGATCTCATTCCCAAGGAAGCAGTCAGCAGCATAGAAATCAAAGTTCTACAGAGCAAGTAAAGGAAGTTATTTATCAGAACCCCTCCTTCTCTCCTCCTCAACAACAAGTTCTTCCCAAGGTTCAGAAGACAACTGCTTATCAGTCCAGAAGACATGATGAATCTCATAAGCCCAAAGGAAAGTATAGTGTGGCTGCTCCTCCAAGATCTCTCTATTCTCAAGGTGATGAACAACACAACACAACAAGATTTCCGGCTCAATCCACTCAGTTCAAAGAAGTTACAATGTTGCCTTCTCAAGATGATCAGTCACATATTGAACATGAAGTTGATCCTAACTTTAGGATGGCCAGGCTTCAAGAACTGATTGGTCTCTCTCAGATAAGAAAAGCTGTAGCAGAAGGAGAAGATCCATCTAGGTTTTCCACCATGTCATCCTACAGAGAAAAAGAGCTGGACAAACTCCAAGTTAGCAAGAAAGTCTTTAATCTAGCTGAATATATGACATTGCATCCAGAAGCAATTGTGCCCAGGAATAGTGCTCAGACAACTCTTGGTGGACAAGAACTGATGACTTCTAAGAAGAATATACCAGATCCATTCAGAAAGATAATCTTTTCTAAACCCTCCTCTGGTCCTTCATCTGATAAACTATTGTTTGTATTTTTTTGCTTAACTGATTATGTACAATGCATTGCTATAACATATCTGCTGATGTTATTTCATCCCTACAGATATTTATGGTCTTTGTATTTTTATTTCTTTTCAGTTTTGTTTTTGAGTGACCTCACACAAATAGGGGGAGATTGTTGGAACCCTTGTTTGGATTTGTGCTAGGTTCACTCTTAGGATGTCTTGACCCCCATGTATAGCCTGGGTCCTTGTCTAGTCTTAGTTAGATCCTTTCAGGTCAGGTTTGTGCAGACCAGCTTTGCAGTGGACTCAGACTTAGATTCAAAACGATTTGTGGATTATCTATATCAGTTCGACTATAGTCGAACTCAGCTTGACGATCGTCGATCTCCCATCTACGATCTCAGAGTCCTCTACTATGAACTGAGCTCGACGATCTACGAGCTCAGGTCGGCGATCTCGTGCTTCTCAGCAGTTATCTCAGATCTACGATAGTTGTTCTCAGGTCGACGATCTCTTAACCCAGTTCGACGATCTCTGAACTAAGCTCTACGATTTTATGCTGCCTTCAGTTATCAGTTTTTTTCAGATCGGTCAGAAGTATTTATTTTGGTTATGATAAATTATTTTAAGGCAAATATATTCTGATAATTAATGCTGATATTCTCAAGGCTGATAGCTGTATTTCATGAAGCATTAATTATGGTATTCACAAAATATTTTGTAAAGACAGTTATGGAAGTGCATTTATGATTGCCAGCCATTCTAGCTGTTGGGGCTCCTAAATTCTTGCAGAGAATTATGTACTGTCTTGGGAATTCAAGTTCATGCTATTTGTCATTTTGATTGAAGAGATAACTTAAAAAGAAAGAGAACTACAATAATCAATCAGACAGTCAGTCAGAAAACAGTTTTGTTTGTTCTCAAGGGCTCTTGCATTGCTAAAACAAGGAAGAAGAAGAATTTTTTTCAACATACAATTCTCTCTAGTCTTCTTCTTTCCTCAGGCTTCAAAAATCTACAAAGAGCTCAAATCAATATTAGTCTACATATCTAAGAAAGCTTGTTGGAAATCAACATCAATCTGAAGACCTACACCCTAGACAAAGCTTCCATCTTCCTGAATCTACTCAATATCTCAGGGAGAGCTTTGACATCATCAAATCCACATAGTCTTCTCATTGTGTTTGAGAAAGAGAAGACTGTCATCTATTTTTCTTTAACCTCTCTTGTATAGGGTTATTACTCCCTTCAAAAGTGAACTCCTTGGTGATAAGGCACCTGATCAAAAACCTATTGGTTTTTAGGCACCTGATCAAAAGACTGAAGGGTTTCTAGATCTGCCTGAAGCAGATCTTGTGGTGATAGGGCACCTGATCAAAAACCTAAGTGGATTCCTACCAGGGTGGTAGAAGAGTGGATGTACCCAGATTTGGGGAATCACTATAAAATTTCTTGTGTCGTCTGGTTGCCTTGTGTTTTCTTTTTGTATTGTGCTGTGATATTTTAATGTGCTTTCTCTCTTTCATATAAGTATCAATATTTTAATTTCGCAATAAATCTAAACAAATTTTTTAATACTCTATTCACCCCCCTCTAGAGTAACTTCTATCTATCCCTCACTTTCAATTGGTATTAGAGCGTGTGTTTTTAAGGTTGTACATGCTAACACCTGAACCTAAGATCTCTGATAGATATCTGTTTACTCTACTATTTTTTTGTTATACCATGACACAGTACAAGGACTTTGCAAGCACCAAACCTCCAGTTTGCAACTTACAAAAGTTTGGAATCTGGAAGGCAAGAATCAGGCTTTATATGAATTCTATTGATGAAGACATTTTTGCTTCTATCTTAACAGGAGTACCTCCACCACCAGCTGCCCCTCCAAGTACTTCCACAAACATGACTGCAGTACCTCCTCTAGAATACAATGATGCATACAAGAAAGCAAAGATTGCTGATGCAAAAGCCATGAACATACTGGCACAAACAATGTCTGATGATATATTTCAGAAAGTAGCTGAATGTGAATCAGCTAAGGCCATCTGGGATTCCTTAAACCAGATGGTTGCAGGATCAGCAGATGAAAGGAAGGACAAGAAAGCTCATCTCATCTCCAAGTATGAGAATTTTAAAAAGGAAGAAACTGAGCAAGTTTCTGAGATGTACAATAGACTCAGTATCATTGTTAATGAGCTGAAAACTCTTGACAAAGACATCTCAGTCACAAAAATAAATGACAAGATTCTCATGTGCTTCCCCAGCTCATGGGACTCTAAAATCTGGCCTATCAGAGAGACCAGAAACACACATGAGATGACTATAGAATCAATCTTAGGAAAACTGAAATCCTATGAACGGCTGCTGAAGACAAGAGAAGCTGAGCAACAAAAGACTGCTACACCAACTAGGAAGGAGCAGAATATAGCTTTCAAAGCTTCAGAAGAATCAGAAACTTCTCCATCAAATGAAGAGTTGATGAGTCTCTTTGTAAAGAGATTCTTCAAGATGGGGAGAAAAGAATTCAGAAGGAAATCATCAAGGAGTGATGATAAACCAAGGTATGACAAAACCCCTTCTAAAGAGATTATCTGTTTTGGTTACAGGAAACCGGGACATATTCTTCCAGAATGTCCAGAAAACAAGCATAAGGAAAGGAGAAAGGAGAAAGACTCAAAGAAGCACTCCAGCAAACCATCCTCCTACAAGCACAAGAAGAAGGAGAGAGGGTTTGTTGCAGAAACATGGAGTGACACTGAAGAATCATCTTCCTCCAGTTCTAGTGAAGATGAAGAAGAAGCAAAGGCCAAAGAAATTTGCTTAATGGCCATCAATGCTTCAGGGCATGTCTCAGAAGAAGGAGAATCTGAAGAATGTTCAGATTGTGATCATGTATTGGAAGACTTTGACTTTACCTCTGAAGATTTTAAAAATGACTTTAAATATATGTGTAGTGATCTGATTAGATATACAGGCTCGCTAGTTGTCACACCGACATGAGATGACAGATAGACTTTGGGTGGTTGAGCTTGGTGCTCGGTGTTCATTCCCGGGGCTCCTTCCGTGCCAAGTGGACGGTTGGGCTTGGTCCTCGTTCTTTTTCTGAGGCTCCTTCCAGATCACAACATAGGCCAGTTTGGGGCTTGGTTCTCGGTGCACATCTACCCGAGACTCCCACTGAGCCGTAGTACGCATGTGAGCTCCGTTGTTGTGTTCTTAGCGTTGAGGCGTACAGGGGCCTAGGCTTGGTAGTGTGGATGCCCGCCTAGTAGTGGAGAAGCCCGCTCCACAGTCACCGCCTGGCCACAACTGCTGACGCCTGAGAGGTTTGGTTTAGGGTGCACATCTACCTACTCGAAAAGTGTGAACTACAAGTCTGTGTCGACATAGCGATTGCAGGTGAATCATCATGTGTGAGTCATTGCATTGCATTCATATCATTACATTGCATACATAAGATCCTCATCGTATAAGTTTGTATGAGCACTCTTATATGATGATTTACTTTACTATTGAGTCGATCCTTAACTTATAAGTTTGTATGAGCATTCTTATAAGTTAAGTTACTTTCCTGTTGTAAATCTTTATGCTTAGATAGATTATATAACTTGAGTAGAATTGCTACTATAGAATGCTGATAATATTGTTTTACATTACTTCTATTGGTACTCATGACATGTATATTGACTTCACTTGCTTGTACCTCTGCTTATATAAATATATTGTACCCCTTGTTCCTTTCTCTACCCGGTGCCGAGGAGTCGCCGGGGAGCGGATTTGATAGCCACTT
Source organism: Platanthera guangdongensis (assembly GCA_039583875.1). NCBI lineage: Eukaryota > Viridiplantae > Streptophyta > Magnoliopsida > Asparagales > Orchidaceae > Platanthera > Platanthera guangdongensis. The sequence continues at coordinate 179,166,588 of CM077162.1, read as the reverse complement.
AGTCTTTTTGACTAACGGTTGTTATGTATTCCTTTTAGGAGGAAACCCCACAGTCAGAGCAGCCATAGATTTTGCAACAGGACAGCCAGACCAGGACGACATGGCCTGAAGGGACGGTGCCGTCGCTACCATCAGTCACCGAAGTGAGTTTGTGAGACTGTTGATGTATCCCTGTTGGGCAAGTTTTACCCGTACTCTGATATTTTAGAAGCTTGTGGTTGCTTCTTTTCTTGATGTATCTTTCGACTATTTTACTTGTGTGTGAATTGACTTCTATTTTATATTCTTGGTTGGGTTGACATTGGATGATATTGTTGATGGCCAGTAGGATAGGCGTCTTGTGGTGCATACCAACATGTGCGTTGGTGCCACCGCAAGGTGGCTGTTCTGGGCATAAAACTCCCCTTGTGTCGTGTTTTGTGTACCGGGAGGGGGGTCTTACACAACTCATATAGCCATGTGCGATGAATACAAAGCTTGGTTGGTAAACCTTTAAATAGTTTGTTTTAGGTTTTATGTGTATGTTCTAGCATAACAACAGATTAGGCTATGTCCAGTAACCCACTCCCAGGACGACGAGTTAGAAGCCGAAGACACATGATGTCGTTTGGTGCGACAGAGACGATGGAGGTTTTGGTGCGGCGGTGTTGGCGGTTGGCGGGGCAGCGGTGATGGCGGTTGGCACGGTGTTGACGATGGCGGTTGGTGCGACGACGACAGTGGCGGTTTTAGTGCGACATCGGCGATGGAGGTTTGCGACGATGGCGATGGAGGTTGTGGTGGCGGCAACAATGATGGTTGTTGTCGCAGCGGCGGCGATGATGGTTTGCAACGACGACGATGGTGGTTATGTTGGGGGAGATTCAGATATTCACACCCCATGCATGGGGTACAGCTAACGCCTCTCAGGAGATCCCACTGGTTTTCCTAATATTATTATGTACGGGTACAAATATCAATTATGAGTACAAATATTTATTTTGGGTACAAATATTCATGGATTACAAATATTACCAATAACAATTCCTTTTTTTTCTCATTTTTCCATAGAAGTCGATCCCAGCGCAAGGAAAAAGGAGAAACCCTCCCACTCCTGGTTCTCTGGATTTGTGGCCGCTGCCGATCAGGATAAGAACAAGGATGCATCGTCGAACTAAGGGAGAGTTCTCCCAATTGCCGCCCGTGAAGACATGAGCCTAACGCCGCACAGATCCGCCGCCGCTCAGATCAGCCGCTGCTGCTGCTCGATCTCCACCCGTCGCCGCTCAATTCAGTGAGAAAGAAGACAAATCCATTCCTATTGGTGCCCAGATTTGCAGTTAAATAAGGATTAACGGCCGAGATATGACCGTATCGATGCGCGATACATACGGTTGTATCTCCAATAGATACGATCGTATCTCGGCCGTTAAATGCTCGATCCTATGACAAATACACACTCCCACCTAGAAATACATGGGAGAAACACACCTACAAATTTCTCCTCCTAGCGTGACCCTAGCGCTGTCGTTGTTTCGAGTCCAAGGGAGAGAAATTAACTATCTTTAATTCTTTGTTTCCCGTTCCAGACTTATTCCAAAAGGCTGCTGTAGTGGATATTACTCTTTGGATTCAGATCAGTGGTTGTTAAATCTGGAAGAAGGTCCAATCCTTTGTGATGCCTTCACATCTCTTCATCAGTTCAGAGTTTGGAGGAGCTCTAGTCTTTGGCAACTATGTTAGCCGGGAAGGAGGAGCAAACAATTGTTTGGAAAGTGATACAACATGATGAAGGGGAATAATTTCTCGTCTCCAGTCCCATTGATTAAACTGAAAAAAATTTACGGCGACAGAGTTCAACGTTTGGAAGTTGAATACCCAGTTCAAAATGAATTACATGAACGTGTTCTACACTGTTTAGTCTGATTGTGCTGATTTTATCAGAACTGACGATGCGGCACAGTAGATTGCTGATGAGGAATTCTGCCAAGACTTTTTTCTAAACTGCCCATCCTCTAGTTTGTCAAAAACTTACATCAAGATGAAGACTATGAAAGAGATATGGGAGGCACCGTAGGTACACTTCAAGCAGGAGGAGGACCTGCCCAAAGCTCTCTTAGAGGACAAGTTCCATTCCTTCACGTTCAATAAGGAGAAAGAGATTTTACCTCAGGTTTCTGATTTTGAGTATTTAGTAGACTCTTTGCATAGTGAAAATATTTTCATACCAGATAGTTTTATTGCTGACACTATTATTTATAAATTGTATTCCACAAAGATCTGGGTTGGTATAAATGACCTTAAGCATTTTATATGCATTGAGAATGAAGATAGGACGAGACATGTGTTAGAAGCTGCTAGCAAGCAGAAAGCTGTTGTTAACATGATTTCCAGTTCTAAACGCATGTCTAACCCTAAGAAGACCAAACCTTCTCAGAATAGTTCTCATGTTGCTAACCCAAATAAAAAGATCAAAAAAAATTTAAGGGCGATTACTTTAACTAAACAAATGGAGGAACAGTGCATCTGATTGCAGACTTCCTAAGAAGAAAATAACCAAAGGACTACAAGAAGGCAACCAAACCAATATGGTTAGTATTATCGAGCCTTCCAACTTTGTTGCTATGGTTAGAAATGTGAAGGTTAGCACTGAGTGATACCTAGATTTGGGGATAACTTGTCATGCTTGCAACAATGCTAATCTGTTGACATGACTCACTGATGCAAAAGAATATGTTATCGTTGCAAATGGTGAAGTAGTTGACATGCTGAAGGTGAGGAATGCAACCTTGATACTCTCATCAGGTAAAACTTTAACTTTAAAAAAATATTAAATTTATTCCTTCAATAACTATTAATTAAATCTATATTCGTTTAATTTATGATGTTGGTATGTCTTTTAATTAGATTACTTTATGATGTCGGCATCCCCTTTAATTAGTTTACTTTGTGTATATTAGCGATAAAGTAACACTGTCAGTTAACTCACACTCTTTTGGCTATACATACGTCCAAAATATAATGTACCGACTAAGTATAACAAACGAAATAGTCCATCACGTTCAATCAAACTTAGTTAGCCATAAAACTCTACATGAGAGCCTCGGACACGTGAACTATAAGAAGATATTCCAAATTGCTAGAACTCACCAAATCATATTAGATACTAAAACCAACTTGAGAAATGTGAAGTTTATGCTCAGAATAAGGTCACTAGAAAACCTTTTAGTCTGGTTACTAAGAGCACAACACCCATAGAGCTAATACATTCCAACATCTGTGGCTTTAAAAGTTTTGTCACCAGAGAGGGTTGAAAGTATATGATCACCTTTACGGATGACTGTTTTATGTTCCGTCACATTTACCTTCTTAAAATTAAAGATGAAGTGTTTGAAAAGTTATTTTTTTCAAAATCAGGATAAAAAACCAACTTGACATGAAAATCAAAAGATTTAGAAGTGATAGAAGAGGAGAATATATGTCTAGTTTGTTTAACTATTTCCTTGGTTCTCAAGAAATCATAGGAGAAACCATTGTTCCTTACTCACCCCAATCAAATGGTATAACTGAGAGGAAAAATAGAATGTTAACAAAAATATTAAACTCCATGCTCTTGACTGTTGACATGCCTATTGCTTAATGAGGAGCAGTATTAACTACAAATCACATTCTAAATAAACTTATTCATGATAAGTTTGAGTTACACCCTATGAGCTTTGGTTTAAGAGACCCCAAATATATATAGACTTAAGACCCGAGGATGTATAACTTATGTTAGAATTATTGACCTAGAAGGTCTAAGATTGGACCTAGGGCCAATACATGTGTCTACCTAGGTTGTGTTAAAGATAATATGATTCTTATGTATTTCTAATAATATCATTATAGAATCTAAGGATGTTATGTTTTTTGAAGATAAATTTTTTAAAGATAACAACCTGTCACTCTCAGGTATGCAAGTAATTATTACTGAGCAAGATCCTAAATCAATATTGATCACCTCCTATTTAGTTCCCATAGACAACTTTGACCTAGAGTCTAGGAGGACTTCTATGAGAGAGAACTCACAGAACTTTCGGTAGTGATTTTGTCACTCATCACGTTGAGGCTGATCCATCCACCTATAAGAAAGCAATGAGATCAAAAGATTCACTTCTCTGAAAAAAATTGATGAAGAGATGAACTCTACTTCAAAACAACACCTGAACGTTGGTTGATAAGCCACAAGGGGCTAAAACTATATGGCCTAAGTGGGTTTAGAAAAAAAAAATAAATCCTGATGGTAGCTTAATTAAGTATAAAACACGTCTGGTGGCTAAAGGTTTCATACAAGTTAGTGAAGTGAATTATTTCGATGTATACTTTCAAATGTATCACATAACAACCATTAAGATCTTTCTTGTCAGTGCATCTATTAAGAACTTTTTTTCATCAAATGAATGTTAAGACCGCGTCTTTGAACGTAGATCTAACCAAAGAGATATACATGAGTTACCCTGAAAGTTTCATTGAAAAATATCAAAAAAATAAGATATGTAAGTTAATTTAATCATTATACAGATTAAAACAAGCACCCAAATTATGACATGAGAAATTTGACTATAATGTAAAAGCTATGAGATTTATGTCGAGTCTCTCTAATAAATATCTTTTCATACATCATAGATCAAAAAAAAATTGCTACAATATATTTGTATGTAGATGATATTCTAATTTTAGGATCTGATCAATCCAAAGTGGATGACGTAAAGTCTGGTCTAATAAAATAATTTAGCATTAAAGACCTAAGTGTAGCTAAAACTATATTATGCCTGCAAGCGAGCTTTGAGAAAGATGACATTTCCCTAAGTCAAAGTCACTACATAAAATTCATGTTGGATACGGGAGAATACAATGAAACTAGTAGATACACCATATGATTACAATAACCGTTTAAAATCCAATAAAAGAGCTACAGTTAGACAATTAGATAATTCTAAATTGATTGGTAGTCTCATGTATAATATGATCTTCACCAGATCTAACATTGCCTTCATGGTAGACATGTTAAGTAGATACACTAATAACTATGGCCAAAGCCATTGAAATGCCCTCAATAGACTAATAAGATACATAAAATATGACCAAAAGTATGTTTATGTTATAATGGTCTTCTTCCAATTTTTAAAGGATATTCTGATGCATCATGATGCTCAAAAATAAATGACAATAAGTCCACTAGTGGATTTATCTTCATACTAGGAGTAGCAGTTGTAGACTTAAAGTCCAAGAGATAATCATGTATTGCTCTCGAACTCTACGCTCTAGCTTTAGTGGGAGAAGAAGCAGAGTGGATATGAGATTTGGTTATGGACATTCTACTGACAAGCCTGAAATTGAGTTCTATTGAAGTTTACTACGACAATCAGCTACAAAAATGATTTCTATGAACACTTTCTTCAATAATAAAAGAAGACAACTAAGGATGAAACAAACCTGGTTGACCTCCTTCACAAGTCAAGAGATTATGACCCCGATTGATGCGAGGTCAAAATATAAGGTTGTAGACGCTTTGATAAAAGACTTAAATAGAGTCCTTATAATAAAAATATTGGGGGAAATGAGATTAAAATTCATAAAATATAAAATTTTTCTCCTATGTTAATGTTTTAATGGTAAGAACTCATAACTACAAATATTTAAGAATCTAATAACATGCTGAAAATCCCAAATAATATCTTAATGAAAATCCAAGATAGTTAGATGCTAGTCATTCTACATTTGATGACTTAACATCTTCCTCATTGTAAGTTGATTCAAGTATTATTCAACCAGGAATATAAAGTCGTTGTAAATGTTAATCTAACATTAATGATCATAGCATATTATTTCACACATGATAATGTTGCAAATGATGTTGCACCAAAGCATTCCACATTTGATGATGAGGTAAATAATGATCATTAATGAGTAAAATAATAATATTTGATTTATTAAAATCATAACTTGATTGGTCCTAGTTAGACCGGATAGAGATGCTAATAGTGTTACTTCACTTGTGCTACAAGTATTAAGTTTATTTAGCTAGAGTTAGTTTACTTTAAATGTCACTGCATACATTTTATGAATTCATAAAGTCTAAACTCATGAAATTCCTTGCATTCACTGGTGAAGATGAATGAGAGAAAGTAAATTTTGATATGAATGATGATGATCTACTCTCTGAATAGAATTATACGTGTTGATACATGCTATCTGTTTTTTCAGGGTTTTACTCATGAATTGCATTTTATGTTTAGTATTTGTTTTATGCAAAACTCCTTTGTTATGCTTTTAAGTTGTGTTATATTTTCTGGATAACGAGAAAAGTCTGAATTTTGATATTATCTACTTTCCAACACTCTGAAATATAAAAAGTTATTCATCACAAATATCGGAGGAGGTTGTTAATGTATATTTAGATATATAACTGACTCAGAGGATTAATGGGTCTGGTTCGGATATCAGGATACCCGATACTCGTATTGAATCTAAGGTTTGCCTATAAAACCCAAGGTAGGGGCAGCAGAGAGGTAGATCTACTTTGACCACCACCTGGGATGATTCGAGCGACAAAACATATAATACTGGTTTGCTCTTGTAGGGACATGGCACAACAAACTCGCCCAAAAGCTCGGACTGTTTGAGGACGACACTATCACTCCTTTATGGAGCTGGATACCCTAGGCAGGATCAACGGGGCAGCCAGTTAGGCCCAGGGGACACGCCCTTCTATTCGACTAGTGTGGGCCATAGCGCCTCACGTCGTACCTCCCAACACCGGGGGCATTGCTGGACCCCAACAATCCCCCACCCCTAGAAACGACCCCGGGGTTTCGAACCTGTGACTTCCTCTGATACCACTTGTAGGGACATGGCGCAACCAACTCGCCCAAAAGCCCGGACTTTTTGAGGACGACGCTACCACTCCTTTATGGAGCTGGCTACCCTAGGCAGGATCAACGGGGCGGCCAGTTAGGCCCAGGGGACACGCCCTTCTGTTTGACTAGTGTGGGCCATAGCGCCTCACGCCGTACCTCCCAACAGCGGGGGCATTGCTGGACCCCAAAAACTCTATTGATGGGTTATTTCTATATGGAGACAATTTCATGTGATACTATCAAAATGCTGGATTATGATGCAATTTCTTATTTATTTACCTATGATCAGTAAGAGTAAACCGTCAACTAATTACTTTCATTACAATATGTTTTATAAGAATCTTATACCTATTTTCATATTTCTCTAGATGTCAAGAATGAAAATGACAAAACCATTGAAAAAGTAGAAGTGAATGTTGGTGGCCACTTTGACATGGACATATGGTTCAATTCTAAAGAAAAATTAGTAGAATGGGTTCATGGTGTTGGTAGGAGTTTGGGTTATTTAGCGACCATAAAATCGTCTGATAAGTTGAATGAGAACCAAGGCCCTATGTATTTTTTGGTTGTGATGGGGGGTAAATAGTAAGAAAATCAGAACAAGAAATGTTTGGCGAATAAAGGAATGCAAAGTTCATCATCAAAGTGTTGTTGTTGTTCATTCTCTCTTAAAGGACAAGTGAGTTAATTACTAGAAAAATGGAAGATTATTATGCGAGACACACAATCATGAGAGAGTTCATCTGGAAGCATATGCTTACAAAGGGAGATTAGATAAGAAAAAGAGAAAATCGGTAGAATATATGTACAATTCATTGGTTAAGCCACACAAAATACTACTCATGGTGAAAAAGGAAATTGCGTAAATACCATGGTTATGATGACAATTTACAATGAGCGGATAAAGTTACTAAAGGAAGAGTTGGATGGAGGGACGCTTATGTTTCTACCAATAATTAATTGGAAATGTTGTTTTTGCACATTCGATTTCTAAAAAACCAAGTAATATATTTCCAACAATTTTTTGGTTAGATTATACATACAAGATAAATTGTTATTGCATACCATTACTATGCATTGTCAGAATCACATTAACAAATTAGACATCTTTTGTGTTTCACTTATATCAAATGAAATTGAATCAAGCTATAAGTGGGCCCTTGATAGTTTCAACTCCATTCTGTAGTTGAATTCCCAACTTGTTGGGGTTCGCCCGTCACTCTTGGTAGACGGGGTATTCTGAACCGTCATAACCCGTGGAGTGGTCGAGTGTACCAATGGTAAAAGATTCACAGAATGTTGAGTTGGAGGCTTGATGATGTGGAAAACCCGCAATCAGGGTAAAAAACCACGCGGTCGGTTCAGTGCCAGCCTAAATTCCACTATCATAGAGTTTGTTACACAATTTTCAGGAGAAGAACGAGGGTAACATGCCACGTTCATTAGACTTGGTGAGATGGAGGGAGAATTGTCGTTTAGTGCCGCTTGTGGCTGTTCTGCTCTCGGGGTCCTTCCTCAATCGCTTCTTGCAGGAGTGGATGTCGCTTTCGCTTTCTGAGTCATCTTCTCGTGATAGAGGGGATGGCTCCAAGCATCCCATCCTTGTCTCTCATTTTCTTCGCGCCCGCCTTGTCTATACAGTCTTGACGGAGCCTTACGAGAGTGAACTTTGCGGAAAATGTTGTAGAGAGGAGTGGAGAGAGAGAGAGAGTGTGTGTAGTTAGAGTGTTCTAGAAATAAAGACCCATTTTAGGTGAATGTTGGCCTATTTATAGGATTTCAAGAGGGGTGGTCCCATAATTTTGCTCTAATATTTCCGGTCCGGCCAATTAAATCACTTGAAACTAACCAGGCAGATCGTCGTTTTTGGAAAATGACGATCCCACCCCTGGGCCAAAAGAGAACTCGCCCGCAAAAACCAGCGGCCCAACAAAGACTGCGGGTGTGATGACCGCTACTCCCGTGTCTGGCGAGCGATCGGGGGCCGCGCCTAGCAAGGCCGCTCGAATCTGGGTGGCCTCGGTAGCCCTTTACGGGGGCCGACCACGACGAGGCCACCCAAGCTCGGGCGGCCTAGGTCGGCCCTCGCGGGAGCTGGCCAGGATGAGGCCGCCCAAGAATGGGAGGCCTTGACCGACCCCGTCTAGCGCCGGCCACGACGGGGCTGCCCGAGTGGGGGCAGCCTTGGCCGGCCCTTACGGGGCCGGCCGTAGTGAGGCCGCTCGGGGTCGAGCGGCCACTGGCCGACCCTTGGGTGGGTCGGCCGCCACGAGGCCGCCCGGGGTTGGTTGGAACCTAGCTAGCCCTTGTGGGGGCCGACCGCGGCGAGGCCTCCCAGATCCGTGTGCCCCGACTATCCGTTGTAAGTATGGCCGCAGGGGGGGGGGGGGGGGTTGCCTAGGGGTGGTTGGCCTTCGCTGTCCTTTTTAGGTGCCAGCCACGGAGAGGCCGCCCGGGAACGAGCGACCTTGGCCAGCCTTAGCGGAGGTCGGTGAGCACTTACAGGGGCCGGCTGTGCCAAGGCCACTCAGACTCGACCGGTGTTGGCCAGCCCTTGAAGGCTGGCCGCGACGAGGCCGCTCGTAGTTGGGCAGCCGCGGCCAGCCCTTGTAGTGTCGGCCGCGGCGAGGCCTCCCGGGATCGGGAGACCTTGGACGACCCTCGTGGTCCCGACCGCGGTGAGGCAGCCAGGGAATTGGTGCTTGAGGAGGAGGCGCGGGCGGTGGTGCTGCCGGCCAACGTAGGGTGTACAACGTCTGGGATCTGGTGGGCGGTGGTTACCATAGGGATCGGGTGCGCGGATCGCGCGTGTGGTGGTAACGCATGTAACCTCCCATGACGCTATTGGTGGGAGTGGGTGAACTAGCAAAGTTCAGTATGATATCCCTATACATTGGGGCTAACCCCATCATTTGCCGCTCAAAGCGCTCGTAGTTGGGACTCGTAGCAAGCGGAATCCATGTGCTTTTATCCTTGTGCAGATCTGGATCACAATGGCGGGGGATACATGAGATGGGAATGATGGCGTGGTTGAGACTGAGAAGTTCTGGCGTGTGAGGGAAACACAGGAGAAAACCCGGTCGGGCCTGTGGATGGGCCGACCGGGGGGATACATCTCGTAGGTCATGCTCTGTGCGCATCGCATGTGCGCGCAGGGGCGGCCTGCGCGCAATGAGTGCAAACGTGGGGCGCGCCCCGGTGCACAGTGCTTGCGCGTGGGGAGCACCCTGCAGTGCGCACGTGAGCGGGATGCACCCCCGCAACGTGTGGGAGCGCGGGGCAGTGCCCCCGTGGGGGATGCACCCCTGCGCGTAGCGCACACAAGGAATGCCCCTGCATAGCACGCATGTGCGTGGTGCGCCCCGGTAGCAACGCGCATGCGCAGGGTGCACCCAGTCCGTGTCTTTAGCATGGAGTGTGCACGTGGGGTGCGCCGCCATGGCTGAGCGTGCACGCTGAATGTGCTTTCATGCATGGTGCGCTTGCAGGATGACGTCCTCGCTTATGGTCTGCGGGACGTGATTTCTGGGGTGCTTTTTTACTTGGACTTTAAATTATCTCTCCCGCATTTTTCCAGGCTCCGTGACGCGTTGTTCATGGCATGTCGATGCATATGCGCTCAACTCTTACCATTGAGTAGATTGCTTCCTGGAGGAGGCGTTACAACATCCCTTCCGATCTTGAAATCTTGATTCCTCATAATGGGCATCGGGTGCAGAGTCCCCCGGCGGGCTGGATGTCTTTATGCGAGTTGTCTTTGAAGACCGGGCTTTGATTTCCGCCATGTGATGAAATTTCTGATATCCTGAAGCATTATGGCGTTCCGACGTCTCAGATTACCCCTTTAGCGATGACGCGTACCATGGGTCTGATTGCCTTCTTCTGCAAACATGGTTATAATTTCTCGCTGGAGATTTTTAGGGAATGGGGTGACGTGCGTCCTGATGGCGGTGGTCGTATTGAGGTCCACTGAAACAAGACTTGGTTGGTGTTCAAGAGCCGGAGGGCCAGGTATCATGGGAACATAGTGTATGGCTACATCCGCAATTGTTAGGAATGACCCTAGCTTTGGATCTCTCTTCCTGATAGGTGTCGTCGGATGATGGGACGCGAGCGTGACTTCACTCCAATGCTAAGATTAGAGGTGCGACATGAGTTGGCAGATCATCTCTTTAGTATTTCCCTGTTTGTAGAAGAGAAACGCATGCTGATGTGTAGTCTTTCTGCTGATCCGGAGCGTTCTGCCGCCACCCTAATGGCTCGTGATCGGAAGAGAAAATTATTGTTTGAGGGTCATTTGTAACATCCCGACTTTTATTGGAACACCAGAACCCTAGTGGGCCCAATAAAAGTGACCTGAGCCTTTAACCACAGCCCACACCCGGGTAGGAGGTAATCCTAGATATGGTATATAGAGCTAGAGAACTTAGATTTGAGTTCTATCAGTTTCTATAGCTTCGTATAACCAATACGAACGCATTGGAACCTGTTCCGATAAACTCCGAGGCCATATGGTGGGTATAGCCATTTCTCGTAAAACGTCACGAAACATGATTTTTGGATAATGACCTAGAGAATTCCGATTTGAGTTATGTCAATTCCTATGGCTTCGTATAATCCATACAAACGCATTAGAACTCGTTGCGTCAAAATTCAAAGTCTAACGACGAATATCAGCTCTTTGACAGTTTTAGCGCGCTGCAACACAGATTTTGAATAATTAGTAAACAAACTATGATTCGACCTCGGTCAGTGACATTGGACTCGTATGGTCAATATGAAGTCAACCGAATTCGTCCGAGTCAACTTCAATGACGTACATGTGGTCAACCCGTGACGAAATCAAGCAAAATTGTGCACCGAAAGGCGTACGCACATAAATTACGACATGACACCCCAACTTTGACCCTACTCCTGATGACTTGAACCTATTTTGATTTTTACCATCAAGAGGGACCCACCCTAAGATTGACTTTTGTCAAACCCCCTACAAATCCATTTTTTGGAATTTTTTCAAAGGAGGTGCAAACCTCCTCTTCATTAATGATTAAGGCCCTACCCCCATCACTCCTTGGGCCACCAAACCATCAATGACTTGATGAGTATCGGGCCTTGGCAAAAGCCCAAAAGCCATCCTCTCTTTCTCTTTCCCTTCCCCAAACCCAAGCCCACTTAAGGCAAGCTCCAAGAAGGAGGCACTTGGCTGCCCTTGGCTTCCCAGGAGGTGCCACGTGTCCAGCCAAGTGGAGGAGAGGAGATGAACTCCTCCTCCCATTAGAAATAATACTTTATCGGCAAGAGCCATAGGATTGCCTCTCCTTCACCTATAAATGGACCCATCCCCTTGCTCTCATCCTCACAAACCCAAACGAGCCCAGAGCCCCCTCTGTCGGAGCTCCATCTTGCCGAAAAACTTTCACCACCCGAGCTCCACTACCACCAACCATAGCGGCTTGGCCTAGGCATCCCCAAGCCCCTCCTGTCCAGGTGGAAGCTTCTCCCTGCTCCCTTCCCTATCTTTGTGACGTTCTGCATGCGCCTCCCGGTGGCCGGAGCGCCGTCGGCACCACACAAGCCAAGCTCCAAGTTGGGAGATGGCCGCAGGTGGTTAGCCTTGCCCATCGCCGGTGGTGGCGCCGAGGAAGGGCTAAACCACCAAAGACAACCATCCCCGATGGTGGAGGGTCGAGGTGCCACCGGAAATCACTGCCCTGATGGCATCCGAAAACAGAGTGAAATTTTGTAATTTTTTGCGGTGGCGGCGGCCGGCGGCGCCAGGCCGCCGGACCACCAACGAAGCAGGGCTTAACCCTCAATGCATCAGCCAGTGCTGGTTTTGTGGCTGGCGTAGTTGTCGGAGAGACGGGGTGGCGCGGTGGCGCTGGGAGCAGAGCCACCCGCCACCATGCTCCCGGTTTCGTATATTCCGGTGGTGGCCGGCGGCAGTAGGTAGCGGGACCACCGCCCAGAAGGTCGTCGGCCCCTGGCGAGTCGATCAGGGGCGGCGCCGGTGCCCTGCAGTGGCCGGCCGACGCTGGCAGAGGGCCACCGCCTTCTTTATATGCGGGATGAAATCACCGCTGTCCATTCTCGGTGATGAGATGGACGCCAGAGATAACCTAATCCCCCCCTCGCCCCCTAGCATCAACTTCTGCGCCCCCCTCCCCCCCGCTCCCCCAGCATCAACTTCTACGCCCCCCCCCACAATGGACCTGCGGTTGATCCGCTCTAGGGAAATGTTGGTCAATTTACATGTCTGATGTGATTCCTGGCCGCAGGATGGGACTTTTATCTGCTATATGCAGACCAATTTTCAAAGCAGAGTTTTAAACATTGTTTATAAATAAATATAGGCTTTTATGGAAAAAAGTGTGGAACATGAAAGTTGTTTCCCTTGATAAGGGTAGTCTACGCAAAACTTTTGGGAGTTTTGGAATTAGTTTGATATTTTGAAAAGCTCAAACAAATTTTATTTGGCCAAAATTGAAGCCCAAAATTACTCGAAATTTTTTGGAAAACTTATTAGACTCATTTTAGGCCCCTATAAATGTTGCATTAAAATATGGGGACCTGGGGATAAAAATTGAAGCTTTTCCGATTTATTAGAGCCTAAGGTCACGCTCGGAAATTAATGCGCTCAGTTTCTTCGAAAATGAAAATTTGAGCCCGCAACTACCTTTATAAATCAGATAATAAAATCAATTGTTTTTATTGACGATAGTATGCGCGACAAGTGCTCAAACTCGGAAGGTTTCAAGAAACCGCTGAGCACCTCGTTTAAAAGACTCTCAGGTAAACCATGTAGACTCAGAAGACAAGAACATGAACAAATGAGTTGCTAATCTTTCACAACGAATTATAAATATGTAACTCATAATAAGTCTCCTGATCCTATAAAGCCATGATTGAAAGGCACAATTGAATTATTATCAGATCTTAATAATAGGTGAAACTCAATGAAACCTCCAAAACTGAAATAGAACAAAACATGCCTCTTGAGAACGGAGATGAAACTGAACATGCCTCCTGAGAATGGAGATAGAACTGAAGCCTCCTAAGTGGATTGATTGGACTACAAACCATTTTCTTTATATTTTATTGTAGTCTCGTATTGGTCCAGTTCTTTTATTGATTCAGTTCAATACCTTCTTTTTAGTCCTCCAGTTTCATACTGGTCATTGCTATTTACTTTGAGTTCAATTAATTTCTTTAAAGTTCTAATCCAGTCTCGCACTGGTCAAGTTCTTTTAAGTACTTACTTTCAGTTCAGTACTGCTCCAGTTTCATATTGGTCCTATTTCATTACAACATTTCAATTCTGCAGCTTATATTAACATCAGCTTTTATTCCCGCACTTTTGTTTCTGCAATTTACTATTTTAAGCACGGGTCCTGCCCTGACAGACAGTTATTTGATAGGTTGAGCCTTAGTTGGGGATAACATGAGTTGAGATGTTTCTCCTAAGTTATCCCCAAATAAAGTGCTCTCACGCTCCCTATCAAAAGTCGAGCCAAATGTCATTTGCCCAAATTACTTAAAGAATCGTAGGGAAAGTCATTGTAGACTCGGAGCATGTTATCAAAATTGATAGATTGATTGTTTGTAAATTACTTGCGGTAAACTGTGATGGGTCAGTCATGTCTGCAGACCGATCGTACTGGTACGAGAAGTTCGACGACTCAAGACGACATGGAGATGAGTAGCGCTGGTGATCGGCCGTTACATTTTTCCCTGTTGGGTTTCCTCAGTTGGTCGGCCAAAATGTTGAATCATCAGATGTCACTCACATCTAAGAGTACATGAGGTTGTACGATGTTGCCTGGGCTGTGCGGTACGACCACCCCCAGAAATGACATCACTGGCCACTGTCACCGACAGACACATCGGTGAGGCCCGTGGGGCTCGCTAGCCTGCTTGAATAAAAGCAGTCCATACTATGTTGACATTGGGAATGTTGTGCGCGGCTGTGAATGCCTATGACACGTACGCGACTGTGAATGTCTGCGATGTTTGCACGAGTTGTGAATACATGCTGTGCTGCTATGCTAGTGGAGCTTAAACTATAACTGACATATACTGCCGCTGTTATCCCAGTTATACTATGTCACACCTCTTTTTGTGATTGATCCTAGCTTATATATGAAATGTTGTACTAATTCTCTCTTAGTTCGACTATCTACTTTTGTTGGGTGTGTGCGATCGTCTAAAATGTATGGATCCGGGGAGAAGATTTGACTCCACTTAGCTCTGTGACTAACGATTATTTTAATAATCATTCACAGGAAACAAAGCACCGTAGGGAACAACTACTATAGTACAATACGCCAGCTGATAGGACTACCCGAGCAGAGGCACCTCTGTCGTCTTCAGAGTTTCGAGACGTGAGGACTAGCGAGCAGAGTTGAGAGAGAAAGGAGTTGATAGCTATATTACTTTATAGCCTACAGGCTTCGTGTATAAATAGTGGCTACGACCTTTTGCACTTCCTTTTAAATATATATCATTATATATATTTGTTGTGTCTTCATGTTAATGCTTCTGCTAAACTCTGTGATGTGATGTAAATATTGTGATTCAATCCGAGCAAGCCAGCCAACTAGTGCTTAATAGTGAATGTTGACACCCCTTAAGGAGCACTGAGTGGACGTCTTGGGCTAGTAAGATTCCCTCTGGCCTGACCCGGGCAAAAGTTTGGGGGTCTTACAAATGGATCAGAGCAATCACAATCCATCCTTGTGAAGTGTTATGGTATGGAGGCCAGGTGGCCTATTGCAGTTCGGAGGCCGGGCGGTCTGGTGGTTTATCTCAGCAGCTTGTCTGCCGGCCTGTTGCTGTTTGAAGGTCGGGCGGTCTGGCGGTTTGTCTCTGGTGACTTTGAGACTGACGGTCTAGCGGTCTCCTATGGTGGCTTGTTCTCTGTGGCGCTTATTCTCTCCTTCTATTGGATGTCGAGTGGTTAGCCTACTCGTCTAACCGCGCGACTTGTTTGGTTTATTTATTTATAAAGTTGCATATACTTGTAATTATTTAGTCCCACATTGCTTATTTGCAATCTCTCTCATCTCCTCCATTCTATAAAAGAGAGACTATGTCTTCGTAATACACACCTTTATTGGATAATTAAATTTGTTACTCCAAATTTTCGGCCTGTTTGTTTTCTATTCGCACATAGTATCAGAGGACTCGATCTTTTCCTCCTAATTATGTGAGCCCTCTCTGTCCGCGTGGCTTGTTTCTTCTTCTCGCGACCTGTCTTCGCGACTTATTTCTTCCACCGGCTTTTGCCTTGTTCGCGCGGTTTCTTTCGCTCCTTGTAGTTGCCCTTAGTGTGCACGACCTCTTTTATTTACTCAAAAAGGCTACTGTTACTTTGATCCCATTCTTCGTAAGCAATACGTATCTGCGAATGTGACCTTCTTCAAGAATGCATCCTATTTCTCTTCTGACCCCTCTCCCTCTCCGGTTATTTTGTCTTCTCCTACCATCCCCTCCACCACGTCTACTCCCATCGAGATTTTCCCACCGTCACCTCCACCATCTCCTCATCCCTCTCCCTTATCACCACTGCTCTCTCCCTCCTCTCTATGACTGTCTCTCTCCACTTCCGGGCTAGCTCTCTCCGCCACGGATGCTCCCGTCACAGAGGAACACGCCGACCTGGATCTTTCCATTTCTCTTCGCAAAGGGGTGCAGACGTGTACCCAGCACCCGCTGGCAGCTGTTGTTTCATATGATCATCTCACTCTGTTGGGTACATTTGTCAAATGTACCTGATTTGAAGAAGCCTCACCTAACTCAATGATATACATCATAATGTATTTGATGTTTGTTTGAGTTACTTGTGCAGGATAGATATTCACTGGACTGAAGCTAAAAGTTTCTAAGTCCATGTGTCGACACCCAGAGGGAAAGTGTCGACACTTGAGAAAGCTTGTGTCGACACCAAGACAAGCAGTGTCGACACTTGGAGTCATTGTGTCGACACCTGGGATGAAGAGTCAACACCGGACAGAAAGTGTCGACACTTGGAGCTGTGTCGACACTCAGTGAAGAAGAATGCAGAAAAGCTGTGTCGACACTTAGCAGAAGTGTCGACACCTAGAAGAGCTGAGTCTACATCAGAAAGTGTCGACACTTAGAGTTGTGTCGACACTCAGCAAAATTCTGCAGAGACTAAGGACAAGTGTCGACACTCAACACAATGTGTCGACACTCAATCAGCAGAGTCAACATATGAAGAATGTGTCGACACTCAGCACAATGTGTCGACACACAAACAGAAGAATCAGTAATTGAAGTAAGTGTCGACACTCAACACAATGTGTCGACACTATGCAGAAGAGTCAACACTTGAAGAAAGTGTCGACACCCAGCACAATGTGTCGACACTTAGTTGAAGAGTCTACACTTGAAGAAAGTGTCGACACAAGGAGCTGTGTCGACACTTAGCAAAGAACAGAAAAGTTTACAAAATATTCTAAGTACAAGTGTCGACACTAAGGGAATGTGTCGACACTCAGCTGAAGAAATAAAATTGAAGACTTGTGTCGACACCAAGAAGTAGTGTCGACACTTGACAGTTTCAACACATGAAGATGTGTCGACACAAAGGAGTTGTGTCGACACTTAGAAGAATACAGTTAAAGAATGAAGAACAAGACTTGTGTCGACACTCAATTTCAGTGTCGACACATGCAGAAGAATCTGTGTCGAGACATACAAGGAATTGTGTCGACACCTTGTAGACTTGTGTCGACACTTACACAACATGTGTCGACACTTGGTCTATAAGTGTCGACACTTAAGAACAGAAAGTCTCGACACTATCTGACAGTTAGAGAATTTCAAGAAGTGACTGGTTGACATGACAGCTGCCGATCCAGCCGGTCTACAGCAACTGTCAGAGAAATCAGAAGTCTGTTATGAACCGGACCAGCCGGTTACCATGAAGGAAGCCTATAAATAGGCACCCATAGTTTACAGAAACAGATGGATTGTTGTCATTACAAGTAGTGAGAATAATTGAAGTGTTTGATCAGATTAAATCAGAAAAGTGATACACAGAGGATCAACACAAGAAGATCTGGCAGTCCAACTGCAGATCTAAGAAGTTGGAGAGAGAGAGAGCTCCAATCAAGAATTCAGTCTTTGGAACTAAGGCTGAGAAGAAGGATTCAGAATCATCTGGATCTCAAGAAGCAGAGGTCAAGGATCAACTGCAGAGGATTCAGACTAATTCAGTTCTAACTCAAGAAGCTTTGAAGGAAGCTAAGTCAGTTTGGATCTAGCTGAGTTCTTCCAAGAACTCTTCAAGAAACTCTCAACTCCTCTCTTATTTTCTGAGTTGTAGAGTTAATTATTGTATTTCAATTTTAACTTGTAGGATCCATTGGATCTGAGAGAATTGTAAGCCTATATTATAAAGGCTGAGGGTAGGGCTTGGTTGCCTGAGTGTAGGAGTTGAAGAACTCTGAGTGTAGGCCTTAATTGGCTGAGTGTAGGCCTGGGTGGCTGAGTGTAGGCCTTGGTGGCTGAGTGTAAGGCTTTGGGCCTGAGGTGTAGGAACCTTGTTGGGTTCTGAGATAGTGGAGAAGTTGGCCGAATCTAGTACACTGCTAGATAGGCGAAGGGGGAAAGTGGATGTACCCAAAGATTGGGGAACCACTATAAATTGTGTGTCTGCTGTGCTGTGCTGTGCTGTGGATTAACTGTTTATATTCTGTTGTTGCTGTTAACTGTAAAACTCTGTGAGATAACTGTCTTGCTGCCAACAAAGTTTCAAAAGGTTTAGGTCACCTATTCACCCCCCCTCTAGGTGTTTAGGTACCATATCTTTCAAGTGGTATCAAAGCGAGGTTCCTCAAAAAGGACTAACTGTCTGAGGAGATCCAGTTTGGCAGATTCAGTGTAAGTCAGAACACAGTTTCAAGAAAATCAAGAAACATGGGTTCTTCAGAGAATCACAAGGAATTGGGTTCAATGAAACTGCCCATATGCAGAAAAGAGATTTTTGGAATCTGGAAAGAGAGGGTAAGGCTGTTCATGGAAGCCTCTGACCCTAGAATCTACATCACAGTCAAAGAGGGGCCATATGTGCCCATGAAGATCTCAGTATTGGATGCAAATCAGAGGACTCCAAAGGATTTCTCTGAGATGACCAAGGATGAAATTGTCCTAGCCACTATGGACAAAAGGGCACAAAACATAATAGTAAGTGCCATTGATGATGCAACTTTTCAGAACCTAATTCACTGTAAAACAGCAAAAGAAATGTGGGATACCCTCATTGTCTATATGGAAGGTTCTGAAGAAGTTAGGCAAGATAGGAAGTCCTTGCTTAATCAAGAATATGAGAGCTTTAGGCAAGGAAGAGGAGATAGCATCACTGAATGCTACAAGAAGTTTTATAGAATTGTTAATGAACTCATGTCCTATGGAAGAGAGTTCACTAACTATGAATTGAATGATAAGTTCTTAAGGTCCCTAACCAAAGATTGGGACACTAAGATCTGTGCCATCAGAGAAATGGCAAAGTTGGGAGAAATTCCTCCTCCCACACTGTTTGGCAAGTTGTTGTCTTATGAGATGCAGCTGTCAGTGAGAAAAGAGGAAGAAAAATCAACAAGGACTGAGCACAGGGAAAGGACTGTTGCCTTCAAGTCAGAAGTACCTAGAAAAGGCAGGACTAAGTCATCAACTCCTCCTCCAGAGGTAGTTGAATCAGAATCTGATGAGTCTGTTAGCACAAAGTCTACAAGCAGTGAAAGTGATGAAGACTTTGCTGCATTCACCAGACATTTTCAGAAATTCCTGAAGAAGAAACAGTGGAGGTCCAGACCTTCATTTTCCAAAGGGAAAGAAGTCCAGTATCAGGAGAAGAAGCCTTCAAAGAAGGACAAGAAAAAGACAAAGACTAGTAAGGCAACTGGGTCTAAGATAGTGTGTTACTGCTGCAATAGACAGGGTCATGTTATTGCAGATTGTCCTGAGAGAAGAAAAGAATCCAGTGACAAAAAGAAGACTCACTTCAAAGGAAAGAAGGAGAAGTCCTTTGTTGCAAAGAATGAGAAGACTCTTTCAGACATTTCTTCTTCAGACACTGAGACAGATGCTGAAGCCTACATAGGGCTATTTGCTGAAGAAGAAGAGGAGTTTATGCAGATCATGGAATCAATCTATGAACAAGAAGAGTGTCAGTGCCAAGGACTGATGGCATTGACTGAAAGTACCAAAATCCTGGAGCAGCCAGGACCTAGTCAGGTACAAAGTCCAACTCAAAGTTCAGATTTCAGTTCTAGTTCAGAGTCAGATTCATCTTCATCAAGTGATGGAAGTGTTTCTGAATCTGAGGGAGATATTCATCAGCTCTTAGATGAATATAAAGTACTGTTGCAAGCCTATAAGAAAAGCAAGTCCCTTGCCAAAAGTCAGGCAAAGGAAATTGCTGATCTAAAGGCAGCTGCAACAGACTTTGAGAAGGAATTTGATCAAAAGCTCAATGAGGTAGCCAGGCTGAAACACATTACTGTGATTCAGATGGGAACTATCACTTATAAAAATGATCAAATTAAGTTACTGGAGATCAATCTCCAGAAGGAAAGAGAGCTAGTTGCTAGGTTTTCAAAACCTAAATCAGTGCTACCCTTGATTGATGAATTTGTTCATCATAAAGGAAAGGCTGGATTGGGTTTTATTAAACCAGCTAGGACTGTTCAGGATCAGTCCAAGTCCAAGGGCAAAGCCCCAACATTCAATAAGCCTGCTGTAGTCAAGACAGCCAAGTCTGTACCTAAGCAAAGGTACAACAAGTTTGAATGCTGGTGTTGTGGCAAGGTTGGCCACTTTGCCTTGGATTGTTGGCACAATGCCAGTGCCAAGTTGAGTAGCAAGTTACCTGGTGGAAAGCCAGCAGGTAGCTATGTCAAGTTGCAAACTAACAATCACCAAGGACCCAAGTTTACTTTGGGTTCTAAGGTTCATTAATTTGTTTTGCAGGTGAATCCAAGTGGCCATACCCCAACATGGTACTTGGATAGTGGATGTTCCAGACATATGACTGGAACAAGGGGACTACTGAAGGACTACATTCCAATCAAAAATGGTCCTAAAGTGACCTTTGGTGGTTCTGAAAAAGGAATCATCAAAGGGTTTGGTAACATCTCTTCAAACCTTGTTACCATTACTCAAGTGGCTTATGTTAAAGGGTTGAAACACAACCTCATTAGTATAAGTCAGTTAAGTGATGTAGGGTATGACATCTCATTTGTTAAAAATGGTTGTCATATCAAGAGGTCAAGTGATCAAGAGATCATTTTGACAGGATATAGAAAGAGAAATGTCTACTGTTTAGACATTATGGTTGAGAACAATAGTTCTCCAGTTTGTCTTGTAGCTGATGAGACAGTCTCTCAATGTGTCAAATGGCACAAGAGGCTTGCCCATCTTAACTACAAGACTATTAGCAAACTCTTTAGCAAAGAGTTAGTGAGGAATGGTCCTCAAGTTAAGTGTGTCAAAGATGGCATTTGCTCAGCTTGTCAAAAGGGCAAGCAGACTAAATCCACCTTTAGAAGCTTAGACAACAAAGATGCTGTGAGGTGTTTATACCTCTTGCATATGGATCTATTTGGTCCAATGCCAGTTCACAGCTTAGGTAGGAAGGTCTATACCTTTGTAGTTGTTGATGACTACTCAAGGTTTTCCTGGGTGTTCTTCTTAAGGCAGAAATCTGAAACACCTAGTGTCTTCTATAGCTTTGTTAAGCAAATTCAGAATGAATTGAACTGTACAGTGGTCAAAATTAGAAGTGACCATGGTACTGAGTTTCAGTCTGAAAGCATGACAAAACTGTGTGAAGACTTTGGGATATTTCAAGAATTCTCTTCACCTAGAACACCTCAGCAAAATGGCATTGCTGAAAGGAAGAATAGGACCTTGATAGAGGCTGGTAGAACCCTATTAAGTGATTCATCACTGCCAGAGTATTTCTGGGCTGAAGCAGTTAACACTGCATGCCATGTGATAAATAGGGCTACCATCACTAAAAGGTTAAACAAGACCCCCTATGAAGTTGTGAAAGGCAGGAAACCAAACCTATCCTATTTCAGGATTTTTGGTTGCAAATGCTTCATACTTAACAATGGAAAGTCTTACTTAACTAAGTTTGCTGCCAAGTCCCAAGAGGGAGTGTTTGTTGGGTACAGCAATAATAGTAAGGCTTATAGAGTCTACAACTTGACTACACAAGTTGTAGAGGAGTCTGTGCATGTAGTTTTTGATGAGACAAAACTAATTAACAATGAGTTGTCTAGCAATGTATGCAGCCCCACAGGTCTTACTAAGAAGATGGACAAGCTAACCATAGAAGATGTACCTGCTGCAAGACAGCAAGTAGAAGAAGATGGCTTATGTCCAGGGGGAGAACTACATGTACCAGGAGCTGAAGAAGTACAAGGAACTCAGTTTGATGAAGATGCTGAAGAAGTTCAACCAGAAGTAAGGATGCCTCCAGCCAACAGGCATCTAAGAGATCATCCAGTAGAGCTGATAATTGGAGATCCAAGACAAGGTGTTCAGACAAGGAGCAGAAATCAGAATGCTGTAGTATATTCAAGTTTTCTGTCTCAAATAGAACCAAAGAAATTTGAAGAAGCTATACAAGATCCACAGTGGACTGAAGCAATGCAGGAAGAGCTTAATCAGTTCAAAAGGTGCAAGGTTTGGGACTGGTTCCTAAACCTAAAGATCACAATGTGATAGGAACAAAGTGGATCTACAGGAATAAGTTAGATGAACAAGGAGTCATCATTAAGAATAAAGCAAGACTGGTTGCAAAAGGATATAGGCAAGAAGAAGGTATTGATTTTGATCAAACCTTTGCTCCAGTAGCCAGACTGGAAGCCATAAGGATGTTCTTGGCCTATGCAACCTATCAAGGATTCAAGGTATACCAAATGGATGTGAAGTCAGCATTCCTAAATGGTAATTTGAAAGAAGAAGTCTATGTGGAGCAGCCTGCAGGTTTTGTTGATCCAACTCTACCTCATTATGTCTATAGACTTAGGAAAGCATTATATGGGTTAAAACAAGCACCTAGAGCTTGGTATGAAACCCTATCTAGTTTCCTCATTGAGAACAAGTTCTCAAGGGGGAAAATAGATAAGACTCTATTCCTTAGGGAATCTAGAGGCAAAGTCATACTTGTCCAAATATATGTAGATGACATTATATTTGGGTCTACTGAAAGTAGCCTTTGCAAAAAGTTTGCAAAGCTTATGCAAAGTCAATTTGAGATGAGTAGTATGGGAGAACTGAAGTTTTTCTTGGGTCTCCAAGTTAAACAGACTGGAAGTGGTCTATCCATATGTCAGTCCAAGTTCACCCTAGAACTCATAAGGAAGTATGGTATGGATTCATCCAGTACCATGAAGACTCCTATGGGGTCAAGTATGTCTCTGAGCAAGGATGATGCAGGGAAACCTGTAGATGAAACCTTGTATAGAGGGATAGTTGGCTCCCTACTATACTTGACTGCAAGTAGGCCTGACATTATGTATGCTACATGTGTTTGTGCCAGGTATCAAGCCTGCCCTAAAGAGTCTCACTTGACTGCAGTCAAGAGAATCTTGAGATATCTAAAGGGCACTCCTTATCTAGGCCTCTGGTACCCTAGGAATGGAGATTTTGATCTAACAGGCTATTCAGATGCAGACTTTGCAGGATGCAAAGAAGATAGAAAGAGCACTACTGGATCCTGTCAATTCCTAGGTGGAAGACTCATTTCATGGAGCAGCAAAAAGCAGACTAGTGTGGCTATCTCCACAGCTGAGTCAGAATATGTAGCTGCAGGAAGTTGCTGTGCTCAACTTCTGTGGATTCAACATCAGCTAGAAGACTATGGATTTCAGGTAAGTAGAACTCCACTTTTCTGTGATTCTACAAGTGCTATTTCAATAGCTAATAATCCTGTATCACATAGTAGAACTAAACATATTGAGATTAAATATCACTTTCTTAGGGAGCATGTAGAAAGAAATGATATTGCACTTGAATATGTTAAAACTGATAATCAGATAGCTGATATGTTTACTAAGCCCTTAGAAGAAGCTAAGTTCAATAGGTTCAAAATTGAACTAGGTATGATAAACTTAGACTAAGTTTACAGAACTAAAAATTGGCTAAGTAAAAAGGTGTCGACACATAGACAAGTCTATGTCGACACAGAATAGTAAGTGTCGACACTTCAGGAAAATGGTGTCGACACATCTAGGAAGTTGGTGTCGACACTTCAGAATGTTAGTGTCGACACATGTCGAGTTGGTGTCGACACATCCAATGAGGTGTCGACACTTAAGTTTTACTCAGAATTTTCTAAGTAAAGTCTCGACTACATGTCGAGTAGTGTGGTGTCGACACTTAACCAAGTGTCGACACATAAAATCTGTTGACTAAACTTGTGTCGACACATGTGTGTCGAGACATTATAAGTCAGTGTCGACACTTATTGCCAGTGTCGACACATCTTTAGTAATCCATCCCGCCTGTTCGTCTTCAAACCAGAAAGGTATAAATAGGGTTCTGTCTTTGTTTGTCGACACGCTTTCAGAGTTTCGAGACCAAACTACTGTGTCGACATTTCTCTCTTCTAAAGACTAATTCTACAAACCCTAATGGCTCCCAAGCTCGAGGAGAATGTCAATGAAGGCTATGAGCTGGTTCGTGGCGCATTCGACGATGGCGATCAAGAAATCAAATCGGTGATAACCCTAGTCACCGATTCTGGATTGGAGTAT
This sequence comes from Platanthera guangdongensis, assembly GCA_039583875.1. Lineage (NCBI taxonomy): Eukaryota > Viridiplantae > Streptophyta > Magnoliopsida > Asparagales > Orchidaceae > Platanthera > Platanthera guangdongensis. Next base: position 179,141,918 of record CM077162.1, on the reverse strand, counting down.
CTGGTTTCAGAACCAACTAAAATATGGAAGAAGGAAGTACTCGAATTCCTTACTGGAGCTTCTGTAGATGACTCAGGTTACAGATCAAATCAAGAGTGCATGGCACCAAGGTCAAGATTTCACCCAAATCTCTGAGAAAGGTACTTCAGCTACCTAAAATTCAAGAAGAAGAGGAAGTGACTACATCTAAGACCAAAGAAGCACTTACCTGGTGTGGTCTAGATCCTAAGCTGAAGATAGGATCTGTTTTCAACAGGAGAGGAATGAATACCCAAGGAAAATTCTGTCAGAAATTGTGGGTAAAGTTATACTCAGCAAGACTGGAGGGCATGACAGGGTGTCAGCCTCCATGTTCAGTGTTATGACCAGAATTATCTTCAACCTCAAAACAGACTGGTCAATGGTTATCTTTGAGAAGATAAAGGAAAGTCTGAAGAAGCCCAATCTGGGCAGGATACTTAGTCTCTACCTGGCTGGTACAATACCAGAGGTAATGAGCACTGCTGCAGGTAGCAAAATCAACCACATGAGAAAGATGGACATGAGGATCTTCTCAAGGTGGGAAAGGGTGCTGTCAAAGGAACTGTCCACCCCTGAGAAACAAGTTTCTAAGAAAGATTCCCCTCCAAAGAAGAAGAGGAAGATAGCTCCTGTGACACAGGAGTCCTCCAGCAGTTCAGGTAGTGAAGAACAGTTGTTTTCACTCCTGATAGTCATGAGGAAGTGGCTGCAGAGAAGTCTCCTGCTCCTCAAGAGACAGCTGAAATCCAGGGGGAGCTGCCTACAGCTAGCCCCATGCAAAAGGATCCAAGCCAGGGGAGCCTCCAGCTGTAGAACAACCCTCTACACTGGAGAGTGAGCAAGCTACACTCATTATCCAAGAGGTACTTTCTGACCTCAATACTTTAGATTTTTCTGTAATAGATTCTGATTTGTCTGATGTCCATCAGCAAACTCAGCAAGTAAATCAAGAACCAGATGTTGTTCCTGATAAAGTAGTTGAAGAACCAAGTACATCTCCTGCACAGTCACCTCCTGAATACACAATGGAAGACCTCTTTCTGAATTTAGATCAAGAGGATTTTGACATGGACAAGAATGCTGCTGCTGAAGAGAAGGGTGCTGCTGTTGAGGGGGAGAACTTGGAAGTTCAGGAAGAGCCTTTAAGGCTAGACACTGAGAAGGCACTAGATGTGCAAGCTGAAAAACCATCAAGCCCTAAGGACAGGGTGAATATAGCCAGTACTTCAGAGTCTGAGGAAGATGAGGCTGCACAAGCTAAAAAGAAGAAACTCTTTGTCTTCAAGAGGAGAAGTCAGAGCTACAAGAAAGCCTTACAATCCATTGCCCCACAGCCCATAGTTCAACAAGCCCCAACTGTTGACTATAGTGCTCTACTGATTGCACTGCAAATCAAGATGGATGAACAAAGGAAGGCTATAGAAACTTATGTTGATGAAGGGCACAAGACCCTACAATTTGATCTGGCACAGGAAATCAAGTCCATAAGGTTTGAAATGAACCTTAATAAAAAGGAGATGACTGACTGTTTTACAAAGGGTGCTAATGCAGTGGTCTATCTGGCAACCCATCAAGAGAAAATAAAGTCTCAAGTAGATGATATAGCACTGAAGCAAGGCTATGTGCTGGAAAATCAGTTGAGGATGAATGATAATTTGACTGCATCCCACAATGCTATAGTCACTGAACTGAAGAATAAGTCTGCTGAACTTCCACATCTGCTGCTGCCAAGGCTGAATTTGATAAAGCATTTCAAGATGAAATTGCTGCTGTCAAGACTGCAATTAAGGATTCACAGAAGGTCATTTCTGAACAGCTTACAAAGCTTAGACCTTATTTTAAGGATGGCATCAGGTACTTGGACAGCCAAATCAGGTTCCAGAAAGATGATGTAAGAGATCATGTTGAACAAGAAGTCATAAAGGGGGAGAGGGTGTTAGTCAAAGCTAGCTCTGACCATGCCAAATGGATTTCTAACTCCATCAGAGCTACACTGGGCTATCCTCCCCTGTGTGATGATGATAATGTAGCTGAATCAGGTATTCAAAGTGCATATCTTGGAGGTGAGCAACAGGAAGTAGCTCAGGTGATCTATCCACCTCCAGATTTTGACATGGTTCATGCAGAAGTAAGCACAATGTATAGTCCAACTACTGGAAAGCCTAATGTTGTTCTGGAAAAGGTTGTTCAACCTGTTACAGCAGCTATGCAAGAGGCTATGGACAAAGAAGAAGAGACAAGGCTGTCAAAGAAGAAGTTCAGGGAACTAGCTGAGCAAAAACCTGATTTTGAACAGTGGAGCCCTACTTCTAGGAACATCATTCTCACAGCCTGGAAAGCAGTCAAGGACAATGCACATGAGAGGAACAAATGGTTCTCAGAAGCAGAATGGAGGAAGCATGAGATTAGGCAGGAAGCCATTGTCCAGTATAGAAGGAAGGCTAAGTTAGGAAAGCTACCTCCTACAGCTGTGGAGCCTAGCAAGTACTTTCCTAAGCCCTATCATTACTTTGAGAGATAGAAAATCAAGGCTGAAGAACTAAAGAAGAAGGACTCCAAAGGCAAGAAGACTGCTGATACTGAGCCTGCTGCTGCTGCTGTAAAGGCCAAAGTACAAGCTGGGAAAGGAATTGTTATAAAAGAACCTGATCAGAATTAGACTAAGATTAGACTGAAGAATGTTGTAATCTATTACATCTAAACATTTTTGTAAATCATTGAAAATGTATTAAAAACAATGTTTGAACAGTTTTTGATAAATATATTTCATGATTGTTCAGAAGAATGTGTCTAATTCTTGTTTGTTCTGTAATGCTGAATGAGTATACATGTGTGCTTTATTACATGTTTAAGTTTACCCTGTTGATATATACCTGCTTTACATCATTCTCTAATTTTTAATTATGAGTGGTGTATATCATTGACTAAGGGTTATGACTTCTCCAAATAGGGGGAGATTGTTGGGTACATTGGTCAAATGTACCTGATTTGAAGAAGCCTCACCTAACTCAATGATATACATCATAATGTATTTGATGTTTGTTTGAGTTACTTGTGCAGGTTAGGTATTCACTGGACTGAAGCTAAAAGTTTCTAAGTCCATGTGTCGACACCCAGAGGGAAAGTGTCGACACTTGAGAAAGCTTGTGTCGACACCCAGACAAGCAGTGTCGACACTTGGAGTCATTGTGTCGACACCTGGGATGAAGAGTCGACACCAGACAGAAAGTGTCGACACTTGGAGCTGTGTCGACACTCAGTGAAGAAGAATGCAGAAAAGCTGTGTCGACACTTAGCAGAAGTGTCGACACCTAGAAGAGCTGAGTCTACATCAGAAAGTGTCGACACTTGGAGTTGTGTCGACACTCAGCAAAATTCTGCAGAGACTAAGGACAAGTGTCGACACTCAACACAATGTGTCGACACTCAATCAGCAGAGTCAACATATGAAGAATGTGTCGACACTCAGCACAATGTGTCGACACACAAACAGAAGAATCAGTAATTGAAGTAAGTGTCGACACTCAACACAATGTGTCGACACTATGCAGAAGAGTCAACACTTGAAGAAAGTGTCGACACCCAGCACAATGTGTCGACACTTAGTTGAAGACTCTACACTTGAAGAAAGTGTCGACACAAGGAGCTGTGTCGACACTTAGCAAAGAACAGAAAAGTTTACAAAATATTCTAAGTACAAGTGTCGACACTAAGGGAATGTGTCGACACTCAGCTGAAGAAATAAAATTGAAGACTTGTGTCGACACCAAGAAGCAGTGTCGACACTTGACAGTTTCAACACATGAAGATGTGTCGACACAAAGGAGTTGTGTCGACACTTAGAAGAATACAGTTAAAGAATGAAGAACAAGTACTTGTGTCGACACTCAATTTCAGTGTCGACACATGCAGAAGAATCTGTGTCGAGACATACAAGGAATTGTGTCGACACCTTGTAGACTTGTGTCGACACTTACACAACATGTGTCGACACTTGGTCTATAAGTGTCGACACTTAAGAACAGAAAGTCTCGACACTATCTGACAGTTAGAGAATTTCAAGAAGTGACTGGTTGACATGACAGCTGCCGATCCAGCCGGTCTACAGCAACTGTCAGAGAAATCAGAAGTCTGTTATGAACCGGACCAGCCGGTTACCATGAAGGAAGCCTATAAATAGGCACCCATAGTTTACAGAAACAGATGGATTGTTGTCATTACAAGTAGTGAGAATAATTGAAGTGTTTGATCAGATTAAATCAGAAAAGTGATACACAGAGGATCAACACAAGAAGATCTGGCAGTCCAACTGCAGATCTAAGAAGTTGGAGAGAGAGAGCTCCAATCAAGAATTCAGTCTTTGGAACTAAGGCTGAGAAGAAGGATTCAGAATCATCTGGATCTCAAGAAGCAGAGGTCAAGGATCAACTGCAGAGGATTCAGACTAATTCAGTTCTAACTCAAGAAGCTTTGAAGGAAGCTAAGTCAGTTTGGATCTAGCTGAGTTCTTCCAAGAACTCTTCAAGAAACTCTCAACTCCTCTCTTATTTTCTGAGTTGTAGAGTTAATTATTGTATTTCAATTTTAACTTGTAGGATCCATTGGATCTGAGAGAATTGTAAGCCTATATTATAAAGGCTGAGGGTAGGGCTTGGTTGCCTGAGTGTAGGAGTTGAAGAACTCTGAGTGTAGGCCTTGATTGGCTGAGTGTAGGCCTGGGTGGCTGAGTGTAGGCCTTGGTGGCTGAGTGTAAGGCTTTGGGCCTGAGGTGTAGGAACCTTGTTGGGTTCTGAGATAGTGGAGAAGGTTGGCCGAATCTAGTACACTGCTAGATAGGCGAAGGGGGAAAGTGGATGTACCCAAAGATTGGGGAACCACTATAAATTGTGTGTCTGCTGTGCTGTGCTGTGCTGTGGATTAACTGTTTATATTCTGTTGTTGCTGTTAACTGTAAAACTCTGTGAGATAACTGTCTTGCTGCCAAGTAAGTTTCAGAAAGGTTTAGGTCACCTATTCACCCCCCCTCTAGGTGTTTAGGTACCATATCTTTCACACTCCTTCTCGCAGGGCATTTGCATTAGCTATCTCTGCGACTGCCACTCCCCGCACCTACCAGGAAGCTCTTGATGTTCCTCATTGGAAGGCTGCCATCGATGAGGAAATTGCTACCCTCACTGAATGGGGTACCTGGACCCTTATTCCTCCCCCTTTGGGAACTGATGTGGTTGGCTGTCGTTGGGTCTTTGTTGTAAAGTTACGTCCGGATGACAACGCAGATCGCTACAAGGCCCGCCTGGTTGCCAAAGGCTTCACTCAGACCTATGGTGTTGATTACTTTGACACCTTATCTCCCGTTGCTCGTCTCAGCATCATTCGGGTCCTTCTCTCTATGGCTGTCAACAGGGATTAGCCCATTTCATAGCTGGATGTTAAGAATGCCTTTCTCTATGGTGATCTTCAGGAAGATGTTTACCTAGAGCAACCTCTAGGGTATGTTGCTCAAGGGGAGACACGAGTATATTGGCTGAAGAAGACCATCTATGGCCTAAAGCAAAGCCATCAGGCTTGGTTTGACAAGTTTAGCGGCATTGTTACGGCCATTGGTTTTGCAAAAAGTTCAGCCGATCACTCCTTGTTCATTCGCAAAACCTCCTCGGGTCTGGTGGTTCTTGCGGTATATGTGGATGACATTCTTCTTACTAGCGATGACCAGGCTGGAGTAGCTTTGACAAAGAAACACCTCCGTCAACACCTGGTCACAAAAGATATGGGCTCCCTGAAATACTTTTTGGGGATTGAAATCTCTAGGAAGCCAAATTCCATGGTCCTTTCCCAACAGAAGTATGCTTTTGATCTACTAAAAGAGGCAGGGTTGACTGGTGCTAAACCTGCCCGATGTCCCATGGCTGCTGGAGAAGACAAAACTTGGACAGATGACTCGTCTCTTCTATCCGATCTTGCGAGGTACCGGCGTCTGATTGGAAAACTCATTTATCTCATGGTAACCAGACCCGACATCTCCTATGTTATGGGCATGGTGAGCCAATTCATGCAAGCTCCTAGGGAGTGTCATCTACAATCTGCCCTGAGGATATTGAAGTATGTTAAAGAAGCGCCAGGGAAAGGACTTCTTTTTCAGATGAATGGTCACTTGAGGATTGAAGTGTACCCAGATTCGAGCTATGCTGATGACAAAGGTGATCGCAAGTCAACATCGGGTTTTTGCACATTTGTTGGAGGAAATATTATGAACTGGAAGAGCAACAAACATTCCGTGGTCTCCAGGTCCAGTGCAGAAGCAGAATATCGTAGTATGACATCGACCACATGTGAGTTGAAGTGGTTACGAGCTCTCATGCTTGACTTAGGAGAGGTCTACAACTATCCTCTTCCTATGTTTTGCGACAACAAGGCCGCGATATACATCTCCAAAAATCCGGTCTTTCATGAGAGAACAAAACACATAGAAGTTGACTGTCATTTTATTCGGGAAGAGATCTTGAAGAAACAAATTTGTACTCCGTTCATCACTTCTGACAACGAGTTGACAGATATCTTCACCAAGCCGGTGTTCGCTTCCTTTTTCCACATTTGCGACAAGCTGGGCATGATTGATATCTATGCTCCAGCTTGAGGGGGAGTGTTGCGGTATGGAGGCCGGGCGACCTATTGCAGTTCGGAGGTCGGGCGGTCTGGCGGTTTATCCCAGCAGCTTGTCTGCCGGCCTGTTGTTGTTTGAAGGTCGGGCGGTCTGGCAGTTTGTCTCTGGCGACTTTGAGACCGGCGGTCTAGCGGTCTCCTGTGGCATCTTGTTCTCTGTGGCACTTATTCTCTCCTTCTGCTGGATGTCGAGCGGTTAGCCTACTCGTCTAACCATGCGACTTGTTCGGTTTATTTATTTGTAAAGCCGCATATACTTGTAATTATTTAGTCTCACATTGCTTATTTGTAATCTCTCTCATCTCCTCCATTCTATAAAAGGGAGGCTATACCTTTAAAATACACACCTTTTTGGGATAATAAAATTTGTTACTCCAAATTTTCGGCCGGTTTGTTTTCTATTCTCATATGAAGCAGTCTCATGATCCCTCCGTACCTCGCTTCGTACTTTGGTTCGGGAAAGACCATGTAGCGGAAGTATGGTAGACCCTAGTGTAGAGGCCTAGGGATTCTAGACTGTGCGATAACACGCCTACACACCTTTTTTCTGCTTTGTTAGTGTTTTGCAAATTTCCCATACTTTTGCAAAGTATTAACACTTGTTTTCTATTACTTCTCCAAATACCGGAGTCCAGTAATGGGAGATCCTCCTCCAAAGGATATGTCCCTGCTACCCCACCTCCAGACCCAGTTACCCCTACAGCTGTACCGTTTGCCAACACTGACTTGGGGCAAACATTAGCAGCTATCTTGACAGCGTTCTAGACAGCCTTGGCACAACCACCACAGTAGTTGTTAGTACTCACTGACCCCCTGCTGACTTTTTGAGGGCTAAGGCCCCCCACCTTCAGAGGGATGGAGACTGTCATATAGGCGGAAGAGTGGGTTGCACGCGTAGAGGAGCTGTTGGTAGAAATAATGTGTCCGACTGTAGATGCAATGTCACTAGTAGTGACCTTGTTAGAAGGATATGCTAGAGACTGGTGGAGAGCGACCAACCACTCGGCGTTTAGAGGGCGATCGTTGAGCACTATCCTGTGGGGGGAGTTTTCAGAGTCTTTTCTGGAGCACTTCATCTCAGACGACGACCGAGCTGCACTGCAAGAGTGGTTCTTGCACATTTGTCAGGGTGACCGGACGATGCCAGACTATGAGAGAGAGTTCATCCACCTGGCACATTTTGCTGGGAACCTAACAACCACTAACAGAGATAGAGTTGTTTGCTTCTACGAGGCTTGCGAGATGACCTGAGACAGGTCTTGATTATGATCTTTCAGTCCACCTTCCACACTATAGCGACTCACGCCGTAACGTTAGATTTAGACAAGAGGATGGTGGCCCAGCATTACCGAGGGTAGATTGAGGACCCTAGAGATTGGGGACGAGATAGAGGAGTTGCTCCCCGCTGACAGGAGAGAGAGAGCGCAAATAGAGACAACACAAGTAACCTTATAGGCGCCCACCAGCACCACCAGCACCCCTAACACCACAGCAGGGGCCCAGGCAAGCTCCAGTACCGCAGCCCACACTAGTTGCTCGATGAGATGTTCCTTTTGCAAGGAACTGCTTTCTGTGCCACCAGCCGGGACACATGAGAGCTTTCTGCCCGCATGCAGTAGGAAGGCCAGGACTAGGAGCAGTTCAAGGAGGATAGGTAGTGCGATGACAGGGCGAGAGATGCCGCAGAGGTAGAGCTGGTAGGAGAGGTCAGCAGGGCCGAGCAACACCCTTGAAGACCTATGCATTAGACCTTCAGCATGAACCAGCCCCTGACGTAGTGATAGGTATATATCTTAGACGCTAGAGATACGTCAGATGTCAATACCTATATATTAAACTTTATACATATGTATGTCCATATTGGGTATATGTTTTGTTTAATGATATGTATATACTCCTTACTTCTTCAGGACGGGACACTACGCTTGTGCTTATATTATAGGGAACTAAACAAGCTTACGATACAGAATACATACCCACTTCCAAGGATTGACGAGTTGTTCGACCAATTGCAAGGTGCATCTGTATTCTCCAAGATGGACCTAAGGTCCGACTATTATCAGCTTCTGGTCCGGGAGGAAGATATCCCCAAAACTTCCTTTAGCTCTCGCTATGGACTATACGAATTTATGGTAATGCCTTTTGGGCTCACTAACACCCTCTCCGTCTTTATGGCTCCGATGAATAAGGTATTTGAGCCCTTTCTAAATCACTTCGTGATTGTCTTTATCGATGGTATCTTGATCTACTCAAAGACCAAGACAGATCCTTCTAGACATCTGCGGTTGATGTTACTTAAAGTTCGAGAACACTCTCTATTCGCCAAATTCGGCAAGTATGAATTCTGGTTAGAAGAAGTCGGATTTTTGGGCAACACCATCAACAAGAATGGAGTGGCAGTGGACCAAGCCAAAATCCAACCGATTCAAAACTGGATGCCGCTTAAGATGGCAGCAGATATTCAAAGTTTTCCCGATCTTGTCAGTTACTGCAGAAAATTTGTAGAAGGCTTCTCTAAGATTGTGTTACCCCCACAACACTTATGAGAAAAGATGTTGCATTTTGGTGGATGCCAGAATGTGAGGCTACGTTTATGAAACTAAAGAAACAACTAACTTCTGCCCCGATCCTTACAATCCCTTCAGGAACCGAAGGACTCCAAATTTATACAGATGCATCCCTGAAAGGATTAGGAGCTGTCCTAATGCTACACGGTAAGGTAGTGGCTTACGCATCACGCCAACTAAAACCACACGAACTGAACTATACAACCCACGATCTTGAGTTGGGTGTCGTCATTTTCGCCCTAATTATGATTTGGAGACACCACTTGTATGAGGTAAGATGCGAAATATTCTTCGACCATAAGAGTCTCAAATATATCTTTACCCAGAAAGAGTTGAACCTCCGACAACGCCGGTGGTTGGAATTTCTGTGATTATGATTTCGCTCTCCAGTACTACCTAGGAAAGGCTAATAAAGTTGCCGACGCGTTGAGCCGCCAGTCCTCGATAGCCGAGAGCTAGATCGAGCAGATTCCAAGCAAATGGTTTTAGTCTTTGATAGACTTGGGGATTACTCTTGTTGCTTGTAGGGATTCAGAAGAGTACCATACCCAGCTATATTGGATGGAAATTCAATGCGATATCCAGGATCAAATACAAGAAGCCCAGAAGGTCGACACGGAAGTGGTCCCAATCATCCAATCCCTACAGGACGGAGCACAAGAAGAGTTTAACCTGCACGATGAAATCTTGTAGTTTCGGCACTGTATATTCATTCGCTCTACCGGGGGAATCCGAGATGAAATCCTTTGAGAAGTGCACCGGTCGAGTTATTCTATTCTCTTCGTGTGGTTAAAATGTATGTTGATCTGCACAGTACCATTCACTGGCCCGGAATGAAAAGAAACGTCACCAGCTTCGTGGCTCAGTGTCAAACTTGCCAAAAGGTTAAAGTCGAATGCCGCAACCCAGGAGGTCTGCTGCAACCCCTACCAATACCAGAGTGGAAATTTGAAGATATTTTTATGGACTTTGTCCACGACTTCCCTCGATCCCGTGCTGGAAACGACACTATATGGGTTATCTTGGATTGACTTACCAAGGTAGTGCGGTTCATTCCAAACCGACAGGGTGACAGAGTTGACATTCTAGTCAGATTGTTCATAGAGCAAGTAGTCCAGTTCCACGGAGTGCCAACATCCATTGTGTCGGATCGTGATGGCCGTTTCACATTCAAGGAGTGGAGGCGGGTGTAAGAATACTTGGGGATCAAATTGGCCGCCTTTCACCCGCAGACAGATGGACAGATAGAAAGGATGAACCGGGCGTTGGAGGATCTACTCTGACTTTGAATAGTAGAGCACAGTGAGCTATGGGAACAACTGCTATCTTTAGTTGAGTTTTCTTATAATAATAGCTATCAGGCCATCATCAAGATGGACCCATATGAGGCATTATATGGGAGGAGTTGTCGAACTTCGTTAACTTGGGCTCAAGATGAGGATCTGAAAGTCTTAGGAGTAGCTTATATCGATGATACTACGACAGCGATACGACTACTCTAGGAACAAATGCGGGAAGCACAGAGCCTGCAAGCCAAATATTATGATGTACGGCACTGACCGGTAGAGTTTAGCGTGAGAGAATGATATTTTTTTGAAAATCAATCCCATGTATGGTGTTTCCCGGTTGAGGAAGCAAAAGAAGCTAGATCCCCGCTACTTGGGTCCCTATTAGGTGATAGTGCGTGTTGGTTCTGTAGCCTATCAATTAGCCCTGCCCTCAGAATTGAGAAATCTCCATGATGTGTTTCATGTATCATCCTTGAGGCGAGTCCTCCGACAACCAGAACAGTATCTACCTACACCACCAGTGCAACTGTGGTCCTACAGATTCGTCTAGCTTGAACCAGTTAGGATAGTAGATCATAAACTGAAGAATCAGCGTAATAATACTATTTCAATGGTGAAGATATTGAGGTCAAATCACGGATGAGATGAGTATACTTGGGAATCTGAAACAATTGTCCAAGAAAAGCACCTGAATCTCTTTTCCCAGGTATGTTACTTTTCCCCCTACTTTAATCAAATTTTCGGGAACAAAAATCCTTTTATTTTTATTGGATTGTAACGTCCCGACTTTATTGGGCCACCGGAATTCTAGTGGGACCAATAAAAGTGACCTGAGCCTCTACCCACGACCCACACCCGGGTGGGAGGTAACCCTAGATAGGGTATATAGAGCTAGAGAACTTCGATTTGAGTTCTGTCAGTTCCTATAGCTTCATGTAACCAATACAAATGTATTGGAATTCGTTCCGATAAACTCTGATGTCATATGTTGGGTATAGTCATTTCTCGTAAGACGTCACGAAAACAAGATTTTTGGATAATGACCTAGAACTTTGATTTGAGTTCTGTCAGTTCTTATGGCTTCGTATAATTCATACGAACGCATTAGAACTCGTTGTGTCGAAATTCAACATCTAACGACGAATATCTGCTCTTTGACCATTTGTTGAGACTATATTTGCCAGCAGGACACGTGTGTGTGGGACCGCATGTTTGGGCTTTCCCCATCGCGTTCCAGGTCTGGGTGTTGACCCCGGTGGGCCCCCTTGTGTGGCGGAATATCCCCGCGGTCCTGTGGTTGGGGTTAGTCCCACATCGCCTGCAGACTTCTCCACTTTGTGTTCATGTACCCCGCCACCCTTCATCTCAACACCTGGGTTTTGAGATGAACTAATGGGTTGGCGGGTTCTAACATGGTATCAAAGCAGGTTGTCCTGCTGCGGGGGTGTGTTGAGACTATATTTGCCAGCAGGACACGTGTGTGTGGGACCGCATGTTTGGGCTTTCCCCATCGCGTTCCAGGTCTGGGTGTTGACCCCGGTGGGCCCCCTTGTGTGGCGGAATATCCCCGCGGTCCTGTGGTTGGGGTTAGTCCCACATCGCCTGCAGACTTCTCCACTTTGTGTTCATGTACCCCGCCACCCTTCATCTCAACACCTGGGTTTTGAGATGAACTAATGGGTTGGCAGGTTCTAACACCATTTTAGCGTGCGGTGGCGCATATTTTGAATAATTAGCAAATGAACTCCGATTCGATCCCAGTCAGTGACATTGGACTCGTATGGTCAATACGAAGTCAAATGAGTTCTACCTAGTCAACTTCAGTGACGGGGGGTCAACCTGTGGTCAAATCAACCATAATTATGCACTAAAAAGCGTGCACACACATATTACAACCACCTCCCATGACGACTTGGCCAGGGCATCCCCAAGCCCCTCCAGTCAAGGCGGAAGCTTCTTGTTGGGTACATTGGTCAAATGTACCTGATTTGAAGAAGCCTCACCCAACTCAATGATATACATCATAATGTATTTGATGTATGTTGAGTTTACTTGTGCAGGTTAAGAAATCACTGGACTGAAGCAAAAAGTTTCTAAGTCCATGTGTCGACACCTAGAGGGAAAGTGTCGACACTTAAGAAGACTTGTGTCGACACCCAGACAAGCAGTGTCGACACTTGGAGTCATTGTGTCGACACCTGGGATGCAGAGTCGACACCAGACAGAAAGTGTCGACACTTGGAGCTGTGTCGACACTTAGTGAAGGAAAGTGCAGACAAAAAGTGTCGACACAAGGAGCTGTGTCGACACCCAGTGAAGCTGTGTCTACACCAAAAAGTGTCGACACTTGGAGCTGTGTCGACACTCAGCAAAAGTCTGCAGAGACTAAGTTAAAGTGTCGACACTCAGAACAATGTGTCGACACTCAACAAAAGAGTCAGCACTTGAAGTATGTGTCGACACCCAGCACAATGTGTCGACACACAACCAGAAGAGTCAACACATGAAGTAAGTGTCGACACCCAGCACAATGTGTCGACACTCAGCTAAAGACTCTACACTTGAAGAAAGTGTCGACACAAGGAGCTGTGTCAACACTTAGCAAAGATCAGAAAGATCAACAAAAATATTCTAAGTACAAGTGTCGACACTAAGGGAATGTGTCGACACTCAGCTGAAGTCTCAATAAGAAGAAGGTGCGTCGACACAAGGAGCTGTGTCGACACTCAGCAAGTATCGACATTGAAGACTATGTGTCGACACCAAGAAGCAATGTCGACACTTGACAGATTCAACACAAGAAGTTGTGTTGACACAAAGGAGATGTGTCGACACTTAGAAGAATTCAGCAAAAGCTAGAAGAACAAGTACTTGTGTCGACACTCAATTTCAGTGTCGACACATGCAGAAGAATCTGTGTCGAGACATACAAGGAGTTGTGTCGACACCTTGTAGACTTGTGTCGACACTTACACAACATGTGTCGACACTTGGACTATAAGTGTTGACACTTAAAGACAGAAAGTCTCGACACTTACAGACAGTTAGAGATTTTCAAGAAATGACTGGATGACTTGACAGCTGCCATTCCAGCCGGTCTACAGCACCTGTCAGAGATATCAGAAGTCAGTTATGGACCGGACCAGCCAGTTACCATGAAGAAGGCCTATAAATAGGCACCTACAGTTTACAGAAACTGTTGTTCAGATAGTTGTTCAAGTGGATCACATTGTTGAAGAACAAGTTATTAAAGTGGTACCAAGAGTATCAACACAAGAAGATCTTGCAGTCCAAGTGCAGATCTAAGAAGTTGGAGAGAGAGGGCTCCATCCAAGAAATCAGCCTCTGGAACTAGGCTGAGAAGAAGGATTCAGATTCAATTCTGAATCTTAAGTGGCAGAGGTCAAGGAACAACTGCAGGAGGATTCAGTCTTATTCAGTTCTACTCAAGAAGCTTTGAAGAAAGCTAAGTCAGAGTGAATCCAGCTGAGTTCTTCCAAGAACTCATCAAGAAACTCTCAACTCCCCTCTTTTATTTCTGAGTTGTAGAGTTAATATCTGTAATACAGTTTTTAACTTGTAAGATCCTTTGGATCTGAGTGAATTGTAAGCCTATAACTATAAAGGCTGAGGGTAGGGCTTGTGAGCCTGAGTGTAGGAGATTGAGATCTCTGAGTGTATGCCTTGTTGGCTGAGTGTAGGCCTTGGTTGGCTGAGTGTAGGCCTTGATTGACTGAGTGTAGGCTTTGGGATAAAGCTGAGTTGTAAGGCTTTGGGCCTGAGGTGTAGGAACCAATTTGGGTTCTGAGACAGTGGAGGAGTTTGGCCGAATCTAGTACACTGCTAGATAGGCGAAGGGGGAAAGTGGATGTACCCATATCTTGGGGAACCACTATAAACCACTGTGTTGTGCTGTGATTGTGCTGTGATTGTGCTGTGTATGCTGTGAATGCTTTGTGATTGCTGTGCAAAAGTTATAAATCTGTGATAATAAACTGTTTGCTGCCAGTAAAGTTAGAAAAGGATTAGGTCACCTATTCACCCCCCCTCTAGGTGTTTAGGTACCATATCTTTCAAGTGATATCAAAGCCAGGTTCCTCAAAAAGGACTAATAGTCTGAGGAGATCCTGTTTGGCAGATTCAGTGTAAGGCAAAACACAGATTCAAGAAATTCAAGAAAATCAAGAAACATGGGTTCCTCTGAGAATCACAAGGAATTGGGTTCCATGAAATTACCCATATGCAGGAAAGAGATCTTTGGGATCTGGAAGGAAAGGGTAAGACTATTTATGGAGGCCTCAGACCCTAGAATCTACATCACAGTAAAGGAAGGGCCTTATGTGCCCATGAAGATTTCAGTTCTAGATGCAAATCAGAGAACTCCAAAGGATTTCTCTGAGATGACTAAGGATGAGATTGTCCTAGCCACCATGGACAAGAGGGCACAAAACATTATAGTGAGTGCCATAGATGATGCAACATTTCAGAATCTTATACACTGTAAGACAGCCAAAGAAATGTGGGACACTCTTATAATGTATATGGAAGGATTTGAAGAAGTAAGACAAGACAGAAAATCCTTGCTAAATCAGGAGTATGAGAGTTTTAGACAAGGTAAAGGTGATAGCATAACTGAGTGCTACAAGAAGTTCTACAGAATAGTTAATGAACTCATGTCTTATGGAAGAGAGTTCAGTAACTATGAACTAAATGACAAGTTCCTAAGGTCCCTAACCAAAGATTGGGACACAAAGATCTGTGCCATTAGAGAAATGACTAAGTTGGGGGAAATTCCTCCTCCTACACTGTTTGGCAAGTTGTTGTCATATGAGATGCAGTTGACAATAAGAAAAGAGGAGGAGAAATCAACAAGGACTGAGCACAAGGAAAGATCAGTTGCTTTCAAGACAGATGTCCCCAGGAAGTGCAGGAATAAATCACCAACTCCACCTCCAAAGATTGCTGAATCAGAGTCAGATGAAACAGTCAGCACCATGTCAGAAAGCACTGAAAGTGATGAAGACTTTGCTGCTTTCACTAGACACTTTCAGAAGTTTTTGAAAAAGAAACAGTGGAGGTCAAGGCCTTCTACATCACATGGAAAGAAAGACTCTTATCAGAAAAAGAGGTCTTCAAAGAATGACAAGAAAAGGACAAAATCTAGCAAGGCAACTAGTTCAAAGATAGTGTGCTATTGCTGCAATAGACAGGGCCATGTTATTGCAGACTGTCCTGAGAAGAGGAAAGAATCTGGTGACAGGAAAAAGACTCATTTCAAAGACAAGAAAGAGAAGTCTTTTGTAGCCAAGAAAGAGAAGACTCTATCAGATATTTCTTCTTCAGAATCTGAGTCTGATGCTGAAGCCTACATAGGGCTGTTTGCTGAAGAAGAAGAGGAAGAATTCATGCAGATCATGGAGTCTATTTATGAACAAGAAGACAGTCAATGCCAAGGGCTAATGGCTTTGACAGAGAGTGCCAAAATCCTGGAGCAGCCAGGACCCAGTCAGGTACAAAGTTCAAGTTTAAATTCAGTTTCTTGTTCTAGTTCAGATTCAGATTCTTCTTCATCAAGTGATGAGAATGTATCTGAGTCTGAGGATGATATTCATCAGCTTATAGATGAATATAAGGTGTTGTTGCAGGCTTACAAGAAAAGCAAGACGCTAGCCAAAAGTCAGGCAAAGGAAATTGCTAATCTTAAAGCTGGTGCAACAGATTTGGAGAAGCAGTTTGATCAAAAGCTTAATGAGATAGCTAGGCTGAAACACATAACAGTGATTCAGATGGGTACTATCACTTTTAAGAATGATCAAATTAAGAGTCTGGAGATCAATCTTCAGAAGGAGAAGGACTTAGTTGCTAGGTTTTCTAAACCTAAGTCAGTGTTACCTTTAATTGATGATTTTGTTCATCATAAAGGCAAGGCTGGACTGGGCTTTATTAGACCTGCTAGGACTGAGCAGTCCAAGTCCAAGTCCAAGGGCAAAGCCCCAACATTCAACAAGACTGCTGTAGATAAGACAGCAAAGGCTGTACCTAAGCAAAGGTACAATAAGTTTGAATGCTGGTGCTGTGGCAAGGTTGGCCACTTTGCAGTGGACTGTTGGCACAATGTTAGTGCCAAAGTGAGTAGCAAGCTACCTGGTGGAAAGCCAGTAGGTAGTTTTGGCAAGTTACAGACTAACAAGTACCAAGGACCCAAGAATTCTTTGGGTTCTAAGGTTCATTAATCTGTTTTGCAGGTGAGTCCAAGTGGCCATACCCCTACATGGTACTTGGACAGTGGATGTTCCAGACATATGACTGGAACTAGAAGATTACTAAAGGACTACATTCCAGTAAAAGATGGTCCAAAAGTAACCTTTGGTGGTTCTGAAAAAGGAATCATCAAAGGATTTGGTAACATTTCTACAAACTTAGTTACCATTACTCAAGTCGCTTATGTTAAAGGGTTGAAACACAACCTAATAAGTATAAGTCAATTAAGTGATGTAGGGTATGACATCTCATTTGTTAAAAATGGTTGTCATATCAAGAGGTCAAGTGATCAAGAGATCATTTTGACTGGTTATAGGAAGAGGAATGTCTACTGCCTAGACATTATGATTGAGAATAATGGTTCTCCAGTTTGTCTTGTAGCTGATGAGACAGTCTCTCATCGTGTCAATTGGCACAAGAGGCTTGCCCATCTTAACTACAAGACTATTAGCAAACTCTTTAGCAAAGAGTTGGTGAGGAATGGTCCTCAAGTTAAGTGTGTTAAAGATGGCATTTGCTCAGCTTGTCAAAAGGGCAAGTAGACTAAATCCACCTTTAGAAGCATAGAAAACAAAGATGCTGTGAGGTGTTTATACCTCTTGCATATGGATCTCTTTGGTTCAATGCCAGTTCACAGCTTAGGTAGGAAGGTCTATACCTTTGTAGTTGTAGATGACTACTCAAGGTTTTCCTGGGTGTTCTTCTTAAGACAGAAATCTGAAACACCTAGTGTCTTTTATAGCTTTGTCAAGCAAATTCAAAATGAACTAAATAGTACAGTGGTCAAAATTAGAAGTGACCATGGTACTGAATTTCAGTCTGAAAGCATGACAAAACTGTGTGAAGACTTTGGGATATTTCAAGAATTCTCTTCACCTAGAACACCTCAGCAAAATGACATTGCTGAGAGGAAGAATAGAACCTTGATAGAGGCTGGTAGGACCCTACTAAGTGATACATCACTGCCAGAATATTTCTGGGCTGAAGCAGTTAATACTGCATGCCATGTTATAAATAGGGCTACCATCACTAAAAGGCTAAATAAGACCCCCTATGAAGTTGTGAATGGCAGGAAACCAAACCTATCCTATTTGAGGATCTTTGGTTGTAAATGCTTCATACTTAACAATGAGAAGTCTTACTTAACTAAGTTTGCTGCCAAGTCCCAAGAGAGAATTTTTGTTGGGTACAGCAATAATAGTAAGGCTTATAGAGTCTACAACTTGACTACACAAGTTGTAGAAGAATCAGTGCATGTAGTTTTTGATGAGACTAAACTTATTAATAATGAGTTGTCTAGTAGTGTATGCAGCCCCACAGGTTTGACAAAGAAAATGGACAAGCTTACTATAGAAGAAGTGCCTGCTGCAAGATAGCAAGTAGAAGACAGTAGCTGTTGTCCAGGGGGAGAACTACATGTGCCAATTGCTGAAGAAATCCAAGGAATACAGCATGATGCAGATGCTGAAGTGGTTCAACCAGAAGTTAGGATGCCTCCAGCCCACAGGCATCTTAGAGATCATCCAATAGAGCTGATTATTGGAGATCCAAGACAAGGAGTTCAAACAAGGAGCAGAAATCAGAATGCTGCAATCTATTCCAGCTTTCTGTCACAAGTTGAACCCAAGAAGTTTAAAGAAGCAATACAAGATCCACAATGGACTGAAGCAATGCAAGAAGAGCTTAATCAGTTCAAGAGGTGCAAGGTCTGGGAATTAGTTCCTAAACCTAAAGACCACAATGTGATAGGAACTAAGTGGATCTACAGGAATAAGATGGATGAACAAGGGGTCATCATTAAGAATAAGGCTAGACTGGTTGCTAAAGGATATAGGCAAGAAGAAGGTATTGATTTTGATCAAACCTTTGCTCCAGTAGCCAGACTGGAAGCCATAAGAATGTTCTTGGCCTATGCAACCTATCAAGGATTCAAGGTATACCAAATGGATGTCAAGTCAGCATTCCTAAATGGTAATCTTAAGGAAGAAGTCTATGTGGAGCAGCCTTCAGGTTTTGTTGATCCAACTCTACCTCATCATGTCTATAGACTTAGGAAAGCTTTATATGGGTTAAAGCAAGCCCCTAGGGCTTGGTATGATACCCTATCTAGTTTCCTCATTGAGAACAAATTCTCAAGGGGGAAAATAGATAAGACTCTATTCCTTAGGGAATCTAGAGGCAAAGTAATACTAGTCCAAATATATGTAGATGACATTATATTTGGGTCTACTGAAAGCAGCCTTTGCAAAAAGTTTGCAAAACTTATGCAAGGTCAGTTTGAGATGAGTAGTATGAGAGAGCTGAAGTTTTTCTTAGGTCTCCAAGTTAAACAGACTGAAAGTGGTTTATCCATATGTCAGTCCAAGTTCACCCTAGAACTCATAAGGAAGTATGGTATGGATTCATCCAGTACCATGAAGACTCCTATGGGGTCAAGTATGTCTCTTAACAAGGATGATGTAGGGAAACCTGTAGATGAAACCTTGTATAGAGGGATAGTTGGCTCCCTATTATACTTGACTGCTAGTAGACCTGACATCATGTATGCTACATGTGTTTGTGCCAGGTATCAAGCCTGCCCTAAAGAGTCTCATTTGACAGCAGTCAAAAGAATATTGAGATATCTAAAGGGCACTCCCTATCTAGGCCTCTGGTACCCTAGGAATGGAGATTTTGATCTAACAGGTTATTCAGATGCAGACTTTGCAGGATGCAAAGAAGATAGAAAAAGCACTACTGGAACCTGTCAATTCCTAGGTGGGAGACTAATTTCATGGAGTAGCAAAAAGCAAACCAGTGTTGCTATCTCCACAGCAGAGTCAGAGTATGTAGCTGCAGGAAGTTGCTGTGCTCAACTTCTGTGGATACAACATCAGCTAGAGGACTATGGATTTCAGGTAAGTAGAACTCCACTTTTCTGTGATTCTATAAGTGCTATTTCAATAGCTAATAACCCTGTATCTCATAGTAGAACTAAACATATTGAAATTAAATATCATTTTCTAAGGGAGCATGTAGAAAGAGAAGATATTTTACTTGAATATGTTAAAACTGATAATCAGATAGCTGATATGTTTACTAAGCCCCTAGAAGAAGCTAAGTTCAATAGATTCAAAATTGAACTAGGAATGATAAACTTAGAATAAGTTTATAGAATTAAAATTGGCTAAGTAAAAAGGTGTCGACACATAGACAAGTCTATGTCGACACAGAATAGTGGTGTCGACACTTCAGGAAAAAGGTGTCGACACATCCAGGATGTTGGTGTCGACACTTCAGAATGTTTGTGTCGACACATGTCAAGTAGGTGTCGACACATCCAATGTGGTGTCGACACTTAAGTTTTACTCAGTATTTACTAAGTAAAGTCTCGACAATGTGTCGAGTTATGTTGTGTGGACACATAAACAAGTGTCGACACATAAAATCTGTTGACTAAACTTGTGTCGACACATGTGTGTCGAGACATTATAAGTCAGTGTCGACACTTATTGCCAGTGTCGACACATTTTAAGTTAGCTGTCCCGCCTGTTCATCTTCAAAATCAGAAAGGTATAAATAGGGTTCTGTCTTTGTTTGTCGACACGCTTTCAAAGTTTCGAGACCAAAACTACTGTGTCGACACCTCTCTTTTCTAAAGACAAATTCTACAAACCCTAATGGCTCCTAAGCTTGAGGAGAACGTTAATAAAGGATATGAGCTTGTGCGCGGCGCGTTCGACGATGCAGATGCAGAAATCAAGGCGGTTGTAACCCTAGTCGCCGATTCTGGACTAGAATATCTAGTGTCAGAACCTACAAAGATTTGGAAGAAGGAGGTACTTGAATTCCTTAATGGAGCTGCAGTAGATGAATCTGGATTCAGAATCAAATTCAGAGTTCATGGAACTAAGGTCAAGGTTTCACCTAAAAATCTGAGGAAGGTGCTTCAGCTACCAAAAATTCAAGATGAAGAAGAGGTTACTGCATCCAAGACCAGGGAAGCTCTAACCTGGTGTGGTCTTGATCCTAAGATGAAGATAGGATCTGTATTCAACAGGAAAGGCATGAATAATCAAGGAAAGTTCATGTCTGAGATTGTGGGAAAAGTCTTACTCAGCAAGCCTGGAGGACATGACAGAGTGTCTGCCCATATGTTTGGCATCATGACAAGGATAATCTTCACTCTGAAAACAGATTGGACTATGGTGGTTTATGAGAAGATCAAGGAGAGCTTGAAGAAGCCCAATCTGGGCAGGATCATTAGTCTCTACTTAGCTGGTACCATACCAGAGGTAATGAATACTGCTGCAGGCAGCAAGATAAACCACATGAGGAAAATGGATCAAAGGATCTTTTCGAGATGGGACAGGGTGTTGTCCAAAGAAATACCAACCCCTGAGAAGACAGTTACTGAGAAGGAGATTCCCCCAAAGAAAAAGAGAAAAACTGCTCCAGTGGAACAAGAGTCCTCCAGTAGTTCTGGGAGTGAAGAACATGTTGTCTTCACTCCTGATGATCATGAGGAAGAGGCTGTAGAGAAGACCCCTGCTGGTCAAGAAATTGCTGAGATCCAGGGGGAGCTACCTCAAGCTAGCCCCATCCACAAGGATCAAAGCCAGGGGGAGCCTCCAACTGTAGAAGAACCCTCTACACTGGACAGTGAGCAAGCCACCATCATCATCCAAGAGGTACTCACTGACCTAAATGCTTTAGAATATCTTATAGAAGATGCTGATTTGTCTGATGTTCCTCAGCAAACTCAGCTGCATAGTCAAGAACCAGATGTTGTTATCAAAGACACATCTGCTGTTCCAGAAATTCCTGCTCCAGAAGTTGAAGAGCAAAGCATGTCTCCAGCTCAATCACCTCAAGAGTTCACCATGGAAGATTTATTTCTAAATCTAGATCAAGTTGATTTTGACATGGACAAAGAAGCTGCTGGAAGAGATACTGCTGCAGCTGAGGGGGAGCAAGTACAAGATCTGGAAGAGCCTATTAGGCTGGAAACTGAGAAGGCACCTGATGTGCAAGCTGACAAACCTCCAAGCCCTAAGGATAGGGTTGACATAGCCAGCACTTCTGCCTCTGAAGATGAGGAGAGTGCTAGGGCTAAGAAGAAGAAACTGTATGTTTTTAAAAGGAGAAGTCAGAGTTATAAGAAAGCTCTGCAATCCATAGCCCCACATCCTATAGTTCAACAAGCTCCAACTGTTGATTATAGTGCATTAATGATTGCAATGCAGATAAAACTGGATGAACAGAGAAAAGCAATAGAGGCTTATGTAGATGAAGGGCACAAAGCTTTACAGTTTGATCTTGCCCAAGATATAAAATCCATAAGGTTTGAAATGAACCTTAACAAGAAGGAAATGAATGACTGCTTCCACAAAGGTGGAAATGCAGTGGTGTATTTGGCAACACACCAGGAGAAAATCAAAGCCCAAGTTGATGATATAGCATTGAAACAAGGATATGTTCTTGAGAATCAGTTAAGAATGAATGACAATTTGACTGCCTCCCATAATGCTATAGTCACTGAGTTGAAGACCAAGGCTGCTGAACCTTCTACATCAACTGCTGCTACTAAAACTGATTTTGATAAAGTATTCCAGGAAGACATTTCTGCTGTCAAGACTGCAATCCAAGCCTCCCAGAAAGCTATATCTGATCAACTTCAAAAGCTGAAACCATTCTTTAAAGAGGAATCAGATATTTGGATAGTCAAATCATGTTTCAAAAGGATGATGTCAGAGATCACATGGCTAGAGAAGTCATAAAGGGGGAGAGAGTATTAGTCAAAGCTAGCTCTGACCATGCCAAATGGATATCTAATTCCATCAGAGCTACACTGGGCTATCCTCCACTCTGTGATGATGATAATGTTGCTGAATCAGGGATTCAAACTGCCTATCTTGGAGGTGAGCAACCAGAAGTAGCTCAGGTCATTTATCCACCTCCAGACTTTGAACTGATTCAAGCAGATGTGAGCACCATGTATAGCCCACCTGAGGGCAAGGACCATGTTCATATTGAAAAGGTTGTTCAACCTATTACTGAAGCCATGCAAGAGGCATTACAGAAGGAGGAAGAGACAAGGTTGTCCAAGAAGAGGTTTAGGGAACAAGCAGAACAAAGGCCAGACTTTGAACAGTGGAGCCCTACCTCTAGGAATATAATTTTAACTGTCTGGAAAGCTGCCAAGGACAATACTCATGACAGGAACAAATGGTTTTCTGAAGCAGAATGGAGAAAACATGAGATCAGGCAGGAAGCAATAGTTCAGTATAGAAGGAAGGCTAAGATGGGAAAGCTACCTCCTACTGCAGTGGAGCCTAGCAAGTACTTCCCTAAGCCATATCACTACTTTGAGAGACAGAAGATCAAGGCAGAAGAACTCAAAAAGAAAGATCTAAAAGGCAAGAAGCCTGCTGTTGCTGAAACTGCTGAAGCCCCTGTCAAAGCTCAAGTCCAACCTGGCAAAGGCATAGTTATCAAAGAACCAGACCAGAAATAGATTAAAAATTGACTTGAAGATTGTTGTAATCTTTTGAATGTAAAACATTTTTGTAAACCACTGAAGATGTATAAGAAAAATGTTAGAACAATTTATGATAAATATATTTCATGATTGTTCTGTGAATGTGTCTATTTCTTGTTTGTTCTGAAATGATGAATGTGTATACATGTGTGAATTAATACATGTTTATGTTTACCCTGCTGTAAATAATCTGCTTTACATCATTTTGTAATTTTTAATTTTGAATGGTGTATATCATTGACTAAGGGTTATGACTTCTCCAAATAGGGGGAGATTGTTGGGTACATTGGTCAAATGTACCTGATTTGAAGAAGCCTCACCCAACTCAATGATATACATCATAATGTATTTGATGTATGTTGAGTTTACTTGTGCAGGTTAAGAAATCACTGGACTGAAGCAAAAAGTTTCTAAGTCCATGTGTCGACACCTAGAGGGAAAGTGTCGACACTTAAGAAGACTTGTGTCGACACCCAGACAAGCAGTGTCGACACTTGGAGTCATTGTGTCGACACCTGGGATGCAGAGTTGACACCAGACAGAAAGTGTCGACACTTGGAGCTGTGTCGACACTTAGTGAAGGAAAGTGCAGACAGAAAGTGTCGACACAAGGAGCTGTGTCGACACCCAGTGAAGCTGTGTCTACACCAGAAAGTGTCGACACTTGGAGCTGTGTCGACACTCAGCAAAAGTCTGCAGAGACTAAGTTAAAGTGTCGACACTCAGAACAATGTGTCGACACTCAACAGAAGAGTCAGCACTTGAAGTATGTGTCGACACCCAGCACAATGTGTCGACACACAACCAGAAGAGTCAACACATGAAGTAAGTGTCGACACCCAGCACAATGTGTCGACACTCAGCTAAAGACTCTACACTTGAAGAAAGTGTCGACACAAGGAGCTGTGTCAACACTTAGCAAAGATCAGAAAGATCAACAAAAATATTCTAAGTACAAGTGTCGACACTAAGGGAATGTGTCGACACTCAGCTGAAGTCTCAACAAGAAGAAGGTGCGTCGACACAAGGAGCTGTGTCGACACTCAGCAAGTATCGACATTGAAGACTATGTGTCGACACCAAGAAGCAGTGTCGACACTTGACAGATTCAACACAAGAAGTTGTGTTGACACAAAGGAGATGTCTCGACACTTAGAAGAATTCAACAAAAGCTAGAAGAACAAGTACTTGTGTCGACACTCAATTTCAGTGTCGACACATGCAGAAGAATCTGTGTCGAGACATACAAGGAGTTGTGTCGACACCTTGTAGACTTGTGTCGACACTTACACAACATGTGTCGACACTTGGACTATAAGTGTCGACACTTAAAGACAGAAAGTCTCGACACTTACAGACAGTTAGAGATTTTCAAGAAATGACTGGATGACTTGACAGCTGCCGTTCCAGCCGGTCTACAGCACCTGTCAGAGATATCAGAAGTCAGTTATGGACCGGACCAGCCGGTTACCATGAAGAAGGCCTATAAATAGGCACCTACAGTTTACAGAAACTGTTGTTCAGATAGTTGTTCAAGTGGATCACATTGTTGAAGAACAAGTTATTAAAGTGGTACCAAGAGTATCAACACAAGAAGATCTTGCAGTCCAAGTGCAGATCTAAGAAGTTGGAGAGAGAGGGCTCCATCCAAGAAATCAGCCTCTGGAACTAGGCTGAGAAGAAGGATTCAGATTCAATTCTGGATCTTAAGTGGCAGAGGTCAAGGAACAACTGCAGGAGGATTCAGTCTTATTCAGTTCTACTCAAGAAGCTTTGAAGATAAGCTAAGTCAGAGTGAATCCAGCTGAGTTCTTCCAAGAACTCATCAAGAAACTCTCAACTCCCCTCTTTTATTTCTGAGTTGTAGAGTTAATATCTGTAATACAGTTTTTAACTTGTAAGATCCTTTGGATCTGAGTGAATTGTAAGCCTATAACTATAAAGGCTGAGGGTAGGGCTTGTGAGCCTGAGTGTAGGAGATTGAGATCTCTGAGTGTAGGCCTTGTTGGCTGAGTGTAGGCCTTGGTTGGCTGAGTGTAGGCCTTGATTGGCTGAGTGTAGGCTTTGGGATAAAGCTGAGTTGTAAGGCTTTGGGCCTGAGGTGTAGGAACCAATTTGGGTTCTGAGACAGTGGAGGAGTTTGGCCGAATCTAGTACACTGCTAGATAGGCGAAGGGGGAAAGTGGATGTACCCATATCTTGGGGAACCACTATAAACCACTGTGTTGTGCTGTGATTGTGCTGTGTATGCTGTGAATGCTTTGTGATTGCTGTGCAAAAGTTATAAATCTGTGATAATAAACTGTTTGCTGCCAGTAAAGTTAGAAAAGGATTATGTCACCTATTCACCCCCCCTCTAGGTGTTTAGGTACCATATCTTTCACTTCTCCCCTCTCCCTTCCTTATCTTTGTGACGTTCTGCATGCGCCTCTCGGCGGCCGGAGCGCTGCCGACACCACACGAGCCAAGCTCTAGGTCGGGTGGTGGTCGTAGGTGGTTAGCCTTGCCCAACGACGACTGTGGCGTTGGGGAAGGGCTAAACCACTAGGGACAACCATCCCCGGTGGTGGAAGGTCGAGGTGCCATTAGAAATGGCCGTTCCGGCGGCACC
This sequence comes from Platanthera guangdongensis, assembly GCA_039583875.1. Lineage (NCBI taxonomy): Eukaryota > Viridiplantae > Streptophyta > Magnoliopsida > Asparagales > Orchidaceae > Platanthera > Platanthera guangdongensis. The sequence goes on along the minus strand of CM077162.1, from coordinate 179,115,989 downwards.
CAAAAATAGAGTGAAATTCTATAATTTTTTGCGGCGGCGGCCGGTGGTGCCAAGCCGCCCGACCACCACCGGAGAAGGGCTTAACACCTGACGCATTAGTTGGGGGTGTTTTCTTGGTCGGGGTAGTCGACAGAGAGGCGGGGTGGCGCGGTGGCGCTGGGAGCAGAGCCACCCGCCACCCTGTTCCCAGTTTCGTATCTTCCGGCGGTGGTCGGCGGCGGCAGGCCGTTGGACCACCAGACAGAAGGTTCCCGACCCCCAACGAGTTGATTGGCGGTGGCGTCGGCGTCCACCAGTGGCTGGATGGCGGTGGCAGAGGGCCACCGCCTTCTTCATCGGCGAGATGAAATCATCGCTGTCCATTCTAGGTGATGAGATGGACGGTGGAGATAACCTAATTCCCCCCTGCACCAACTTTTGCGCCCCCACAACGGATCCGTGGTTGATCCACTGTGGGGAAATGTTGGTCAATTTACCTGTCCGATGCGATTCCTGGCCGCAGGATGGGACTTTTATCTGCCATATGCAGACCAATTTTCAAAGCAGAGTTTTAAACATTTTTTATAATTAAATATAGTCTCCATGGGAAAAAAGTGTTGAACATGAAAGTTGTTTCCCTTGATAAAGGTAGTCTACACAAAACTTTTGTAAATTTTTGGAATTAGTTTGATATTTTCAAAAGTCCAAATAAGTTTTATTTGGCCAAAATTGAGGCCCAAAATTACTCGAAAGTTTTTGAAAAAATTATTATGTCCATTTTAGGCCCATATAAAAGTTGCATTAAAATTTGGGGAACTGGGGATAAAAATTGGAACTTTTTCGATTTATTGGAGCCTAAGGTCACACTCGAAAATTGATGTGCTCAATTTCTTCGAAAATGAAAATTTGAGATCGCGACCACCTTTGTAAATTAAATAATAAAATCAATTGTTTTTATTGACGAGAGTATGCGAGGCAAGTGCTCAAGCTCGGAAGGTTTCAAGAAACATTCGAGCGCCTCGTTTAAAAGACTCTTGGGTCAATCAGGCAGACTCGAAAGACAAGAACATGAACAAATGAGTTGCTAATCTTTCCCAATGAATTATAAATATGTAACTTGTGATAAGCCTCCTGATCTGATTAAGCCATGATTGAAATGCGCAATTGAATTATTATCAGATCTTAATAATATGTGAAACTCAAAGAAACCTCCAAAATTGAAATAGAACTGAACATGGCTCTTGAGAACGGAGATGAAACTGAACATGTCTCCTTAGAATGAAGATGAAACTGAACATGTCTCCTTTGAACGAAGATAGAACTGAAGCCACCTGAGTAGAGTGATTGGACTACTAACCATTTTCTTTATGTTTTATTCCAGTCTTGTACTGGTCCAATTCTTTTATTTATTCAGTTCAGTACCTTCTTTTCAGTACTCCAGTTTTATATTGGTCCTGGCTATTTACTTTCAGTTCAATTCATTTCTTTAAAATACTATTCCAGTCTTGGACTGGTCAAGTTTTTTTAGTACTTACTTTCAGTTCAATACTACTCCAGTTTCATACTGGTACTATTTCATTACAACATTTTAATTCTGCAACTTATATTAATAATAGCTTCTATTACCGCACTTTCGTTTCTGCAATTTACTATTTTAAGCACGGGTCCTGTCCTGAAGGGTAGTTATTTGATAGTTTGAGCCTTAGTTGGGGATAACAAAAGTCGAGATGTTCCTCCTAAGTTAGCCCCAAATAAAGTGCTCCCACACTCCCTGTCAAAAGTCGAGCCAAGTGTCATTTGCCCAAATTACCTAAAGAATCATAGGACAAGCCACTGTAGACTCGATGCATGTTAGCAAAATTGATAGGTTGATTGCTTGTAGATTTTTTGCGGAAAACTGTGGCAGGTCAGTCACTTCCGCAGATCAATCGTAGCAGTGCGGGAAGTTCGACGACTCAAGATGACAGGGAGATGAGTACCATCGGTGATCAGCCGTTATGTTTTTCCTGGTTGGGTTTCCTTCGCTCGTCGCCCAAAATGTTGAATCGCCGGATGTTGCTCACATCCAAGAGTACACGGGGTTTTACGATGGGAACTGGGCTATGCGGTACGACCACCCCCAAAAGTGGCAGGATTGGCCACTATCACCGACAGCTATATCGGTGAGGCCCGCGGGGCTCGCTACCCTGTTTGAATAAAAGCGGTCCATACTATGTTGACATAGGGAATGTTGTGTGCGGCTGTGAATGCCTGTGGTATGTACACAGTTGTGAATGCCTACGATGTTTGCATGGGTTGTGAATACCTGTTGTGTTGCTATGCTAGTGGAGCTTAAATTATAACTGACATATACTGGTGCTGTTATCCCAGTTATACTATGTCGTACCTCTTTTTATGATTTCTCTTAACTTATATATGACATGTACTAATTCTCACTTGCTTCGGGTATCTACTTTTGTCGGGTGCGTGCGCTCGTCCCCAGGGTATGGATCCGAGAAAATTTGACTCCACTTAGCTCTGTGACTAACGGTTATTTTAATAACTATTCACATGAGATGGAGCACTGTAGGGAACAGCTGCTGCAGGACAATACATCAGCTGATAGGACTACCCGAGCAGAGGCACCCCTGTCATCTCCAGAGTTTCAAGACGTGAGTACTAGCGAGCAAAGTTGAGAGAGAAAGGAGTTGATATCTATAGTACTCTATAGCCTACAGACTTCATGTATAAACAGTGGCTACAACCGTTTGCACTTCCTTTTAAATATATATATCATTATATATATTTGTTGTGGCTTCCTATTAATGCTTCTGCTAAACTCTATGATGTGATGTGAATATTGTGATTCAAGTCGAGCAAGACAACCAACTAGTGCTTAATAGTGAGGGTTGACAGCCCTTAGGGAGCACTGGCTGGACGTTTTGGGGTAGTAAGATCCCCTCTGACCCGACCCGGGCAAAGGTTGGGGGGTTTACACCATGGAGACTCGTCCACTGTGTGTCGTCCTGCTTACCTATCGAAGGGGCGATCAGGAGCGGTCCCTTGTGATTTTCGAGTAGACGGGGTGTAACATCCCGACTTTTATTGAGTCACTAGAACCATAGTGGACCCAATAAAAGTGACGCGAACCTCTACCCGAGACCCATAATGGGTAGGAGATGACCCTATTTTGGGGATTTTGAGCTAATGAGTTCTGATTCGAGTTTTGTTTGTTGCTTTGGACTCGTATAACCAGTACGGGTGCAACCAAACTCATTTTGTTGCAAACCGAAGTTATATGGTGAATATGACCGTTCCTCATAGAACGTTGCAAATTCGAGAAATTTGGATATTGAGCTAGTGAACTCCGATTTGAGTTCCGTCAGTTTCTATGACCTCGTATAGTCAATATGAGTGCATTAGAACTTGTTTCGTCGAGTTCTGAGGTCATATTGTGAATATGACTGTTCCTCGTAGGACGTCGCAAATACGAGATGTTTGGATATCGAACTAGAGAACTTCGTTTTTAGTTCTGTCAGTTCATGTGGCCTCGTATAGTCAGTACGAGTGCGTTGGAACTCGTTTCATTGAATTTTGAGGTCATATTGTGGATATGGTCGTTCCTCGCAGAACGTCGCAAAAACGAGATTTTTGAATATTGACCTAAAGAACTCCGATTTGAGTTCTGTCAGTTCTTATGACTTTGTATTGTCGATACGAACGCATTGAAACTCATTGCGTCGCGATTCGAAGCATAACGATGATTATGAGCATTTTGACAATTTAGCGCGCCGTGATACGCAGATTTTGAATACTTAGCAAACGAACTCCGATTCGACCCTGGTCAGTGGAATTGGATTCGTATGGTCAGTACAAAGTCAACAAAGTTGGTCCTGATCAGTTTCGATGACAAGTGGTCAAACCGTGGTCAAATCAAGCTCAGTCGTGCACCGAAAAGCGTGCGCACACTAATTATGACACGACACCCCAACTTTGACACGACCTCCAATGAATTGGACATGTTTTGACTTTGACCCCCATGGGTTGACCCACCCCATGGTTGACTTTTGGTTAAACTTCCTAAAAATCCATTTTCTTAAGGGAATTTAATTCCAAGTTACCCCCCACTTGTGGCCACTCATGTAGGTCATCTTTAGGCCCAATCTCAACCCTATATGGGCCCTTGATTCCAGCAAGGAGGATGACCCTTGGGCCAAAGCAAGAAGTCTAGCCCATCCTCCTCTTTTTCTCTCTCTTTCTCCCACTTTCCCAAAACAGGCTCCAAGCCTCCAAAGGATGACACCTAGCTGTACTTTCCCCCAATCAGCAGCTGCCATCAGCCCCTTGAATTTGATTTGGGGTGTACTAACTCCAAGCTAAAGAAGAAGGGCCAATTAGAGGCCTCGACCTCTTCTATCCTTCCCCAAGCCAAACTCCAAGACTTAGGATGATGACACATGTTGTACATGCATATGTAGATGATGGACACATGCCCCAAGCCAGCTGGAGGCCTTGACCTTGCTTGGGTTGGCCAAAATCACCCGCTTGGTTTTCTTAACCAAGAAGAAGAAGAGAGGAGAGACCTTTCCCCTCCTATAAATATGGCCCACTGGCCTTCAGGAGGTGCACACCACCTCTCCTCCTCAGTAGAGCTCAGAACCACGCTCTGTCGGAGCTCTAGCTCGTCGGAAACAGCCCACCCGAGCTCCACCACCTTCCACCGCCATTAATGGCAGAACTCACCAGAGGCCGCCGGAGACCCCAAACATGGTAGAAACCTTCTCCTCTCCTTCCTCCCTATCTTCCCGACGCGTTGCAAGCAAGCTCCGACGGCCGGAGCGCCGCCTCCATCACCCCTCCCCTCCGTTCAAAAAAAAAAAAAGCTCCGGCGATGGCCGACAACATTAGGCCACCGGACCACCGCTGAGGGAGCGCCCACCCCCGGGCAGTCCACCAGGGGCGGAGTCACGGCCGGCAGGCGGCCGACCGACGTCAGAGAAGACCTGCAAGTGGTGTTTATCGGTACAGCAGGGGGGGGGGGGGAGGAGATGATATAAAGTTAATTTATATGTATATAAAAATTATAATTATTATAATATTTATAAATATTAAAATATTATAATTAAAAATAGGTTTTGATTTTTTTGAGGGTAAACTTTAGCCCTCATGAAAATGTTTTGAACATGAAAATTATTCCAATTAATGAAGGAAGATACACAAAAATTTTGAGAATTTTTGGAGTTAATTTGACATTTTTCAAAGCCTAAATAAGAATTATTTGGTCAATTTAGAGGCCCAAAATTGCTCGGAAAATTTTTGAAAAATTGTTGGGCTCTTTTTAGACCCTCTAAAAGGTTGTATTAAAATTTGGGAAACTTGGGATAAAAATTGAAGATTTTCCAAATTCTTGGAGTCTAGGGTCGTGCTCGGAAATTTACGCGCTCAAATTTTTCGAAAATGAAAATTGAAGCGCGCGACCACTTTATATATTGAATACTAAGTTCAATTAAGTAATCGACGAGAATTATCGAGACAAGATTTCCAGCTATGAGTATTCCGGGGTTTTTGCAAAACCACTGAGCGCCTCATTTTTAAATAACTCTCGAGTATTTTGGGTAAACTCGGAAGATGAAAGTACGAGCTTCAAAAAAACTAATCTACAACCTCGTCCCAGGTGAAGAATTTCCCTCATTTGTTAAAAATGATTTTCGAGTTTGAAATTCAAGGAAGAATGTGTCCTCTAACGAGATTCTCGGATTCGGTCCGGTGCAAGCAATCGAATTGATATTTATTCTCGGATGAATATTAAAAATGTAAATCATAATAAACTTCCCCTGATCCGATTAAGCTGTGATTAAAAAGGGCGCAACTGAATTGTTATCAGATAATAATAATGGGTGAAACCCAAAGAAATCTCCTAAGAACGAAGATGGAACTGAACATGCCTCCTGAGAACTGAGAAGGAACTGAACTAAGCCTCCTGAGAACGAAGATGAAACTGAAGCCTCCTGAATGGAGTGATTGGACTAGTAACTATTTTCTTTATGATTATTCCAGTCTTGCACTTGTCCAGTTCCTTTATTTATTTCAGTTCAGTACTTTCAAATTCAGTTCTACTCCAGTCTCGTACTAGTTAAGTTCAATTCAGTACTTTCAAATTCTGTTCTACTCCAGTCCCGTACTAGTCAAGTTCAATTAAGTTCTACTCCAGTCCCGTACCGGTCAAGTTTAATTCAGTACTTTCAATTCAGTTCTACTCCAGTCCCGTACTGGTCAAGTTCATTTCAGTTCAGTACTTCTGTTTCAGTACTACTCCAGTTCCGTACTGGTCACATCTCATTATGCAACGTTTATTATCAGCAGCTTAAATTACTGCATTCTTGTTACTGCAATTTACTATTACATGTGTTGAAACCGGAAACCGGTCTCTGTGGAGTTCGAAGTCCCAAAAGAGGGGTGACCGCGCACCTACTACCCTCAGGCGAACGATCTAGGCGCAAGATTAGGAACACAAGGGACAGACCCAAGGTCTCAGCGTGGAGGACCCACCGCGTACCCGGAAGACTAACAAACTCTTTCCCTCCCAAGACAAATGCTGAGCTGATTGGGCACCTTTGGAAGGCTCTCTTGGCCGACCAGAACCTCTAGGGAGGCTCTCAAAATTCACTCCCTCTTAACCAAGGATGACCCCTCGGGTTTGTGCAAAACGTCCTTTAACTGCCCTCCTAGCAGCATAACCTCGCCTAGCAGTTCTATTTTTCCGCAGCCCCTTTTGGACCGCCACCAACGTAACACAAGCCTTCAAGGGCTAGCAAAAACATCGCGGGCATCTCAAATTACAGGAACGTACGTTCCATACCTCGGCACGCAGGCCGGTAACATAAACAAAAAGGCCTTCTAGGGCCGGCACAAACTTGGGTTTAAGCCCGCCGCTTTTCGCTACATAAAGAATGCGCAACTTCCTCGGAGTCTTCTCCGGGAACCCCAGAACATCACCAATCCGGCTCATACGTCCGGATGGGCTTCACACAGCATGCCTAAACCCGTACTCACGCTTCCGGGCACTAAATGAAATAAACTGCGGGGACGTACACGTCAACCCGTCGGAGAGCACCCTTCCTCCACCCATTGGTGAAGAGGGGCCTCCATGCAAATATGTAAATTTAGGGCTTCACATGCCCGAGGGAGAAATTTCGTTACCCTTGGCGCGGATATTGGCGGAGTCGCGGCCGCGTATCTTGCACGAGGCTCGATGCCCGGTGAAGGGCTCCTAGCTGATTTTTCTGATGGCGGTGCCGGCCCTAACCCTCATCACAATCTTCTCGTGGCCGAACGTTGCTGGAGAAACCCGGTCCCTATTTCCTTGGCCGAGCCCTTGCTGGAGGAGATGGAAGAATACGTCCTCTTGCTCCGTTTTTTCCGGTGGTGGCCGAGCCCTCGCAGGGAGGAGAACAATGACTCCCGATCTTCATTTTCCTGGCCGAGCCTAGCCGTAGATGGACGATCAATGCCTTGCTCCAAGCGGCCGTGGTGGTGGTCGGACTCCCTTCCCGGCCGACCCCGGCTCTAGGCCGTGTCCTAGCTCCAGGCCGTGCCCGGGCATCCGGCGGTCGTGCCTTGCCCCAGACGGCCGGCTCTTTCTCCAGGCGGCCGAGCCCCACCTGCAGGCGGCCGGTCCTTCTTCCCTTGCAGGCTTCTCTCCGAGAGAGAGAGAGAGAGTGAGAGAGAGACCGGGAGAGAGAGAAGAGTGAGAGAGAGACCGGGAGAGAGAGAGAGAGTGAGAGAGAGACCGAGAGAGAGAGAGATCGAGAGAGATCGGGAGAGAGAGAGATGACCCCTTGCGGCTGGCCCTGTTTTCTTTTTTTCCTCCTCCAGCCCGATGCCCTACCTTGCCTCTCCCCTTTTTCCTTTTTTCCCAAATCCCCTCTTCTTCTTTATACCCCCATCTATATATATATATATATATATATATATATATATATATATATAATATATATTATAACTAGAAATATATATATAGTACATATATATATATATTTTATAACTCAAAAAAGTAAAAACTCCACACCCGCGTACGAGAGCCCGCACGTCCTCGAACAGGGCTGCACCAAATCGTCGCTCGTAGTACGTCCCGAGCCCGCTCCCTGGAGAGGATCCCACTCGGCCGGGTACGGGTTGTACACAATCCCCGCTCTTTTCGAGGTTGTCCAAGCTCGAAAAGAAATGTCCAACCCCAAGTACTCGGCGAGTGGGTTCCGACTCAAAAAAGTTTGAGAGAATTCCCCACTTGGAGATATAAAGCGCTCCAGGCCGGGGCTTAAATAAGAATCAACTCACTATCATGAATATGCGATAAAGACCAATCTATTTAAAAATCCAACCAGATTACCAATTGATGCGGAAGTCAATGGCAGTACATGTTTTGAGATGCATATTTCAGACGGGCATACCTCTTATAAATACAATGATTTTGCTACCTCCCAAACATTTTATGTATTAGCAAGGTCAACATTAAAAGAAATAAGATCGGTAATGTTATTTTTCATGTCGCGAAAGAGGATGATGTTTTTGATCTGGCAGACTTTGCAAATAATTTAACTATTTTCATAAGACATGAAACATGTGATGTATTAAGATCAGTCTACTCAGTTCATCAAAAAGAAACTATTGATCTAAACTATGGTTTAAACTATGATTCTTCTCCTTTTGCAGAAGCATTGCACACTATCTTGCTTTTCTATGAGATCAAACCCTTTCCAAGACCTTTTCCAAGTCCAAGTCCTTTCCCCCCAGGTGTGTCTACCGCCCTGCCCAGCTAATGAGAGCCTGAGCAGCGAGTCTACCCGGGGCCGAGCAGCACTCGGGGTCCCTTACCCCCGCAGGCGAGCCTACGGACCTGCCAGCTGGATGGGAGCCTGCACAGCGGGCCTACCTGGGGCCGAGCCAGGCTCGGGGTAGTGCAAAAGTCTCCAAACAACCTCCAACCACCGAGTGAGCCTACAGCCCTGCCAGCTAGATGGGAGCCTGGTCAGCGGGTCTGCTCGGGGTCTCCTCTCCAAAACACCTCCAACCACCGAGTGATCCTACAGCCCTGCCAGCTAGATGGGAGCCTGGTCAGCGGGTCTGCTCGGGGTCTCCTCTCCAAAACACCTCCAACCACCGAGTGAGCCTACAGCCCTGCCAGCTAGATGGGAGCCTGGTCAGCGGGTCTGCTCGGGGTCTCCTCTCCAAAACACCTCCAACCACCGAGTGAGCCTACAGCCCTGCCAGCTAGATGGGAGCCTGGTCAGCGGGTCTGCTCGGGGTCTCCTCTCCAAAACACCTCCAACCACCGAGTGAGCCTACAGCCCTACCAGCTAGATGGGAGCCTGGTCAGCGGGTCTGCTCGGGGTCTCCTCTCCAAAACACCTCCAACCACCGAGTGAGCCTACAGCCCTGCCAGCTAGATGGGAGCCTGGTCAGCGGGTCTGCTCGGGGTCTCCTCTCCAAAACACCTCCAACCACCGAGTGAGCCTACAGCCCTGCCAGCTAGATGGAGCCTCGTCAGCGGGTCTGCTCGGGGTCTCCTCTCCAAAACACCTCCAACCACCGAGTGAGCCTACAACCCTGCCAGCTAGATGGGAGCCTGGTCAGCGGGTCTGCTCGGGGTCTCCTCTCCAAAACACCTCCAACCACCGAGTGAGCCTACAGCCCTGACAGCTAGATGGGAGCCTGGTCAGCGGGTCTGCTCGGGGTCTTCTCTCCAAAACACCTCCAACCACTGAGTGAGCCTACAGCCCTGCCAGCTAGATGGGAGCCTGGTCAACGGGTCTGCTCGGGGTCTCCTCTCCAAAACACCTCCAACCACCGAGTGATCCTACAGCCCTGCCAGCTAGATGGGAGCCTGGTCAGCGGGTCTGCTCGGGGTCTCCTCTCCAAAACACCTCCAACCACCGAGTGATCCTACAGCTCTGCCAGCTAGATGGGAGCCTGGTCAGCGGGTCTGCTCGGGGTCTCCTGTCCAAAACACCTCCAACCACCGAGTGATCCTACAGCCCTGCCAGCTAGATGGGAGCATGGTCAGCGGGTCTGCTCGGGGTCTCCTCTCCAAAACACCTCCAACCACCGAGTGAGCCTACGGCCCTGCCAGCTAGATGGGAGCCTGGTCAGCGGGTCTGCTCGGGGTCTCCTCTCCAAAAAACCTCCAACCACCGAGTGAGCCTACAGCCCTGCCAGCTAGATGGGAGCCTGGTCAGCGGGTCTGCTCGGGGTCTCCTCTCCAAAACACCTCCAACCACCGAGTGATCCTACAGCCCTGCCAGCTAGATGAGAGCATTCCAAGCGTCGAACTTAGATTCCGTCAATCCTTCTTTAGCACTAGGTGACCGAAAGGAGAATTTTTTTCAACAAAACTTTCAACGGATCTCAAATTAACCTTCAATCCATATTTGCAAACTAAGAAGTTGTCAAGGTTGGTCATGATTTTCCAATAACAACGGCCTCCAAAGCATGATAAAAAATAATAATGATAATAAGTAAAATTCATATATCGTCAATCCACAAAAAATGAATAGCTTTGATCATAATGTAGACCCATGTGTGGTGTGATTCCCATCAAATAGCAATCAATAAAAAATAGTGAAATAATCATGTGCTCTTCTAAAATTTATAGTGGGTCAGACAAATAACTTGCTCCCATCTAACCTCTAGACTGTAAAAAGATTCTAATAGGTTTTATCTCAAAGAAAGATTATAAACAAAATATTCACATGATCAAATCAAACAGTGAAACACAGCTGAAATGAAATGTGCAGAAATAGAATGTAGTCTCTTATCCTCAACATACATATTCATTAAAGGACTTTAAAAATACAGAATGGGCGGGCATAGCAATAAAAATTACTTGAGAGGCATTTTACGAAATTTTAAATGTATATTCTCTTATCATGATACCCAATACTAAACAAGATTTGCACAATTCCAAATACTACCATTCTCTTGCCTTTTGGCTCAAGAAGATGGCAGGCATGTTTGAGACAAGACTACTCGAATTTTCCCTAAAAACCTAATCCAATATTTACCCATAAAAACTTCAGGTTCTTTTACACAATGCCAAAGGAATTCTGCATCATTATAATAATTTCAAAAGGAAACTCCACATGACAGTTCAGATTGGTATGCAAGATATTGACACTTCAGATTGTTAGACATTATATCTCAATTTTTTCAGATACTTTTGGGTATGTGACATCATTATGGAAATCAAATAAGTGCAGATTGAAGTGGGCCACAGCTACTAATTGTTTTAAATTTTCCTACGTACTCCATTGTTGAGATGCCCCAACTTAAAATGATAATATTGAATTATATTGCTCTCTTTAATATAAGTTATCGTTCCGACTAGAATGATCCTAGAATGATCCCTCGCCATGGTAGAATAGTTTCTTCTCAAAAAAAAGGTAAGATTTGTGCTCATAAAATTCAAATTTGAGATCTAACTACAAATCAAGTACGCAAGTAAAAAGGAATTAAACGCATAAAGACCTAAACAAATGGACAATAAGCCACAACTAGCTTTGATTGATAAAAAATATTTTTTGTTCGTCTGCAGGTTTGATCAGAAGTCCACAAGTGTCATCTTAACCTAAATGGTAAGGATCAGGGAGTTCAGCAGTACAGATCAGTAACAAGATGCTTCCGGGTATTTGCTTATACTGGAGATCAACAACTTGAAACATGTTCTAGTGCTCTCGATCCAGGGTCCCGTCGACAAGGCACTACATGATCAAAAAAGTAGCACCTTCTTGTCAACATGGCTTCACAGATCTCTCTTCATCCATATTTTCTTCTGTTAAATATGGCTCAATTATTACCGACAAACTTGAATATTTGCACCAAAATCCTTCATGCAATGCCGAATCAAAGAACTTACGAAAATACAGCCCATGAGCAACAAACTAAATTCCAACTCCAAAAAATGCAAAAAAGGAAAAAGTAGAAATGCTAATGGAGTATAGTCATCGCAACTAATATTCCAGCTTCGGTCATAGTTGATCTCAGCAAGATCTATTAGCAAAAATGAATCCAGTAACATAGTGCACAACACTCATGTCATCAAGAATGCCATCCAAAGCTAGTAGCTTGAGCAATTTAAATAGTTGGTGATACAACTCTACCACGATCAATTTGAGCAGCTTCTCTATATCAATTTGACCCAGATCCATGTGCAACTAGCTATAAAGGATAGCTAGGGAAGAGAATCTGATATGGAATCAAATACATTGTGTGATATCATTTGCTATTCTTGTTAGCGAGAACTGATCCACACCACTTTGCCCGCTCGCTCCACGAAGCATTAGGAGCGCATCTACTACAAGCGTCCCCAAAGCACGTTTTGATCCTCAGGATAGAACATCTTATGTGATCTGCATGTATCTTTCTTGTTTTACTATTCTAAATCATAATTCAAAATCCCAGTTCTCATATCTTATCCCATTTGGTATTTTTTTTGATAGAATAAAATCTTATAACATCATTGATGTATTGGGCTCTCATGTCTATACTTGCAATTAGAGATTTATAAATAATCAACCAACCTCAAGTAGGATTTCAACTAAGAGAAACACGGTAAATAATATTCGCTTGGTTCATTATACACATCACTTTACCTGTACTGTGTTACGTGGTAATTCGGTAAGTATTCTTCGCTTCATTTTTATAAATACGCTTGTCGTGGGAGGGCAAACGATTGAGCCTCTAGTAATTAGTTATCTGCTAATTTTTCCTGTATAAATCTAAAAACCGAAATTATGCTTCCATTTCACTCATAGCAAACATCTCTTTGCTTAACCATGACAAATGTTCCGGGGAGTTATGAGCAAGTGTGGTGATGATTGGTAGTGGTATTGGTGGGTTATGCTATGCTGGACTTTTAGCTAAATACAGTCGGGATACTATTGCGCCGGAAAGTCATGATGTATCTGTAGGTGCTGCTCATTCATCTAAATTAAGGGCTACAAGTTTACCCCGGTCCATCTTCGTTCTCCGAATTTTGTTCTACAGTTTCGCAAGCAAACCCCTAGCACAGATGAATTAGTTATGGTCTGTGGCTGCAGTGGTACTCTCTGGTTTTACTGTTCTTTTTACTCCCACCTCTCTCATTATAAGACACACATTTGAGAATAATTGTTAATATGCGTTTCCTGAAACTTGGATGACTCTCATAAGTCTGAACCCAGTATGCTAGTACTAACACTTCAACCTTTCGACTGTGCACTTTCCAACCTCAAAATTTTAGCTAGTGTGAAATTATTTTAAGAGCTACTTCTCAACTGTGAGAGTTTATACTTTGTCATTTGAGAAACATCCGAGATGAAAAGTCAAGATGGTTAGGAGCGACAAAAGAGGAGTGGGAGGGGACTTCTTTCATCACATGACCTTGGCCGTCACTTGCTTCCTCTTCCATAGCCATGACGTTCGACTGAGTTTTTCTGTGCTGGTCACTCTCCACGCTCACCGCACCATAAATGTTGAAACCGGAAACCGGTCCCTGTGGAGTTCGAGGTCCCAAAAGAGGGGTGAACGCGCACCTACTACACTCGAGTGAACAATCGAGGCTCTAGACTAGGAACGTAAGGGACAGGCCCAAGGTCTCAGCGTGGAGGTCCCACCACACACCCGGAAGACTAACGAGCTCTTCCCCTCCTAAGCCAAATGCTGAGCTGATTGGGCACCTTTGGAAGGCTCTCTTGGCCGACCAGAACCTCTAGGGAGGCTCTCAAAATTCACTCCCTCTTAACCAAGGATGACCCCTCGGGTTTGTGCAAAGCGCCCTTTAACTGCCCTCCTAGCAGCATAACCTCGCCTAGCAGTTCTATTTTTCCGCAGCCCCTTTTGGACCGCCACCAACGTAACACAGGCCTTCAAGGGCTAGCAAAAACATCGCGGGCATCTCAAATTACAGGAACGTACGTTCCATACCTCGGCACGCAGGCCGGTAACATAAACAAAAAGGCCTTCTAGGGCCGGCACAAACTTGGGCTTAAGCCCGCCGCTTTTCGCTACATAAATAATGCACAACTTCCTCGGAGTCTTCTCCGGGAACCCCAGAACATCACCAATCCGGCTCATACGTCTGGATGGGCTTCACACAGCATGCCTAAACCCGTACTCACGCTTCCGGGCACTAAATGAAATAAACTGCGGGGACGTACACGTCAACCCGTCGGAGAGCACCCTTTCTCCCCCCATTGGTGAAGAGGGGCCTCCATGCAAATATGTAAATTTAGGGCTTCACATGCCCGAGGGAGAAATTTCGTTACCCTTGGCGCGGATATTGGTGGAGTCGCGGCCGCGTATCTTGCACGAGGCTCGATGCCCGGTGAAGGGCTCCTAGCTGATTTTTCTGATGGCGGTGCCGGCCCTAACCCTCATCACAATCTTCTCGTGGCCGAACGTTGCTGGAGAAACCCGGTCCCTATTTCCTTGGCCGAGCCCTTGCTGGAGGAGATGAAAAAATACGTCCTCTTGCTCCGTTTTTCCGGTGGTGGCCGAGCCCTCGCAGGGAGGAGAACAATGACCCCCGATCTTCATTTTCCTGGCCGAGCCTAGCCGTAGATGGACGATCAATGCCTTGCTCCAAGCGGCCGTGGTGGTGGTCGGACTCCCTTCCCGGCCGACCCCGGCTCCAGGCCGTGCCCTAGCTCCAGGCTGTGCCCGGGCATCCGGCGGTCGTGCCTTGCCCCAGGCGGCCGGCTCTTTCTCCAGGCGGCCGAGCCCCACCTGCAGGCGGCCGACATTCTCTCCAAGCGGCCGAGCCCCCACTGCAGGCGGCCGACATTCTCTCCAGGCGGCCGATCCCCCATTACAGGCGGCCGACATTCTCTTCCCTTGCTGCTTCACCGAGAGAGAGAGGAATCGAGGAGATCGGGGAGAAAGCAAACCTGCGGCTGGCTCCTGTTTTCTTTTTTTCCCTTGCCCGATGCCCTACCTTGCCTCTCCCCTTTTTCCTTTTTCCAAATACCCTCTTCTTCTTTATACATCAACGTATATATATATATATATATATATATATAATAAATATATATTATAACTAGAAATATATATATAGTACATATATATATATTTTTTTATAACTCAAAACGTAAAAACTCCACACCTGCGTACGAGAGCCCGCACGTCCTCGAACAGGGCTGCACCAAATCGTCGCTCGTAGTACGTCCCGAGCCCGCTCCCTGGAGAGGATCCCACTCGGCCGGGTACGGGGTTGTACAATAAGAGATGTCGGGTCTGGTTACCGTGAGATAAATGAGTTTGCCCACCAGATGTCGGCACCTCATAAGATCGGATAGAAGAGGCGAGTCATCTGTCCAAGTTTTGTCTTCTCCAATAGTCATGGGACAACGGGCAGGTTTAGCACTAGTCAATCCTGCCTCCTTTAGAAGATCAAAGGCATACTTCCGTTGTGAAAGGACTATGGAGTTGGGCTTCCTAGAGATTTCAATCCCCAGAAAGTATTTCGGGGAGCCCATATCCTTTTTGACCAGGTGTTGACGAAGGTGTTTCTTTGTCAACGTTACCCCATCCTAGTCATCGCCAATAAGAAGAATGTCATCAACATAAACCGCAAGAACTACCAGACCAGAGGCGATTTTCCGAACGAACAAGGAGTGATCGACTGAGCTTCTTGTAAAACCAATGGCCGCAATAATGCCGCTAAACGTGTCAAACCAGACATGAGAACTCTGCTTGAGGCCATAAATAGCCTTCTTTCGTTGACATACTCATGTCTCCCCCTGAGCAACATACCCAGGGGTTGCTCCATGTAAACATCTTCCTGCAGATCACCGTAGAGGAAAGCATTCTTAATATCCAATTGCGAAATGGGACAATCCCGGTTGACAACGACAGAGAGAATGACCCGAATGGTGCTGAGACGAGCAACTGGTAAGAAGGTGTCGAAGTAATCAACACCATAGGTCTGAGTGAATCCTTTATCCACCAGGCGGGCCTTGTAGCGATCCACGCTGCCATCGGGATGGAATTTGACAACAAAGACCCAGTGATAGTCAACGACATCCATGCCCAAAGGTGGGGAAATAAGGGTCCAGGTGCCCCGTTCGGTAAGGGTATCAATTTCCTCATCCATGACATCCTTCCAATGAGGAACAGTGAGAGCTTCCTGGTAGGTGCGGGGAGTGGTAGTCGCTGAGATAGCCAATGCAAACGCCCTGTGAGAAGGAGTGAGACGATCATAGGAAACAACAGCAGCCAGCGGGTGCTGGGTACACGTCCGCACCCCTTTGCGAAGGGCAATTGGAAGATCCAGGTATGTATGTTCCTCAGTAACCGGAGCATCCGTGGCGGAGAGAGCTGGCCCGGGAGAGGAGAGAGACGACCGCAGAGAAGAGGGAGATGTAGGTGGTGACGAGGAAGAGAGGGAAGGAAGAGACGGTGAAGATGGCGGAGGTGATGGTGGGAAAATCTCGACAAGAGTAGACGTGGTGGAGGGGACGATGGGAGAAAGAGGTGGAGGTGGGTTGGAGGATGAGCGGCAATGGGAGTAGTGGTGCTGGAGATATCGGAGTTGGCCATAGAATAAAGCAACAGGAGAAACAAGTCGCGGCGAGAAGGAGAAGTCGTTAGGAGGAGAGCGGCTAACAAGGTCGTGACAACTTAAGGAAAGGTCGCGACGACTAAGAAGAGGAGAGCGGCTAGAACAGGTCGAGGCGACTTAAGGACAGGTCGCGGCGACAAAGAAGAGGAGTGGCTAGAAAAGGGGAAGCAAGGGGCCGCAATCACAAAGGGAAGTAACAAGGTGAATCAAGTCACGCGAACAGGGCAACAGTCAGAATAGGAATCAAGCCGCGAAGACAGGTCGCGGAAAGAAGTGTTGAAGTATAAGACCGGACGGTCTGGAGACCGAGAGGCCTGGCGGTCTGTGTCTAGCGAGTTGTTGACCGGGCAGTCTAGCGGGTACTTTCCAGCGGCAGGATTTCTAGACTGTTGCTGCTTGTTGTCCGAGCGGTCTGGTGGTTTCTCTCAGACGACTTGGAGACCGGGCGGTCTTTTGTTCTCCTAATGCAGCTTGTTCTCTTTCTTCTGGTGCTGTCGAACGGTTAGCCCATTTGTCTAACCGCTCGATGTGATCGGTCTCGCTATTTTGTAGTCGCTCAGCTATGTAAATGTTTAGTCCTACATTATTTTCTTGTACTCTCTCTTTTCTCCTCCATTCTATAAAAGGGAGGTCATACCTTTGTAAATGATATCTTTTTGGATAATAAAATTTCAATTATTCAAATTTCGAGCGAGCGATTTCGATTCCACCTGAGTCCTTCTCTCGCTATTCTGTATGTGCGGCTTGTTTCCCGCAGCTTGTTTCCTGCTCACGCGGCCTCCTTTCCTTGTCATTGCCCTGATTGCGTGACTTTCTTTCGCTCTCTTTTCTCTCTGTTCGCTCGGACTCCTTTCAGTTCGCGGGACCTCTTTCTCTGTGCCTTGGTCTGCTTCCTGGCCGTTGGTGTGCTGACACGTGACCCTTATAGCTTCTTCTCTGTAACCCGCTACGGGTTCCTCCTTATCCACTGCGGTCTCCTTCCCTTATCCCGCTGCGGTCTCCTTCTCTTTAGCCCGTTGCGGGTTCCTCCGTTGTTCGCGCGGCTTTCTCCCTTTTTTCCCCACGACTTCTCTTCTACCCGCGCGACTTCTTTCTTTGTTATGGACAATTCCGGTCTCACCACCCCTGTTATCTCTAGCTCCACCACTACTTTGGCTCCTCCTCCTACTCCTTCTGAAAATCTTGGCACCCTCTCTGAACTGTTTGGTTCCAACTATCCGGATTGGAGCGTTTCTTTCACCTTTCTTCTTCACTCTCAGTGCAAACATCATCACCTCATTGATGACCCTCCTCCTCCTAACTCTCCTCAATTTGATGACTAGGATGCGAGTGATGCTCTTATCCGCACTTGGCTGGCCAACAGCCTCTCTGATGAGTGCCTTCTCGTCATCCGCCATGGTGAGACGGTCAAGGCTGCCTGGCTTCACCTCGCTGCTCTTTATTCGAAGGGGGTCAGACGTCCCGCATTTATACTCTCTATGCGGACCTTTTCGCCCGCCCTTCCATGACTCCTGTTGCGGCTTATCAGCAGGTTCAGGCTCTTGGCGCTAAGATCCTCTAGAATCGTCCCTTCTCCGCGGACTTGGCCGAGCAGCACAAGCACTTCCAAGAACTCCTGGTTGTTTGTTATCTTCCGCACCTTCCCGAGTCCTTTGATATGATCCGCCAGCAGATCTTGGGTGAGGCAGAGTCTCCCACTTTGGATGCCACCGGCACTTGCATCGCCGTTGTTACTTCGCTGCTCCAGCATCCTCTATTGTCCTCTCCTCCTTCACTAGACTCCTATGCTTACCAGGCTCAGCGAGGTGGCTCTAGTGGCCACAGCCAGTCCGGCGGGCGCGGTCCGTCCAGGTTCCTCTACTCTCACTGTGGTCGTATCGGCCATTCTGTTGACCGTTGCTGGCAGAAACATCCTCATCTTCGCGCCCTCCGGTGATGAATCTTCCTCATCTTCCGCCTCCTCTCGGTCGTCTGCCTCTGTGGCCACAACTTCAGGTAGTGCCCACGTCGTTACCCAAGGTAAATGGCTGATTGACTCTAGTGCTACAAATCACATGATCGACAATCCTCATTGCTTCTCTCTCCTCGAAACACATGATCGGTTGCCCCCAATTCTGATTAACCACTTCCGTCTGCCCATCGGTTTGAGGATGATAGGCGGCAGAAAACAATAATTTGGTACCCATTAAAATCCATAGCATTTTCCAAAAATAACTCGTAAACTTAACATCTCTATCCGAGACTATTGTCTTCGGTACTCCACGGTGGCTAACAACGTGAGTAAAATATAATTTTGCAATGTGAGACACATCGTTAGTCCTACTACATGGAAGGAAATACGCCATTTTAGAAAATCTATCCACAACGACGAAAATAGAATCGTGACGTCAGAGGGTGAAGGGAAGGCCTAAAATGAAATCCATGCTAACGTCTTCCCATGGTACAGAAGGGATGGGTAGTGTGGTGTATAACCCAACATTAGATTTAGTGCCCTTAGAGACTTGACACGTACGACAACTACTCACTATCCCTCCAACCATTGCCTTAAGTTTAGGCCAATAAAACTTCTCCTTAACGAGAGCAATGGTTTTATCCCGTCCAAAGTGCCTACTCAAACCGCCGCTATGTAGTTCCCAAATAATGTGATGTCGTAACGAGGAATGCGGAATACACAACTTTTCGTGCCTAAAGAGATAACCGTGCCGAAGATTAAAGGCCGAAATAGTCGTGGGGGAGCTGTCCTGGGCGGATAAATGCATTTCTTGAAAATCTGGGAAAGTGGCGTATTCGTCTTTAATGCGCTCGAACCCTATAACGTGGACTTGCATGGTGGATAACAATAGGGTAAGGCGACTAAGAGCATCAGCCACGTGATTATCAGATCCCTTAAGGTGCTTGAGTGTAAATGTATACCCTTGTAAGAAGGCTACCCACTTAGGGTGACGCGGGCTGATTCTGTGCTGACCGTTTATGAAGCGCAAAGCTTCATGGTCGGAGAGGATCACAAATTTTTTGGAGAGAAGATAGTGCCTCCAATGATGCAAACAACGCACAATGGCATAAAACTCTATGTCGTAGTTTGAATAATTCAACTTGGCGCCCACTAACTTCTCACTAAAGTAACTGATCGGGTGACCTTCCTGACTTAAGACACCTCCTATTCCCACCTCAGATGCGTCGCAAGTAAGCTCAAAGACCTTGGTGAAATCATGCAGACGTAACATCGGTGCCTCAGTCATAAGCTTCTTAATATGTTGGAAGGCAGAGGTGGCGGACTTCGTCCATGTAAACTCACCCTTCTTCATGCAATCACTAATATGGGCCATAATGCTACTAAAGTCCCGTATGAAACGATGATAGAAAGTAGCGAATCCATGGAAACTACGCACCTCTCGTAGGCTAGTGGGTTCGGGCTAGTCCCTTATCACCCGAACCTTGCCAAGGTCAACTCATATACCCTCAGTCCCGACTATATAACCTAAGAACTCTACCTCAGGAACATTGAACGTGCACTTCTTGAAGTTCAGAAATAATGTCTCCTTCCGCAAGGTGGACAGAATCACCAGTATGTGGGAGATGTGTTCGGCCACGGTGGTGCTATAGACTAGGATATCGTCGAAATAGACTACCACAAACTTCCCCATATATGGCTGAAAGATGTGTGTCATCATCCGGGTGAAGGTGCTGGGGGCATTGGATAACCCGAAGGGCATCACAAGCCACTCATATAATCCATCCTTAGATTTGAATGCCATCTTCCACTCATCACCCTCACGGATCCTAATCTGGTGATACCCACTTCGTAAATCTAACTTCAAAAAGATGGTGGAGCCAGATAAGACATCTAAGAGGTCATCTAATCGCGGGATAGGGAACCTATACTTGATGGTAATCTTGTTGATAGTACGGCTATCAACGCACATCCGCCATGTTCCATCCTTCTTGGGGGCCAGCAGGGCTGGGACGACACATGGACTCAGACTATGCCGAATGAACCCCTTCTTTACCAAGTCCTCAATCCGGGTCTATAGTTCCTCGTGGGCAGCGGGATGGAGTCTATAATGGGGCTGGTTGGGTAGGAAAGAACTAGGGATAAGATCTATCGCATGCTGTATATCCCGAAGCGGTGGTAACGACGAGGGTAGCTCATCTGGGTAAACGTCCTTATATTCTTCTAACAACACTCGTAGCCCCTTAGGTAAATCACCCATCACGCCCGTATCAGTCCTCATACTCATAAGTACGAGTGCATACATCACTCCATCCAGAAATGGATCCTTCACAAAATCTTTCCTACCCAAAAGACGCAGCGCCTTCCTCTCAACCGGAACAGTGGTGTCTTTAGTAGGCCATACAGGATCCTTTGGAACAGTCGGCCTCAACGTAATGACCTTACCATTAAATTTAAATTCGTACATGTTGGCTCTCCCAAAATGTGTCACATTGCGGTCGTAAAGCCAAGGGCGTCCTAACAATACGTGACAAGCATCCATAGGGAGGACATCACACCATACCTCATCTATGTAGGATTTGAAGGAGAGGGGCACTAGGAAATGCTTGGTGACTGTTGATCCAAGCTACCTGATATGGAGTTGGGTGGGGTTGTGTGGTCAGGGCTATACGTGTAACGACATTTTCAGAAATGACGTTCACACAACTACCACTATCGATGATCAACTTGCACAACTTCTCACCACTTTTAAAAATTAAGGAAAAAATACTCGTTCTCTTCCAGTCATCTAGCGGGCGCGGAGTGGTCAAGATACAACGCATCACCATAAGGGGGGAGTCGTCCTCCAAATCACTAGGGACTCCATCCGGATCACTCTCTTCAGCGACCTCGTAGAGTATGTCAGCGGGGTCGGTAGCCGAATCTAATAGGGCTAAGGCCTTAGTATTAGTTGGGCATTCAAAGGCATAGTGGCCCTGGAGACCGCAAGTGTAACACGTCGTATTGGACTTACTAACCTTCCTTATGGGGATACACTCACTAGAGGGATTCTTAGCATTCCTAGCCGTGATAACTACTGATTTAGACTCGTTGGACCGAAACTTTCCTTTGTCTTGATACGTGGATGAGGATGTCGTGGACTTTCCCTTTTCTTTGGAATAACGGGAGTGAGCCTTAAAGGCTAAATGTTTTTCAATGTTGAGGGTGACATTGAAAGTTGTGTTCAAATCCGTATGTCCGTAGCGTAGGAGTTTCCGTTGGATATCAGAAGATAATCCTTACGGAATCTAGATAGGGTGACCTCGGGGTTCTCTATAAGATCGCAATGCACCATACAGTCCTTCAACTCTCCCATATATTCAGCTACCATATTTGAGCCTTGTTGCAGGGTGGCAAGCTTATCGAACATCTATGTGCGATGGTACGCGGGAACGTACTGATCGGTCAAGAGGTTTTTCATTACGGCCCATCCAATAAGTGGGACCCCGTGTACGGTTCCTAGCCTATGCTCCTCGTTCAACCAATAAGTTTTGGCACGACCAGTTAATTTCATCCTGACAACCTGGACCTTCTGCTGGTCCGTAAGAGTGTGCCACTCGAAGTAGCACTCAATATCCATTACCCAAGTAAGGAAGATCTGGGGATCTCCCAAACCATCATAAGTGGGGGCGTCGAGCTTAATGGCTCTAGCAAGATTAAAGTCACGCTCGGGGCGTTGCTCTCGAGGAGGCACTCGTGGGGAGTCTCCATCAGAATCCAAATCATGGGCCGGTTGGTGCCGGTTTGGCTGCCCAACATTAACGGGTGGTGGTGGTGGCCCTTGGTTTGGTGGATGAGGAACTCCTTGATTTAACAGGATTTGTGCTAACATGGCCCTAAGCTCGGTCATATCGTTATGCAATCCCTCTATGGCCTCAGCGTTGGGATCCCTGTGTTCATTCGTAGCCATCCTAGACGACGATGGTGCAGTGTACTCCTTTCCTAGTCTTGTGCGCATACAGGTTTATAAAATATTTTGAAAAATGATTTTTCCTAGGGCGGTACCAATATGGAAGACAAAATATTTTTATAGTTTCCCGAAGTGATTAAATCGTAGAGCGTTAAAATTTTTTTTTGTAATTTTTCGCTGAAAAATAAACCTTTTAGAGCGCTATTGGCAGACTATAAATTTTTTTGTTCACTGCACATGCGGAGAAAACTCTAGTGAGGACGCGTCAACTAATAAGTTACGACAACCTCGCTTTGATAACAAATTGACGTAGCAAGTGTCCGACTTTTGAGAGTGTAATGGACACAAGGTAGTCTACCATGCCCAACACACCTTAATCCTAACGCACCTACACAAGCATCTATCGTCTTGTTACGGATCGGCCCAAACGCAGCACATAAGAACACACAGAGGAGTGACCGACTCTAAAATAACGATCAAGAAAAAGAGTCGGATGATCCCCCAAATCAACATAAAGGTTGTCACTCCTTTTATAGAGTAAAACCTTGGCTAGAGGCCAAGATCCACTCAAGTAAATAAGATCTACCCGATCCAGATTATAGAAGTTTGTCAACGATGATATCAACTTCAGAAATAGCAAGCAATCGTATTTAAAATCACGGAAACAACGTTTTCTCAACCACCACAAAACACTAGCAAGAAAATCACAAAGATGAGGGAAGAGAAGTTACCCAACCCGTTTTCATGAACACACAAGATAAGGTGGGAGAATCACTCTCTCCACGGTTCCACCGACGTCGCTCCGAATGGGCTGCAACCTTCTTCCTTGGACTCGCACCGAAGGAAGCCTCACCGGCGTCGCACTGAAGTAGGGGAGTAAGCAAGGGGCGGGGGGGGGGGGGGGGGGGTTCACACCAAGGCCGGCGGCTAGGGAGGAAACCTCCATGGCCGAACTGTCCAATAGAGGGTTAGGGTTTCTTTTAACTTTCTCTAATCTCATTCTCATAAAGGGGCTCCTTATATAAGAGTTACAACACACACATCTAACCATCCAAGCTGGAGATAAAATCTCATCCATCAGGAAGGCTAAATACACACAAAAATGTTTGTCTAAATGCAGAAAAATAATATTACAAGTCCCAAAATGAATATAAAATTACTAACCAAGTTTGGAATAATTTTATATTCGCACATTTATAAAATAAAAGTAATTAGAGCATGAGAGATTAATTAAAATAGTCTTCAAGTGGGTATAGCACGCCGCGGGCGGAGGTTGTAGCGTCGTTTTCCGTTAGCGTCGTCATGGCTCCGAAGGTCTTTATGCTGAAGCGCCTCGACAATCAGATCGTCATCAAGTGGAGGTAGCGGGGCGACGACATCATGCGAAGATAGTTGCAATACGGGAGTAGCCGGTGTTGTCTTCTATCGCCGATGTCAGGAGTTTCCTTGGACTGACGGGTTATTATAGGCACTTTATAGAGAACTTTTCGCGGATAGCCTTGCCTCTTACCACACTAACGAGAAAAGATCAAAAGTTCGTTTGGACGCCAGAGTGCACACGAGCTTTTGAAGAGTTGAAGAGTCGCTTGACCACGACATCAATCTTGACGACGCCATGCGGTTTCGACGGCTTTGAAATTTATAGTGATGCATTAGGAAGCGGCTTAGGCTGCGTTCTTCTTCAGTTTGGTAAGATGATTGCTTATGGCTCATGCCAGTTGAAAGTGCATGAGCGGAACTATCCCGTCCACGATTTGGAGTTGGCGGAGGTGATTTATGCACTTAAACTGTGTCGTCATTATTTATATGGCATGAAAGTCGACATCTTCACAGACCATAAAAGCATTAAGTATTTATTGGATCAAAAAGATTTGAATATGCGACAACGTAGGTGGATGAAGTTTCTTGGGGACTACACTTTTCAGATTCATTATACTCCAGGAAGGGAAATGTCATCGCAGATGCCTTGAGTCGTAGGACTCATGTAAGGATAAATTGGTTGCATATGCATGATGAACATCTAATCCAGGAGTTGGAGGCCTTAGACATTTCTTGTGTGGACAAGAATGCTACTGCGAATGCATGCCTGAACTGGACGGAGGTACAATACGACCTTGCGGATAGGATTCAGCGAGCAATGGAACGTGATAAAAGTCTACAATGCTATGCAGTGGATGGGTCAAATGGCCAATTCTTCTGGGATGATGACCTTTTGCGAAAAGGTGATCGTTTGTGCATCCCGAGTATGAGTAAATTAAAGGAAGAATTGATGTATGAAGCTCACTTTACAAAGTACTCAATTCACCCAGGGAGTACAAAGATGTACAAGGACATGAAAAAGTTATTCTGGTGGCCGGGCATGAAGAAAGATATACCCCATTATGTGGCAAAATGTCAGACTTGCGCCTTGGTAAAAGCTGAGTGCCAAAAGCCTGGAGGGTTCCTGAAGTCACTACCTATACCAGAGTGGAATTTTGATGACATATCGATGGATTTCGTGCATGGTTTACCGAGATCTCAACGCGATAACAATTCAGTTTGGGTAATCGTTGACCGATTGACTAAAGTAGCTCACTTCATTCCAAACAAGAGGGATGATTAAGTGGAAATTTTGGCTAAACTCTATGTCGAACAAATAGTACAATTACACGGTGTTCCTCATAACATCGTAAGTGATCGAGACGGGCGCTTCACTTCAAATGATTGGAGACTAATCCATCAATTGTTGGGGACAAAGTTAACATTCAACATGATCTTTCATCCACAAACAAATGGCCAAACTGAGAGGACCAACAGAACAATGGAGGACATGCTCCGAATGTGCGCCTTAAATTTCAGAAAGAGATGGGAAGATCATCTCTACATGGTGGAGTTCGCCTACAATAATAGCTATCAAGCTAGTCTTAATATGACACCTTTTGAAGCTTTATATGGCAGGAAATGTCGTACATCGTTAGCTTAGGCGGAAACATGCGAGTCAAAGCTTTACAAGCATAAGGAAGTCAAAGATGCGAATTCAACTATACGCTCTATTCGAGAGAGGCTAGTAATAGCCCAAGATAGACAAGCCAAATACTATAACGCCAAGCACCAGAATATGGAATTTGCAGTTGACGATTGGGTATATCTGAAAATCAAGCCATTCAAAGGAGTATCCATGATTCGGCGGCTGAAAAAGCTAAGTCCAAGGTATCTTGGCCTGTTTAAAGTGGTGGAACAAGTTGGATAAGTTGCTTATCGGCTAGCTCTTTCGAACAGAATTAAGTGGATTGCATGATGTATTCCACATATCAGTACTGTAAAAAACCATGAAAGATCCAACTCAAGTGATTGCAAATGATCATGTACCGGACGATAGTAGGCTAACAACGAAAGTTAAGCCCATTCGGATAGAGGATACGAAGATCAAACATCTACGGAATAAGACAATCGAGATGGTCAAAGTCCGGTGGGACAATTGTGGCCATGAGGAGCTAATATGGGAGAGTGAGAAGATCATGCGCGACGAGTATCCTGAGTTGTTTGTGTAAATTGTTATAACATTATTTGTATAAATAATAAGTTGTTGTAACTTTTAAGATGCTGTATTCCTTATAACCATATGTAAATTTCAGGATGAAATTTCTATAAGGAAGGGAGGATTGTAACACCCCAAATTTGACAGCGAAACTTTTGTCACTATCGCCGGGAGACAGGGGGTATCGCCTGATGGCGATAGTGGCGTTCGTCGATCTGCGCTCGATGAACTCAACAGTTTCGACAAATCTTCGAAATGATATCGCCGAGTGACGATAATGGGTATCACTAAACGACAATAGTGATGGCTCTCAATGCCATAAGACATAGAGTGAGATCGAGGCACTCGATGACTAGAAGTGTTGAGTGAGTTACTTGCTTTGATAACGCTAGGCGATAGTGGGTATCGTCGGATGGTGATAGCATAAAGCATTGAGTCGGCTCTTGACGCTCTCGATGCTCTCGACGGCCTCGACACTCTCGACGCACTCAACGCCTGAATGCATTGAGTGGCTTGATATCACGGGCGACATTGAATATCACCGGGCGATAGTGCCACATGGCATGTGACACGTGTCAGATTGACTGTTAAGCAGCCAATAAGCGGTGGTTGACTAGGGTCAAGCGATGAAGTCGATATCGCCAGCGATATCGCCAAAATTGACCAGTCAACTCAAATCCCGGCCTTTGCTTTATTTTGACTGAGAAATCATGTGGCTGAGATTAGTCCCGAGTCCACTTAACCAGAGAAGAATAGGAAGGAGGTTTCATTCTCTTTTATTTCTCTCTCTCTCTTCATCTCTTGAGTTTCCTTGAGTGAAAAGGAAGAAGAGGCTAAGGAAGTGCTAAGTTGAGCTTTGTGAGCTCACTAAATGAGATCTTGTGGTCGGAGGCCAAGTCCGATGATAAATTCTTGAAAAGGAGAGCGACGTGCTTCTTTCCATCCATGTAGAAAAGCTTCGTCATGGCTCCGAAGAGAACTTCAAGGGTAACGATTTTCTCCCGGACAAGTGAAGTCCTCAATATGCATATTTATATGGATCCCCTCACCAAAAGATGGAAAAAGGGTGGATTCCAGTGGGTAGATCGATTTGATCCCCATATATTCCTATATTTAGGTCCGAAAATATAGAGTACTGAATAGGCATGTTGTGTGAAGCTCATCTGGATAAGTTGGTCTGCATTGGTGATGTTTCTTTTGTGTGTCGGAGAAGACTCTATGGATATGCGTGTGAAGTATGCGTGAAATCCGGGGTCTAAGGGTTTGTAGGATACTGCATCAAAGTACTGAAAGCATTTTTAGGAAAACACCCAGAAAAGATCACAATCTGAAGGAATGTTGATATCGCCGGGCGATACTGAGTATCGCCAGGCGATAGCTCCCAGTGATCTGGAATTTTGTGTGACCTGTCTTGAAAAAACTTGGGGGTCACTGTATGTAGGTTGTGTGCTTAAGTTGCCTGGCCTAGGTTGGGTGCCAGCCCGAAAGTGGACAAAGCCGCGTGTCTTGTGATGCGTTGAGCCGTAAAGGCCAACTACTGTGCCATCAAGTTAAGTACCTCTAAACAACTGGGTTGTCAAGTTAAGTACCTCTGAATGGGAAGTCGGTCGTCAAGTTAAGTACCTCTGAACGACGTGGTCGTCAAGTTAAGTACCTCTGAACGACACAATTATCGTTAAGTCATGGACCTTTGAACGGTGGTGTTACACGGGGGAGTACGGTACACCGAAAATGTGACCTGAGTGCACGGGGCGTGTGGTCGTTGGGCCAACATCTGTGGTGAATGGTGTCTAATCGTACCTTATTATTGCAATATAGATATACTATGCCTTGTGTGCAGGAACAGAGAAATGCTGCCCCAAATAAGGGTGAAATCATTACAAATGGGTCAGCAAAATGCTGAATGTTGCTTTGTTTGGCACGTTTTTATAGGCCCGTTTGTGCAGGTGCTGGAGAGCCAAGTGGGAAGTAGCGGGCTGAAGCCCATGCGCTGCAATTGGCTGGCCCTTGAAGGCCCATAAGGCGAACTTTACTGTTTCATCTGTGGCCGGCCTGCGTGCCGATGTATGAAGTCACTTTTATTAACTGAAACAATTGTAATAAGGCTACGACCAAAACATGTTTTGTAAATTATATTATATCATTCCTTTTGTGTAGTGGACATCCTTATTGTATATGAGTTCTTAACTTAAAATGCTTCCGCTAGAATGCTCTGTGGTAGGACACGTTTCTACTTGAACCTGGGTTTGGCGTACTACATGTAATATCCTTGTCTGTCCGTGGTATATAGCGTCGGGCCCCGGCCAGACCTTCTGTCATATGCTATGAGATGGATGGGGGCGTTACAAATCATCTGCTCCCCCTCAAATAGGCAGCAATGAACTGTTAGAGTTGTGCTGGACATGCTTCCCCTCAATTGGAGTATCTTCATTTCTTTAAAGAATAATTCTATCTGCAAAATAACAAATAGCTTGCAACCAGATGAGGATCAATTGAAGCTATACTAAGTTTAACATACCAAACTAAAATTTGAAGGTGTTAAACTTGACTTTATCTAGTGGCTTAGTGAATATGTCAGCCACTTGCTTGTCTGTTAGAATAAATTCAAGGGTGATGTCTTCATATTCCACATACTCCCTAACGAAGTGATATCTAATCTCTATATACTTAGTCCTGCTATGAGAGACAGGATTCCTAGCAATAGAGATTGCACTAGTAGAATAACATAATAGAAAATTTCTACTTATCTGGAGGTTGTAGTCTTGAAGCTGGTGCTGGATCCACAGTAACTAAACATAGTAGCTACCAGCTGGGATGTACTCTTACTCTGCAGTTGATATTGCAACACTAATTTGTTTCTTGTAGCTCCAAGATACCAGTCTCCATCCCAAGAACTGACAGGTGCCAGATGTGCTCTTCCTGTCATCTTTATAGCCTGCAAAGTCTATATCTGAATAGCCTGTTAGTTCAAACTCCCCATTCATAGGGAACCATAAGCTAAGATCTGGAGTGCCCTTAAGACACCTCAAAATTCTCTTAGCTGCAGAGTAGTGAGATTCTTTAGGGCAAGTCTGATACCTAGCACAAACACATGTAGCATACATGATGTCTGACCTACTTGTAGTCAGATATAGAAGGGAGCCAATTATCCCTCTATACAAATTTTCATCAACAGGTTTCCGTGCCTCATCTTTGCCTACATGCATACTTGACTCCATGGAAGTTCTCATGGTGGAGGAGTTCTCCATGCCAAATTTCTTTATCAACTCCCTAGTGAACTTAGACTGGGATATGAACAAGCCATCATCAGTCTGTCTTACTTGGAGGTCCAAGAAGAACTTAAGTTCACCCATACTGCTCATCTCAAACTTCCCCTACATAAGTTTAGCAAACTTTTTTGCAGAGGTTGTCATCAGTAGATCCAAAGATGATGTCATCTACATAGATCTGAACTAGGATGATCTTACCCTTAGATTCCCTTAGGAATAGGGTCTTGTCTATTTTCTCCCTTGAGAATTTGTTCTCAATGAGGAAACTAGACAAAGTCTCATACCATGCTATAGGGGCTTGCATCAGCCCATATAGAGCTTTCCTAAGTCTATAAACATAATCAGGTGAGTTAGGAACTATAAAACCTGGAGGCTGCTCAACATAGACTTCCTCTTTTAAGTCACCATTCAGGAAGGCTGACTTCACATCTGTGCGAACAGAAAAAGAGAAGCCGGAATTTGGAATAACATAAATCTTTATTATCCAAAAAAGGTATGTATTACATGATATAGCCTCCCTTTTATAGAATGGAGGAGATGCGAGAGATTACAATTAAAAAATGTGGGACTAAAAAATTACATGTACAAGCGGTTTAATATAAATACAAGCCGACCAAGCTGCGCGGTTTAATGAATAGGCAAACCGCTCGACAACCACAAGAAGCAGAGAACAAGCCACCACGGGAGACCGCTATGTCGCCCGGTCTCCAAGTCGCCAGAGATAGACCGGCAAACTGCCATGGCACTAACAATAACAGTCTTGCTACCAAGCCGCTGGAGAGAAACCGATAGACCGCCTGGACTGTAATCTGCCAGAGTCAGACCGCTAGACCGCCCGGTCTCTATACTGCAACACTCCCCCTCAAGATGGAGCATATATGTCGATCATGCCCAGCTTGTCGTAAATGTGATGAAAAGAGGCGGATACCGGCTTGGTGAAGATATCAACCAACTCTTTGTTTGAGGTGACGAACGGAGTACGAATTTGTTCCTTAAGAATCTCTTCCCGAATAAAGTGGCAGTCGACTTCAATGTGCTTTGTTCTCTCATGGAAGAGCGGATTTTTTGAGATGTATATAATGGCCTTGTTGTCACAAAATATAGTTAGAAGATGGTTGTGGACCTCTACTAAGCCAAGCATGAGAGCCCGTAACCACTTCAACTCACATGTGGTCAATGGCATACTTCGATATTCTACTTTTGCACTGGACCTGGAGACGACAGACTGTTTCTTGCTTTTCCAGCTCACAAGGTTTCCTCCCACAAAGGTGCAAATGCCTGATGTTGACTTGCGGTCTCCTTTGTCATCAATATAGCTCGAATCGGAGTACGCTTCAACCCTCAAATGTCCATTCTTCTGAAAGAGGAGTCCTTTACCCGGCCCTGATTTGACATACTCCAATATCCTTAGGGCATACTATAGATGGCGCTCCCTAGGAGCTTGCATGAACTGGCTAACCTTGCCTATAACATAGGCAATATCGGGTCTGGTCACCGTGAGATATATAAGTTTACCAACTAGACGTCTGTACCTCGTAACATCAGAAAGAAGAGGAGAGTCATCCGTCCAGGTTTTATCTTCTCCAGTCATCATGGGGCATAGGGCAGGTTTAGCCCCAGTCAGCCATGCCTCTTTTAACAAATCCAGAGCATACTTCCGTTGGGAGAGTACAAGGGAATTGAGCTTTTGAGAGATTTCTATCCACGGAAAGTATTTTGGAGAGCCCATATATTTTGTAACTAGGTGTTGCCGAAGATGCTTCTTTGTCAAGGTTATCCCAGCTTGGTCATCTCCTGTGAGAAGAATATCATCCACATATACCGCAAGCACCACTAGACCCAGAGAAGTTTTACGAGTAAATAAGGAGTGATCAGCAGAACTTCTCGTAAAACTTACGGCCGCCACAATCCCGCTAAACTTGTCAAACCAAGCCCGATGACTTTGCTTTAGGACCATATGTAGCCTTCCTGAGCCGGCAAACCTGTGTCTCCCCCTGAGCAATATACCCTAGAGGTTGCTCCATGTATACATCCTCTTGAAGATCCTCATATAGAAAGACATTCTTAACATCCAGCTGTGAAATGGGCCAATCCCTGTTGACAGCCACAGAGAGGAGGACCCTGATAGTGCTGAGACGAGCAACTGCAGAGAAAGTGTCAAAGTAGTCAACCCCATAAGTCTGGGTAAAGCTCTTGGTAATAAGCCGAGCCTTGTAACGATCCACACTACCGTCCGGGAGGAACTTCACCATAAAGACCCAGCGACAACCAACAACATCTGTGCCGAAGGAGGACGAACCAGGGTCCAGGTACCCTGTTCAGTAAGAGTAGCAATCTCTTCATCCATGATAGCCTTCCAATGTAGAACAGTAAGGGCCTCCTGATAGGAACGAGGGGTGGAAGTAGAAGAGATAGCCAACGCAAACTCCCTGCGAGCAGGGGTTAGACAATCATATGAAACAATAGCAGCAAGCGAGGTGCTTGGTACACGCCTGAACCCCTTTGTGAAGGGCAATGGGAAGGTCCAGGGCAGCATGTTCCTCAGTATTCAGAGCATCCGTGGTGGAGAGAGCTGACCTGGGAGTAAAGAGTGATGGCGGCGAAGAGGAGGGAGATAGCAGAGGTGTATAGAGAGGAGGAGATGATGGAGACGGTGGAGGAGGAAATACCTCAGTAGGAGTCAATGGGCTGGAGGGAACAGGAGGAGAATCAGAAGCCACAAGGAGAGAAGAGGAGTCGTCAGAGAAATACAGAGCATTCTCAAAGAAGGTAACGTCTGCGGAGACGAACTGCTTGCGAAGAATAGGGTCAAAACAACAATAACCTCTCTGAGTGGTAGAGTAGCCCAAAAAGACACATTTGGTGGAGCAAGGGGTGAGTTTGTCGCGGGTGGCGGAGGGAGCGTGCACAAAAGCTGTGCACCAAAAGATACGTAGAGGGAGAGGAAAAGGATCCTTGCCCGGATATAGAATGGAGAAAGGGGTTTGACCACGAAGAACTGTGGAGGGAATGCGATTGATGAGATAGTAAGAAATGAGAACTGCATATCCCTAGCAGGTGCGAGGGACATGCTTTTGCGTTAGCAGAGTGTGAGCGACATCAATGAGGTGTCAGTTTTTGCGTTCCGCTACTCCATTTTGTTGTGAGGAATAAACACAACTTTTTTGATGAACAATCCCATGTTGCATACAGAAAGATGAAAAAGCTTGACTAACATACGCTTTAGCATTATCAGAGCATAAGATTTTAATGGAAACACCAAACTGATTTTTAATTAAATGATAAAAATATGTCCATACATTGAATAGTTTAGAGCATTCTCGTAAGAGATACACCCAAGTACATCGAGAGAAGTCATCAATGAAAGTAACAAAATAAGAACCCCCCGATCAATGGTGAGGGTAGGAGCAGGATCCCAGATGTAGGAGTGAATGAGATCAAACAGATGGGTAGAACCATGAGCTTGCTTCGGCGGGAAGGAGGAACGGTGATGCTTGCTCAGCTGACAGGCGTCGCAGTTGAGAGGAGAACTGAGCAGAGGGAGGTGGGGTAGAAGCTGGCGAAGAAGTCGTGGAGGAGGATGCCCAAGGCAGATATGTCCATTATAGGAGAGCTATAGAGGAGGAGGAGAAGGCCGATAGAGCGGAAACGTTGTCGAGGAAGTAGAGGCCACCGCTCTCAGTCCTAGTAGCAATCGTCCGTTGGGAGCTCAGATCCTGAAAAGAATAAGAAGTTGGAGTAAACGTGACGAAGCATTGAAGTTGCTTGCACAAAGAAGTAACAGACAATAAATTATATGGAAACTTGGGCACATAGAGAGTGTCTGCCAGGCGAATAGACGGAGTGACATGAACCACTCCCATCCCATGAATCGGGGAGGGAGTGCCGTCGGCAACAAGGACAAAGGGCAACCGATCATGTGTTTCAAGGAGAGAAAAATATTGAAGATTGCCCATCATGTGATTGGTCTCACCTGAGTCGATGAGCAATTTACTTCGAGTAACCACGTGAGCACTACCTAAGGACGTGACCACCGAGGCGGACGGCTTGGAGGAGGAGGTGGAAGAGTCACCAAAAGGGCGAAGATGTGGATGTTTTGTCCAGCAGTGATCTATAAGATGCCCGGTGCGACCACAATGAGAGCAAAAGAGGCGCGAAGAGCTACGCCCTCCAGAATGGTGGTTGCGACTACCAAAGCCACTCCGTTGAGTCTGGTGAGCATAGTTGTCTGGAGGAGGAGAAGACAGAAGCGGACGTTGAAGTAGAGAGGTTACTGCGATAATGCGTGCAGTAGTGGTATCCAAGTTGGGAGAGTCCGCTTCGCCCAAGATTTGTTGGTGGATCATGTCATAGGAATCAGGAAGTCACAAAAGATAGCAAACAACAAGAAGTTCCTGAAAGTGCTTGTGCTGTTCGGCCAAATCCGCAGAGAAGGGGCGATGTTGAAGAATCTCAGCCCCAAGTGCCTGAACCTGTTGATAAGCGACAGTAGGAGACATGGAAGGGCGTGCAAAGAGGTCCACATACAATGTATAGATGCGGGACGTCTGAGCCCCCTTCGAGTACAAAGCAGCAAGATGAAGTCAAGCCTTCTTGACCGTCTCATCATGACGTATGATGGGAAGACATTAATCGAAAAGACTATTAGCTATCCAATTGAGGACAAGTGCGTCGCTAGCATCCAATCGTCAAACTCAGCTGAAGTGGGAGGAGGAGGGTCATCGGTGAGGTGGTGGTGTTTGCGTTGTGAGCGAAGAAGGAAGGTGAAGGAGACACTCCAATCCGGGTAATTGGAACCGACAAGCTTGGAGACGGTGCCGAGATTCCTGGAAGGAATGGGAGGAGGAGGCGGAGTGGACACATGAGTAGAGGTGGTGGTAGAAGAGCCGGAAAGAGCCATGGAAGAGAAGCCGCGCGGGTAGAGATAGGCTGCACGGGTAAAGAGAGATCGAGCGAACAACAGGTCGCGAAGACAATGCAGAAGGCCACAGCAGACATAAGAATAAGAGAGAGACCGCGACGGATAGACCAATAAACCGCAGCGAACAAGAGAAGAAACCGCGACGGATACGGGGAAAGAAGTCGTGCAGGGTAGAAAGAAGGTCGCGCGAGCAGGAGACAAAAACTGGGAAAACAGGTCGCGGAAAGAGAGAGCGAGAAGTGGGCCGCGCACACAAAAGGAAGCGACAAAGGGGGAAGGAAGGAGAGGCCGCGCGAACAGACGAAAAGAAGGAGATAAAGTTGCACGGCCAAATAAGGTACCGAATCAGGCAGAAAAGATCGTTTGCTCTGATACCATGTGCGAACAGAAAAAGAGAAGCCGGAATTTAGAATAACAGAAATCTTTATTATCCAAAAAAGGTGTGTATTACATGGTATAACCTCCTTTTTATAGAATGGAGGAGATGAGAGAGATTACAATTAAACAATGCGGGACTAAAAAATACATGTACAAGCGGTTTAACATAAATACAAGCCGACCAAGCCGCACAGTTTGATGAATAGGCAAACCGCCCAACAACCACCAGAAGAAGAGAACAAGCCGCCACGGGAGACCGCCAGGTCGCCGGGTATCCAAGTCGCCAGAGATAGACCGGCAAACCGCCACGGGCACTAACAACAACAGTCCTACTACCAAGCCACTGGAGAGAAACTGACAGACCGCCCGGACTGTAATCTGCCAGAGTCAGACCACTAGACCGCCCGGTCTCTATACTACAACAACATCCATCTGGTTGATAAAAGTCAATGCCTTCTTCTTGCTTGTACCCCTTAGCCACTAGTCTGGCTTTGTTCTTAATTATAATGACATTTTCATCAAGCTTGTTTCTATAGATCCACTTGACTCCAATGACATTATGTCCTTGTGGTTTGGGAACCAGCTTCCAGACCTTGCATCTCTTAAACTGGTTCAGTTCCTCCTGCATAGCTCCAATCCAATGTTGATATGTGTTGGCCTCCTCAAACTTCTTGGGCTCTACTTGTGACAGAAAGCTTGAGTACATGGCTGTGTTCTGACTTCTGCTCCTTGTCATTACTCCATGTCTTGCCTCACCAATGATCTGGTGTGCTGGATGATCTCTTATGTATCTGACTGCTGGTGGCAGTCTTCTTTCAGCAATAGGTTCAGCTTCAGGTGCAGTCTCTTGTTGATCTTCATCCACTCCCAGTATACCTGGTAGATTTTCTGGAGTGTCCACTTCATCTTGTATAACTGGTGATGTTTCCTTGATTGTCAGTTTGTCCATCATCTGTTCTGTACCTGCAGTACTATAAGAGGAGCTTGACATCTCCATGTTAATCATAGTAGACTCATCAAAGACTACATGAACTGATTCTTCTACAACTGGACTTTTCAATTTGTAGATCCTATAGGCTTTGCTATGATTGTTGTAATGTTGTACCCAGCAAAAATTCCATCAAAGGATTTGGCAGCAAACTTAGTCACATAGGACTTTCCATTATGAAGCACATAACACTTACTACCAAAAATTCTGAGATAACTCAGGTTTAGTTTTCTGTCTTTCAAGATCTCATAGGGAGTTTTCTTGAGATTCTTGGTGATAGAGGCTCTATTGAGGACAAGACATGCAATGTTGACTGCCTCAGTCCAAAAATATTCTGGGAGAGATGTGTCATTCAGTAGGGTCCTTCCAACCTCTATGGGAGTTCTATTTTTCCTCTCAACAATCTCATTTTGCTAGGGTGTTCTAGGTGAAGAGAATTCTTGATGAATCCCATATTCTTCACAGAATCTTGTCATGCTATCAGACTGAATTCAATCTCATGGTCACTTCTGATTTTGACCACAGAGCTGTTTAACTCATTCTAAATTTGCTTGACAAACTTAGTGAAGATATCAAGGGTTTCATTCTTTCTCTTTAGGAAGAATACCCAAGCAAACCTGGAAAAGTCATCAACCACCATAAGGGTGTAGACATTCCTACTAAGACTATGAAATGACATAGGACCAAACAAGTTCATATGCAGGAGGTATAGACACCTCACAGAATCTTTGGTCTTAATGCTCTTGAAAGAATCTTTTGTCCGCTTGCCCTTTTGGCAAACAGAACAAATTCCCTCTTTGGAGCACTTCACATTTGGACCATTCCTAACTAGCTCTTAGCTAAAGAGCTTACCAATAGTTTTGTAATTTATATGGGCTAGCCTCTTGTGCCATATGACACAGTGGGAGGCTTTCTCATTTGCCACTAGACAGATAGAAGAGTCTGTATCTAAACATAGAAAGTTTAAGAAATAAATATTTCCACTCATAGTGTCTGTTAAGATGACCTATTGGTCACTTGACCTCCTAATTAGACACTCATCCTTGTGGAAGACAATAACATAACCAAGATCAGAGAGCTGACTTATGCTTATAAGATTGTGTTGCAACCCTTCAATATAAGCCACCTTAAAGATTGTGACTATGCCATTGGTGATCTTACTATAGCCCTTTGTTACCCCTCTATCTGAACCATAAAAGATTACTTTGGGTCCATCTTTTTCTGGAGTGTATTCTTTTAAATTGCTCTTTGTCCCAGTCATGTGCCTGGAACATCCACAGTCCAAGTACCATATGGGGGTATGACCACTTGGACTAACCTGCAATATACAAGTTACTTTACCTTAGGACCCCAATATCTATTTGGTCCTAGGTGTACATTAGTATGAAACTGAACATGTCTACCAGCAGAATTTCTGACTGATGGACTGACCCTAGCTCTAGCCACATTGGGATTGTGCCAGCAGTCAATGACAAAATGCCCTATCTTTCCACAGCACCAACAGTCATATATGTTATATCTTCTCTTCTGTGTAGGCCATACAACTTGGTTAGCAACACCCTTAACAGAAAGTTGATGTGCTGCAGCCCTTTTCTGATTTCTTTCAGCTAGAATTTGACTGAAGATAAATCTTCTAGCTGGCTTGTTTGGTCTGCTCTGATGTTATCAGCAGCAAGTTTCTTTTCAGAGAGCATGCTTTTGATGGCATCAGAAATGCCCAAATCATCCTGACTAGCCAAACAGAGCTAATTATGGTCCATTTCATGCGTTTGTAACCGCTTGGCCGGTGAAAATAAGTCTCCCTGAACAGAGCTCAAGTCAAATAAACGAGTTTGTTTTACTTGATGTGTGATGACATGAGGAGATTATGTGACTCCACTAGTTTAATGTATGTTCGTAGACAATGGTATAACTAAGGCTTTGTTTAGCATTGTGGTGAAGTTCGTGAACGTGGTGGTGATGAATCATCCTTTGTGAACGCACAAGCACATCAAAGGAACCTCTTTCACTTTTAGGTGAAAACAAGTCTTCATTTTGTGCTGGCGGTCATAACTGTTGTCAGGCTAAACATATATTTTATGATGATAGATAGTGTTTTAATTTTTTTCCAAATTTACTAGAGAAAAAATACTATATGCGAAACAGATCGAGCTTAGATGTTTGTATTTACAAAAAAATAATCAATCATTTGTGACATATATATCACATCATTTTAGTTATGTATTGTGTATTCCTTCATTTGTCGTCTCCTTATAAGCTACTAGCATCAGTGTATGATTAAGCAATCACGTACATCCGACCTACAAATAATAACCATAATTGACAGAAGAAGACATGACTTCGATTGGTACGGTGGTGGCGGTCATGAATATGGGGGTTAAATTGTCATTTGTTAACGTGCATCTAAGAAACTTCATCCAATTTTATGCTCAAAAGGATGATGTTTGTTACAATCCCGCTTAGTCGAGCTGTCGGATAGACATCCAGTCCGCATCACCTGATAAGACACACTAGACGGAAAGCACAGCCAGTCCGCACAAAACATGCGGACTGCCGAACACAGCTAGTTGTCTGCGCTATCAAGCGGACATGGCGAGAAAAGAGAAACCGGACTTGGCTCAAAACTGAGACCAAGTACAAACAACCAAGAGCCCCTGATGCGATCTCAATTCGTCGGACTCAAAAACCAAGCACAGTCAGTCGCGCTTGTCGCAGGCGTCGCGAATACAACCGTCGCCAAAAGTTTTCACGATGTTTTTTTATACACCCGCCACCAAACATTAGCGGCGTTTACGTTAATAAATGTGGTGCGCTTTGATCACGTTTCGTAGTGAAAAATGTGGCAAGCCTTAACATTGTCAAACCGAAAAATTGGCAATTCTTGAGAAAAAAAATATCTAGTCTTAATTCTAATTATATCAAGATTATCAATCATCCTGAAGATACATATTCCATAATAATCTCTTTTCATTTTACAATAAGAAAACAAAATTGTCCATAAAATACAAAGATTTAGAGGGGCACATTTTTTTAATTAGGATAACAAATTTTAGAGGCATTTTTTTTAAAACCTGGCTAAAGGAATGTTACAACAACAATTCCATAAACAAGAAACGTTAATGTTTGTTGTTTTCGCCACGTTTTATAAAGCATTGCAAAAAAAATGACGCCATAAATCTTTTTTCTTATAGCTAGTGTCAGCGATCTCCAGATGGGACTGCAACATGCCGGACTCAGCGAACTTCATATGAGTCCGCAACTCCTGTAGATAGACAAATCAACCCACGCAGTTACATCCTTGGAAAACTACTTGAACCCGCAAACCAATGACCGAGCTGGCTAGACACCACACCAGTCCGTGCGATTAGTCAGCACAACCCGCCACTTTCACTTCAAAAATTTCAACAAAAACATCTCTTGTCATTTGTTGCGGTTCATTTTGACTCTTTGAGCGCCCATGTCGATTGGGAGCTAAGACGGTCCGATTTCTCCCGACCACAGAAAGACCGGACGACCCGCAACAAAATTTGTTGGGAGGTTATAATTTTTTTTTTGTAAAAACAAACTCATTATTATGTTATTGTTCACTAAAATATCCGAATAAACAAATTCATTGTTGTTTAAAATTTAATTTTTATGAACAAGTTAATTATTATGTGGTTTATTAAAGTTTTTTTCATTAGACAAGTTCATTTTTATGTTGTTGTATATTATTTTTTTTATTATAAATAAGTAGGGCAGATTTTGAATAATTTGCAAAAACTTTTCTGAATAGTTTTATGCTTCACCTACTAAACCCTAAAACTCACTGCTTGCGATAGTATTTAATTAGATGATGATTGGATGATATATTTTCTTAAGTTTTTTATATATATGATGATGCATCCTGCCATGTAATTAACATGAAATTAATAAATGTAAAAAAAGAAATATAATAGAAAAGCTAGCACTCAACCAAAACCATGTAATTAACATAAGCATACATCATCATCAACGTGATTAATTATTATTACAACAAGCAGTAGAATTAATTGATATGTAGATGCTAGCTAACTCCATGCATGATAATAGATGACATTTGTATAAAGTAGTGAGAGATGATCAAGCTAAAATAAGTTATAAACAAGCTACACAATAGTGGATGAAGTTAAACATAAAAGTAGATGAAGTTCTTTAGGGAGTGTTAACGAATGATAATTTAACCCTCATGTTCGTGAACGCCAGCACAGTGCTAAGGCTTCGTTTGGGGGGGACTTATTTTCCCCGATCAAGCGGTTACGACCGCATGAACCAGATCATAATTATGGTCCATTTCATGCGATCGTAACCGCTTGACCGGTGAAAATAAGTCTCCCCAAACAAAGCTCAAGTCAAATAAACGAGTTTGTTTTACTTGATGTGTGATGACATGAGGAGATTATGTGACTCCACAAGTTTAATGTATGTTCGTAGACAATGGTATAACTAAGGCTTTGTTTAGCATTGTGGTGGAGTTCGTGAACGTGGTGGTGATGAATTATCCTTTATGAACGCACGAGCACATCAAAGGAACCTCTTTCACTTTTAGTTGAAAACAAGTTTTCATTTTGTGCTGGCGGTCATAACTGTTGTCATGCTAAACATATATTTTATGATGATAGATAGAGTTTTTATCCAAATTTACCAGAGAAAAATCACTATATGCTAAACAGATCAAACTTAGATGTTTGTATTTACAAAAAATAATCAATGATTTGTGACATATATATCACATCATTTTAGTTATGTATTCTGTATTCCTTCATTCGTTAACATCAATGTATGATTAAGCAATCACGTATATCCGACCTACAAATAATAACCATAATTGACAGAAGAAGACCGGGGTTTGTTTGGCACGGTGGCAGCGGTCATGAATATGGTGGTTAAATTGTCATTCGTTAACGCCCACCTAAGAAACTTCATCCACTTTTATGTTCAAAAGGATGATGTTTGTTACAATCCCGCTTAGTCGAGCTGCATGATAGACATCCAGTCCGCATCACCTGATAAGCAACACCAGACGGAAAGCACAGCCAGTCTGCACAAAACATGCGGACTGTCGAACACAGCTAGCTGTCTGCGCTATCAAAGCGGACATGGCGTGAAAAGAGAAACTGGACATGGCTCAAAACTGAGACCAAGTCCAAACAAACAAGAGCCCCTAATGCGAACTCAATTCGGCGGACTCAAAAACCAGACCTCACAATCCGGCGATCTTCACAGTCTCCAACTAACCGCACCTACAGAGATGAGCAATGCTTTACCAAGATCATCTTAGCGAGCTCCAGATGAGTCTGCAACATGCCGGACTCGGCGAACTCCATATGAGTCCGCAACTCCTGCGGATAGACAATCCAACCCGCGCGGTAACATCCTTGGAAAACTGCCTGAACCCACAAACCAATGGCCGAGCTGACTAGACACATCACCAGTCTGCGCGGTTAGTCCCCACAACCCGCCACTTTCACTTCAAAAATTTCAACAAAAAAACATCTCTTGTCATTTGTTGCGGTTCATTTTGACTGTTTGAGCGCCCATGTCGATTGGGAGCTAAGATGGTCCGATTTCTCCCGACCACAGAAAGACCGGACGACCCGCAACAAAATTTGTTGGGATGTTATAATTTTTTTTGTAAAAACAAACTCATTATTATGTTATTGTTCACTAAAATATTCGAATAAACAAATTCATTGTTGTTTAAAATTTAATTTTTATGAACAAGTTACTTATTATGTGGTTTATTAAAGTTTTTTTCATTAAACAAGTTCATTTTTATGTTGTTGTATATTATTTTTTTATTATAAATAAGTAGGACAGATTTTGAATAATTTGCAAAACCTTTTCTGAATAATTTTATGCTTCACCCACTAAACCCTAAAACTCAATGCTTGCGATAGTATTTAATTAGATGATGATTGGATGATATATTTTCTTAAATAGAAAAGCTAGCACATAGCCATAGCCATGTAATTAACATAAGCATACATCATCATCAACGTGATTATTATTACAACAAGCAGTAGAATTAATTGATATGTAGATTCTTTCTAAGTCCATGCATGATATTAGATGACATTTGTATAAAGTAGTGAGAGATGATCAAGCTAAAATAAGTTATAAACAAGCTACACAATAGTGGATGAAGTTAAACATAAAAGTAGATGAAGTTCTTTAGGGAGTGTTAACGAATGACAATTTAACCCGCATGTTCGTGAACGCCACCACAGTGCTAAGGCTTTGTTTGGGGGGACTTCTTTTCCCCGATCAAGCGGTTACGACCGCATGAACCAGATCATAATTATGGTCTGTTTCATGCGGTTGTAACCGCTTGACCGGTGAAAATAAGTCTCCCCAAACAGAGCTCAAGTCAAATAAACGAGTTTGTTTTACTTGATGTGTGATGACATGAGGAGATTATGTGACTCCACTAGTTTAATGTATGTTCGTAGACAATGGTATAACTAAGGCTTTGTTTAGCATTGTGGTGGAGTTTGTGAATGCACGAGCACATCAAAGGAACCTCTTTCACTTTTAGTTGAAAACAAGTTTTCATTTTGTGCTGGAGGTGATAACTGTTGTCATGCTAAACATATATTTTATGATGATAGATAGTGTTTTTATCCAAATTTACCGGAGAAAAATCACTATATGCTAAACAGATCGAGATTAGATGTTTGTATTCACAAAAAATAATCAATGATTTGTGACATATATATCACATCATTTTAGTTATGTATTGTGTATTCCTTCATTTGTTAGCATAAATGTATGATTAAGCAATCACGTATATCCGACCTGCAAATAATAACCATAATTGGTAGAAGAAGACCGGGGTTCGTTTGGCACGGTGGTGGCGGTCATGAATATGGGGTTAAATTGTAATTTGTTAACGCCCACCTAAGAAACTTCATCCACTTTTATGTTCAAAAGGCTGATGTTTGTTACAATTTCGCTTAGTCGAGTGGCAGGATAGACATCCAGTCCGCATCACCTGATAAGCAACACCCGACGGAAAGCACAGCCAGTCTGCATGAAACATGCGGACTGAAAGTGAGGCTTAGATCTATAATACTCTAGAGGGGGGGGGGGGTGAATAGAGTATATTTAAAATTTAATAGATCCCAAAAGAAAAGTGCTGCTACAACTTTTGCTGTATCCTCGGAAAGTGCAGAGATTAGAAAAACTGAAACACAAAATACTAATCAACCTAATCACAGCAACACAATAAGAAACAAAAAAGAATAATAAGCAACCAGACGACACAAGAAGTTTATAGTGGTTCCCCCTCAACTGGGTACATCCACTCTTCTACCACCCTTGGTAGGAATCCACTCAGATTTTTGATCAGGTGCCTGACACCAATGAGTTTGATCAGGTCCCCAAAAACCAACTCAAGTCTTTTGGTAAGGAGACTTGCAATCAGGAATCACTTTTGAAGGGAGATGACAACCCTTTGTACAGGAGGGGGTGAGAGAGCGATTATGTCTTCTCTTTCTCAATAAACTGAGAAGACTTATGTGGATTGATGTTCAGCAAACAGCTCCCCCTGAGTTATAGGGAGAATCTGGAGCTTTGCTGTATGGTGATAGGTCTTCTATCAGTGTTCTTGACAAGCAGTGATGCAGGATCTTCTTGACTGATTTGATATCTGTTGTCCTTGGAGAAGTATTGGAGAGAGTGTTAAAGAAGAAGACTCTTGATATATTATAGTTATTCTTCTTCTTCAGAATATCACTGCCTATCACAGTAAGCTACAGAATGATTTTCTTGAGTAAAGCTTGTTATGTTGCTGTATGAAAACTTGTAGTAGTCAGTCTGTATATTTCTCTTATTTTTCTGACTGAGTATTCTTGTTCTCACTTCTTGCTTCCTGATTCTCGATATTCTATTCTTCCATCACTATTCAAAAATTTGAATCCTCTGTAATTAATGCTGACAGCCTGAGAATAATCGGCATTGATGTATTTCCCCAACTGTCTTGTGGAAAATCTGCAAGTAGTATTCCTGAAGAGGACTGTAATTAATGCTTCCTCTAACGGATACATTCAGAGAATGTAGAGCATTAATTACTCAGGATTTTCCGCATTAGAATGAGGACAGAATGCCGAAAATGGCTAAGTCTGGATTCGTCGAACGAATAACAGATTTCGTTGAGCTGAGTTACCAGTTCGTCGAGCTGAGATTTTGTATTCGTCGACCAGACATCTTCTGTTCGTCGAGCTGATAACAACACCTGTATACTTCAGAACCTTTGCCTTTTCTGTCTGAAGTTCGTCGAGCTGATAATTGAATTCGTCGACTGGAGTTCAACAACAGTTCAGGACTTAGACAAATAGTTTGTGTTGACTGATATTCTGTGTGTCGACATGAAACTTCTGGTGTCGACACAACTTGGTGTCGACAAGTAATCTGGGTGTCGACACAAGCTCTCTAGTGTCGACATGATCTTTCTAGTGTCGACCTAAGTTGGTGTCGACAAGTAATCTTGGTCTCGA
Source organism: Platanthera guangdongensis (assembly GCA_039583875.1). Taxonomy (NCBI): domain Eukaryota; kingdom Viridiplantae; phylum Streptophyta; class Magnoliopsida; order Asparagales; family Orchidaceae; genus Platanthera; species Platanthera guangdongensis. The sequence goes on along the minus strand of CM077162.1, from coordinate 179,071,948 downwards.
CATAATCTTTCTGGTGTCGACCTAAGTTGGTGTCGACAAGTAATCTTGGTGTCAACATAATCTTTCTTGTGTCGACCTAAGATGGTGTCGACACATGCCCTAAGTGTCGACATAAATCCTTTGATTCGTCGATTAGAGTACTGAGTTCTGATGAGTACGATTATGATAGGCTTTTTACTATCATAATTGTAATCATGTCTACTATTTCCTACCCCTTTTTGTGTTGATTTCATGATAATAGTAATGAAATTATCGTGTCATAGATAGAAGAGCATATTTAGAAGTCTTTGGCAGTTCTTGTAATAAACTATTTACCGAGTCTATCATTTTTTCTATTGCAGGTAATGCCAACCAATGGACCTAAAAGTCTCGGAGCAAACAGAGGAGTTCACGGAGTCAACATGGCTGATGACAGGACGAAAATTTGGTGCACACGGCCGTGTGCCTACCCGTGTCCTATGTACTGGAGCTGAAGAATTTGGGCGCAGACGATGGAACCTCACACGGGTATGGCACACGCCCGTGTGCATACCCGTGTCATCTTTGCACACGAATGCCGACCAACCCATGTCTGAGGAACACGGCCGAACACACGGCCGTGTCCATACCTGTGTCATCTGACACGGCCCACTACCAGACACGTCTGCTCGTGGGGGAACCACCCAGGAACCTCCTAGGAACCGTCCACACGGCCTGCCACACGGCCGTGTGCGACCCCGTGTCCGACCTGTTTGCAAAAGGGGACTATAAATTTCCTGTAGAAAATTTTGTTTAGAACTTTTGGATCATTTCTGGATTGGAGAACTGCTGGAGGCCGAAGGGGATCATCCAAGACAAGGAGGATTGAAGGGTATTTCATATGTATTTTTATTTAATCATTAACCCCTTTGAATCCTTTCTTTCTCTTGATGATCCATCTTCAAATTTCGTTTTAATTTGCATGAACTTCTATTTGAACATTCTAGTAATCATGTATCACTTTGTTTACGTTATATTTGTAATATTTTATTTGTGTTTACGCTTGCAAACAAAGAGTTTAATCCTCCCTATGAATTACTTAATTGTTTTACACAAATTGCAATTGGCTAGATTGAGAAATTGGTTCTTTGCAATGATTTTGGTATGTTCATATTGTGATGATAATTCCCTTTGTAATTCAAATTTTATGATCGAGAGATATTTTGTTTAGAAAATTAGAACACGAATAAAAGGATTCATGTTAATTTAGAGATAAAATTCATGAATTTATGTAGTAATAAAGGTACTTTACTTAATGCGAACTTGAGTGTTGTGAATTGTTCGAGAGAAAATTTACTATCTTAGATTTAGATTTGGAATTGCTCGAGAGAGAATTTTGATGAAAAAGTAACCTTTACATTGCACAAATTTAACAGTCTTTTCATGTCATGATCGCTTAGAATTGAAATAATAAATGAATTTGTTCATGTAATTGGTTAAAAGCTTCATGTTTTTATCATTTTTACTTCTCCAATACTGAATCATCCAAATGGTCATAGTTAGGTTAATGTAGTTTAAATATCACTTTTGTTTAGAGGTATGATAATAAAGGGACGGTGAGTACGAATAGTTGAAACGACCCTGTGGAATACGACACGAGATGTAGATTTCTCATATATTACGATTGATAGGTGCGCTTGCCTGAATGCTAATTTAATCTAGTTTAAGTCCATCTACATAATTGTATTAGAATGTAGAATGAAATCACATTGAGTTATTACTTGTTAGCAAGAAAAATCATCAAGTTTTTGGAGCCGTTGCCGGGGATCGTTTTCAATATTTTGAAATACTAATCTTTATTGATCTACCAATTTTCATTTATATAGTTGTAAATTAGTATTTGAATAATTATATTGCGTAATATTTTTTCTTTGTAGTCAGTTAGTCTATGACCAGGGGCAGAAATTCTGGGCTAGTACCATTTCATCCTGACCCAAAACGAATTCTCCATAACACTAACTTAAGGGACGTGGGAATTAATACCACAGATATTTCAAACGGACTATCAGAAGAGGAGACAGTAAACCAAGGAGAGAATCATCTTGAAAACTTAGATACCATGGCCAACCAAAATGAGCAAACCATGTCTGACTTTGCTAGACCTAATCTCCAAGGAACCGGGTCGAGCATCGTTAGACCACCGATAGCTACCAATAACTTTGAATTGAAGCCTAGTGTGATACAAATCGTTCAACAGTATGTCCAGTATGATGGCTTGCAAGATGAGAATCCTAACACCCACTTGGCCGAATTCTTAGAGATATGTGATACATTTAAGATCAATGGTGTTTCCAACGACGCCATTCGATTGAGATTGTTTCCATTTTCTTTAAGGCATAAGGCGAAGCAGTGGTTGAATTCCTTACCTAGAGGGTCGATCACTACTTGGGACATGATGGTTGAGAAGTTTCTGATGAAGTATTTTCCACCTGCGAAGACAGCGAAGTTAAGGAATGACATCTCTACGTACATTCAATTGGAGTCTGAATCATTGTACGACACATGGGAACGATTCAAGGAGTTGTTAAGGAGATGTCCCCACCATGCTCTACCTTCATGGCTTCAGATTCAGACCTTCTATAATGGTCTAAATCCAGCCACCAAACAAATGATTGATGCGGCTAGTGGAGGAACTTTGAACAACAAAACACCTGAAGCGGCTCAGCAGTTGATAAAGGACATGACAATGAACAATTACCAATGAACTACAGTAAGACAAAAGCCTAGCAAGACCGCAGGAATTTATGAAGTAGATACCGTCACCGCCTTAGCTATTCAAGTGGAGAAACTTCACCAAAAGATGGACAACCTTGCCTTAGCATCACCTTCCATGGCACCTCAACAATGGGACCCTTCATGCACTGGAATGCCTGGTTGTGAACCTCAAGTTCAAGAGCATGTTGATTATATGGGTAATAATATTAGACCACCTTTCAATCAAGCCAACAACCCATATAGCTCGACATATAATCCTGGATGGAGAAACCACCCCAATTTCTCTTGGGGAGGACAAGGAAATTAAGGGAAGCAACCCATGTTTGGACAACAACCACAGTTGGAACCAAGAAAGCCTACATTGGAAGATGTGCTTACCAAGTTCATGCAAACTACCGATGTAGCCTTCCGGAATCAAGAGGGTTCAATTCGAAATTTGGAGAATCAGATTGGTCAGCTTGTAAGGATGGTTTCTGAAAGGCAGCAAGGAACACTTCCTGGGAATACAGAGGTAAATCCAAGGGAGCATGCAAATCCGTTCAATTGAGGAGCGGAAAGGAGTTACAAGACCCAAGGCCTGCAAAGGAAGCACCCCAAATAGAGTCTAGCGGCGAAGGACCAAGTGAGATGAACATACAACCGATGGAGTACCAACCAGCATTACCATACACAGCAAAGCATAACAAGGAGCGCATGGATGCGCGGTATGGTAAATTTTTATCTATGTTTAAGCAATTACATGTTAATTTACCTTTTTCTGAAATTATTCAAATGCCTAAATATGCAAAATTTCTTAAGGATTTGATTTCTAATAAAAAGAAAATAGAAGCATTATCATTAGTAACATTAAGTGAAGAATGTTCTGCTATTTTGCAAAATAAATTGCCTCAAAAACTTAAGGAACCCGGTTCATTTTCAATTCCAAGCTTAATCGGTGATTTACAAGTAAATAAGGCTTTAGCAGATCTAGGAGCAAGTATAAATTTAATGCCTTATAAACTATATCTGAAACTAGGCCTAGGAGAACTTAGCCCAACAAGAATGAGTATTCAATTATCAGATCGATCGGTTAAGTATCCTAAAGTAATAGTAGAAGATGTATTAGTTAAGGTAGATAAATTTATATTTTCTGCTGATTTTGTTATTTTAGATATGGATGAAAATATCGAAGTACCCCTCATACTAGGTAGTCCATTTCTAGCTACATCTAGAGCACTTATTGATGTTTTTGATGGTAAATTAGTATTGCGAGTAGAAGAAGATGAAGTCACTTTTCAAATTGGCAATACTATGAAGCAATCCTTAGATAACGATGATTATTGCTATTTTTCTCATGGTATTGATGACTTTATGTCTTCTATAAATTCTAATTTTTATTATAAAGATCCTTTAGAAATTTGCATAACTAACAATTATCTAGAAGATGATAAAAATGATGACATTATTGAACATTTATTTTTTCTAGAAAATTGTGTTGCTATGAATAGAACAATGGAATATAGTCTAATTACTGAAGGAAATCATGAAGCTCTTAAGAATAATACTAAGGATCCACCAATAGTAGAATTAAAAAAATTACCGGATCATCTCCAGTATGCATTCTTAGGAACAAATTCTTCGTACCCAGTTATCATATCTTCAAATCTTTCCAATATTGAAAAAGAAAAATTGATAACTGTATTGAAGAAATGTAGAGGTGCAATATCGTGGCAAATATCTGATATAAAGGGTATTAATCCTAGTTTTTGCACTCATAAAATTCTTTTGGAAGAAAACTATAAGTCGTCTATTCAACCGCAACGTAGGCTAAATCCTAATATGAAAGAGGTAGGTAAGACTGAGATTGTGAAGTTATTAGATGATGGTATTATATATCCTATTTCGGATAGTTCATGGGTTAGTCCTGTCCAAGTAGTTCCTAAGAAGGGTGGCCTGACCGTAGTAGCAAATGATAGAAATGAATTAATTCCAACGCGAACAGTAACAGGTTGGCGTGTCTGTATAGACTATAGGAAATTAAACAATGCCACTAGGAAAGACCATTTCCCTCTTCCTTTCATTGACCAGATATTAGAACGCTTATCAGGACACTCTTATTATTGTTTTCTAGATGGACTTTCTGGATACTTTCAAATTCTTATAGCACCAGAAGACCAAGAGAAAACAACATTTACTTGCCCATTTGGTACCTTTTCCTATAGACGTATGCCTTTCGGGTTATGTAATGCACCCGCCACATTTCAAAGGTGCATGCTAGCCATCTTTAACGAGTATGTTGAAGATATTATGGAAGTGTTCATGGATGATTTTTCGGTTTTTGGCGACTCCTTTGAGTTGTGTTGGAATAATTTAGAGAAAGTCCTTAGGAGGTGTGAGGAGACGAACCTGGCACTTAGTTGGGAGAAGTGCCATTTCATGGTACAAGAAGGGTTAGTACTTGGCCATAAAATTTCAAGCCAAGGAATTCAAGTAGATAGAGCGAAAATAGAGACCATAGAAAAATTACCACCACCAACCTCCATAAAGGCAGTGAGAAGTTTCTTAGGACACGCGAGATTTTACCGTCGTTTTATTAAAGACATCTCTAAAATAGCTAAACCACTTACAAGGCTTTTAAAAAAAGACACACCTTTTATTTTTGAACAAGAGTGCCTACATGCCTTTGAGTTCTTAAAAGTAAAATTAACTAATTCTCCTATTATGATCGCACCTGATTTTAGTCAACCATTTGAGATCATGTGTGACACTAGTAGTTTTGCGGTAGGGGCTGTTTTAGGACAACGCCGAAACAAACATTTTCACCCAATATATTATGCTAGTAAAACACTTAATAATGCACATGAGAATTATACAACTACTGAAAAAGAACTCCTAGCAGTGGTATTCGCCTTTGATAAATTTAGACCATATTTAACATTGTCCAAAGTGGTAGTTTATACGGATCACTCTGCACTTAGATATTTGCTAGCCAAAGCGGAAGCAAAGCCTCGTTTAATCCGATGGGTTCTTCTTCTACAAGAATTTGATTTAAAAATTAGGGATAAACGAGGAGCGGAAAACTTAGCGGCAGATCATCTTTCACGTTTAGAAAACCCACTACGATCAATGTTAGATGAATCTGAAATTTCTGATACATTTCCTGAGGAATCATTATTTGCCATATCTACCAATATACATCTAGATTATCCATGGTTTGCAGAGTATGCAAACTATCTTGTGGCTAAGGTCCTTCCAAAAGACTTTTCATATCAGCAGAAAAAGAAATTTTCTTTGACTTGAAATATTACTTTTGGGAGGACCCTTTTCTTTTTCGGATATGTTCAGATTCTGTTATAAGAAGGTGTGTATCAGCGGAGGAAGGTTGCAATATTTTGGAGCAGTGTCATTCAGGTCCTGCTGGTGGCCACTATGGAGTGAATCGCTCCCCTAAAAAGGTTCTTGATTCCGGTTTTTATTGGCCCCTTCTATTCAGGGATGCCCAAAGGTACGTGCTTTCATGTGATTCTTGCCAAAAAGCAGGTAATATTTCTAAATTACATGAAATGCCTCAAAAATTTATCCTTGAATGTGAAGTATTCGATGTGTGGGGTATAGATTTTATGGGACCATTCCCAGTTTCATTTGGGAATAAGTATATTTTGGTAGCTGTAGATTATGTATCAAGGTGGGTTGAAGCGCAAGCTTTGCCTACTAATGATAGTAGGGTAGTAATTAGATTTTTGAAATCATTATTCACACGATTTGGCACACCACGTGCACTTATTAGTGATAGGGGTTCACACTTTTGTAATCTACAACTAGACAAAGTATTAGAAAAATATAGAGTTACACATATGATAGCCACTCCGTATCATCCTCAAACTAGTGGACAAGTTGAAGTTTCCAATAGAGAGCTTAAGAGAATCTTAGAAAAATCTATAGAAGGGAATAAGAAGTAGTGGTCTAGGAAACTTAACGACTGTTTATGGGCTTATAGGACCGCCTACAAAACACCTATAGGGACCACCCCCTTTAGATTAGTCTACGGTAAATCTTGCCACTTACCTATAGAATTAGAACACAAGTCGTATTGGGCAATACGCTCCTTAAATTTTGACACTAGTTCTATAGGAGAGAAGCGTAAACTTCAACTTAACAAATTAGATGAGTGGAGAACTATGGCCTATGAAAACTCCCGGATTTATAAGGAGAAAACCAAACTATTTCATGACCGTCACCTTCGCAAACCCAAGGTATTCCAGAAAGGTGACCAAGTCCTCCTTTATAACTCCAGATTACGTTTATTGCCAGGGAAGTTAAGGTCTAAGTGGTCCGGACCCTTTAAGGTTAAAGAAGTCTTTCCCTACGGTACCATCGAGTTAACTCACCCTGAGAAGGGAGATTTTAAGGTTAATGGTCACCGACTTAAGCCATATTATGGTGAAATCCCTATGGACTTCGCTCGACTAGAGACTTGCCTCCGTCTAGATTAATTTCATATTAATTATAGTAGGTGTTTCTAAGTATTCTTGTTTTAGTATAAATCTAATTAGTTGCATTGAAAAATTAATGAAAAAAAAAAATTTTATGAAAAGAAAATTCCATCAAAATTTTAATGAAAAAAAAAAATTTCTGGAGTGGAACACGGCTCACCACACGGCCGTGTGGATGGCCGTGTACGTGACACAGGCTCAGGCCCAGCCGTGTCGGATTAATTCCGCAAAAAGGCCAATTTCTTCCCGAGCACAACACGGGTTCACACCCACCCGTGTGGCCAGCCGCGTCGCCCGCTCGACGATCGTCGAGACCGCTGTGTCGAGACATCAGACACGGGCGTGTCGGATAACGACACGGCCGTGTCGCCTACCTACCCATGTTTATATACCGTGCCAGCTGCGACACGGGGCCACACACGGCCGTGTTGTCGCCCGTGTCCACCTGACGCGCTGTCCCCAGCCAGTTTGACCACACGGACCGAGGCAGCCCCGTGTTCCACGAGGCCTCGGATCCCATAACACGGGTGCCCACACGCTTGTGTGCGCACCCGTGTTCCATTTTTTAACACTGATCGACACACCCCGTGTTCCACGAGGCTGTTGATTCCCTAACACGGGTTAACACACGCCCGTGTGCGAACCCGTGTGCAACCCCTTTAAATAGGGTCGTGTGGATTTCTTTCTTGGCTCATTCCAAACCATCTCTCAGCATCAGTTCATCCCGTGGCCTGAACTCAAAGGCGCTAGTTTCTCCAATTCTCGTTCCCCTTTACTCATATCTTCTCTTCTATATCATGTCTTCCGGAAGAAGTCATGGAGGTCGCCGTTGCCGACCGGAACTATAAGTCTCAACGGAGAGGCGGGATGCCGCTACTCCGCTAATTTTCACCGATGCATCACACACCTCCCGCTTCAACCGCTTGCAATCAAAAAAATTTCAAGATATGCGTATAATTGATTGGAGCGTGCTTGAAGAGATAAACTTAGCTGGAGATGTCAGAGGGTTAATTTCTGTAACAGGGTGGGATCAATGTTTTGCCATAGAGGAGTTAGGCTTTAGGGAACTCACTTTAGAGTTCCTATCTTCGTTTTATTCCAGCTTTCGGCCTAACTTCATCGATGCGCCGCACGCGCCCGAGGGGATAGTTTCATTTCGAGTGGGTGGCACATTTTATACACTCACCATGCTCCAGTTCACCCAATATTTAGGGGTGTATGAGGAGTCGTTTCTTTTTAGTGCTGCCTACCCCGAGCTCCACTTCGAACTCCCCAACCGCGATATGGCCGGTGGTATCTGGCGTCAGATTTCTTTTGACACTGGCGCCTACGAGGCCAAGCGATCTAAGGCATCTAAATTGATTTCTCCCGCCCTCCATTACATCCACCATCTCCTCAGCCACACGTTGAGCGGTCGGGCCGAAAGCTCTGGAGTTGTCAGTAGGCAGGATCTGTTATATCTCTACAGCATGACTTCACGATATCCTCTACATCTCGGTTATCTTCTAGCCCAGTTCATTCTCCATCCGGCTAACACCCCCCGTATAGGGTCTATTTGCGTAGCACCCTACATTACTCGCCTCGTGAAGAATATGGGCATCTTTTTAGCCCTCCCCCAGATGACAGTGGTCGCAAAGACCGTGCCTATCACGATGGCTAGTCTTCGCGCCCTCCGCCTCGTCACCACCCGTCAGGGCCGGGGAGGGGTTATATATTCTATTGCTCGACGTGGACCGCATGTACAGGATGATAGTGATGATGAGATAGATCCTAACCTCGACGTGCCGTTGGTGCCTCCACCCCATTCCACCTACGCTCATGGCGAGTTGTCTACTGCACCCCCTCCACCTCGTTCACGATACTCGCGCGAGTTTCGACAGTTCTTCGACACCGAGATATCGCCGCACCTACAGGTCATTAAGGAGTCGCAGCAGCGGACCGGGGACCTCCTCATACAGATCAGAGACCACCTTGGGATCGCCCCTCGCCAGCCGCCAGCTCCAGCCCCGCCTTCCTTCCCAGACGATGCGACAGACCATCCTGCTTACTTCTGAGATGTATCGATGTAGTGTTATCTTTATGTACCATATCTTGTATTTTTTTATATATCAGTGTATTCAGTTCTGTCAGCTATTATATATCAGTGCATTCCATTACAACTCTTGTTTCTTTACTGTGCTCTTCTACTTATTATGATAACAGTTTTTTTTTCTTATATCATCATGAAATCACTCTATGTTCGCTTTTTACATTGCACTGAGGACATTGCAAATCTTAAGTCTGGGGGTAGAATGGTTATTCATGTGGTTACAATTGATTTTAATCTGCTTATCATGACACTCAAGTTTGGTATACCCCCCTTACAAATTTTTGTTTGATCTTTTAAGTTCTCATTATTCTTTCATTTGGGATTATAAATATTTAATTTAACTTCGCACACTGATTAAAACGAATTGATGTAGACTCATAGAGTATTCAACTTTGTTGATTTTGTAATTAAGCATAGAAATTTTCTTTAGCTTAATTTTCTCTATATAATTTAATTTTAAGATTACTCCTCTATATTAGTAACTATCCAACACTCTATTTTAGAAAATATACTTATCTATAATAAAGTGAGTCGATGAGTGTAACATTTTTATAATTTGGTATTAGGGCTTTAAAAACAAAAATTACTCCATATTGATGTCTAGGACTCACCCTCTAGCATTCCTCAAAACATTACATAGGTTAATTAGTAAGGGCGGAAATGACTTAGGCCTCCTATTTGATAGCTTGAGCCTTGTTATCCCAACACCTTTAACATGATACCCTTGCACACCCAATTTGAACCTAATCCCATCCTTTTGATGCTTTACTATTAAAATTCACCAAGGCCAAATCCTTACCTATTAGCACACCTATCATTGATGCCTTCTTGGAATGATTTGTTCATTGTGATATGTGGCCTGAGTGCGTGTATCCTTGCACCCACTTGGAATGATCCCTACTTTGAACCAAAAAAAAGACATAGTGATATGTGGCCTGAGTGCGTGTATACTAGCACCCACTTGGAATGATCCCTACTATGGTCCCTTGGTTAAAATATATATATATATATAATATAGAGTGCCCTTCAAAATGTGGGAAATATACAAATTGTAGAGCCTGGGGGTGTTTACATAAAATTGAAATATGTTAAGGTATCTTCCAACATAAGTCTCAATCAAGATTTAGGTGTGAAAAATTCATCGAACTTATCCTTGATTACCTCACCTTTAATCTTCTATCCTAAGCCAAAAAGGCTACACCAAAATTCAACTCCTAAGGATCCAACCTTACTAACTCTAAATTGTGCTGTGATGAGGGTGTAAAAAGGGTAAGCTCATGATTATCAGTAAGAGTACTTATAAGTTTTGAAACACTAATACGTATCTTATAGAGATTGTTATTTTCTCCTCATATTTGTTAAAGATAACTATACTTTTATTTCTAAAAGCGAGTGAGAGATAGTTAAAATGATATATTAGAGGAATTTTAAGATAAATCTATATTTAGAAAAGTCTGCTAAATTATTTCCTATGCGATTACATCATCAAAGTTCTCTTAAATTCATAGCAACCAGTGTGCGGCGACAAAATTATTTAATGGTAACCCAGGTGTTTGAATTAGTTTGCTTAGGGACAAACAAATATCTAAGTCTGGGGGTATTTGATGAGTACGATTATGATAGGCTTTTTACTATCATAATTGTAATCATGTCTACTATTTCCTACCCCTTTTTGTGTTGTTTTCATGATAATAGTAATGAAATTATCGTGTCATAGATAGAAGAGCATATTAAGAAGTCTTTGGCAGTTCTTGTAATAAAATATTTACCGAGTCTATCATTTTTTCTATTGCAGGTAATGTCAACAAATGGACCTAAAAGTCTCGGAGCAAACAGAGGAGTTCACGGAGTCAACATGGCTGATGACAGGACGAAAATTTGGTGCACACGGCCAGACACACGGCCGTGTGCCTACCCGTGTCCTATGCACCTGGAGCTGAAGAATTTGGGCGCAGACGATGGAACCTCACACGGGTATGGCACACGCCCGTGTGCATACCCGTGTCATCTTTGCACACGAATGCCGACCAACCCGTGTCTAAGGAACATGGCCGAACACACGGCCATGTCCATACCCGTGTCATCTAACACGGCCGACTACCAGACACGCCTGCTCGTGGGGGAACCGCCCAGGAACCGCCTAGGAACCGTCCACACTGCCTGCCACACAGCCGTGTGCGACCCCGTGTCCGACCTGTTTGCAAAAGGGGACTATAAATTTCCTGTAGAAAATTTTGTTTAGAACTTTTGGATTATTTCTGGATTGGAGAACTGCTGGAGGCCGAAGGGGATCATCCAAGACAAGGAGGATTGAAGGGTATTTCATATGTATTTTTATTTAATCATTAACCCCTTTGAATCCTTTCTTTCTCTTGATGATCCATCTTCAAATTTCATTTTAATTTGCATGAACTTCTATTTGAACATTCTAGTAATCATGTATCACTTTGTTTACGTTACATTTGTAGTATTTTATTTGTGTTTACGCTTGCAAACAAAGAGTTTAATCCTCCCTATGAATTACATAATTGTTTTACACAAATTGCAATTGGCTAGATTGAGAAATTGGTTCTTTGCAATGATTTTGGTATGTTCATATTATGATGATAATTCCCTTTGTAATTCAAATTTTATGATCGAGAGATATTTTGTTTGGAAAATTAGAACATGAATAAAAGGATTCATGTTAATTTAGAGATAAAATTCATGAATTTATGTAGTAATAAAGGTACTTTACTTAATGCGAACTTGAGTGTTGTGAATTGTTCGAGAGAAAATTTACTATCTTAGGTTTAGATTTGGAATTGCTCGAGAGAGAATTTTGATGAAAAGGTAACTTTTACATTGCACAAATTTAACAGTCTTTTCATGTCATGATCGCTTAGAATTGAACTAATAAATGAATTTGTTCATGTAATTGGTTAAAAGCTTCATGTTTTTATCATTTTTACTTCTCCAATACTGAATCATCCAAATGGTCATAGTTAGGTTAATGTAGTTTAAATATCACTTTTGTTTAGAGGTATGATAATAAAGGGAGGGTGAGTACGAATAGTTGAAACGACCCTGTGGAATACGACACGAGATGTAGATTTCTCATATATTACGATTGATAGGTGCGCTTGCCTGAATGCTAATTTAATCTAGTTTAATTCCATCTACATAATTGTATTAGAATGTAGAATGAAATCACATTGAGTTATTACTTGTTAGCAAGAAAACTCATCAAGTTCGTCGACCTGAGAAGTTGACTTCATCGACCTGAGAAGTTGTGTACTTGAGGTCCAAGTTCGTCGAGCTCAAAATCCTTATTCGTCGACCAGAGCCTGAAGTTGGACTTAGAAAAATCTGTAGTTATCATGTCTTTAGCTTGTTGGAGAATCCTAGTTTTCGTCGAACAGAGAACGAAGATCGTCGAGCTCAGCTCAGAGAAATATCTCAAGATCATCGAGCTGAGAACGCCTTTCGTCGACCTGAGTTCGACGAACGTCGAACTCATTTTACTTGGTCTTGAAATCTTCTAAGTCTTGAGTCTCTAATGGTCTTGTTGATAGCTGGTCAATCTGATATTGACTCTAGGGACTTGGCCTAGACTCTAGGACACAAATTTGACCCTTGCTATACAAGCTAGGTCACATCCTAAGTTAGTGAACCTAGCCCAAATCAACTAGGGATCCAACAATCTCCCTCTATTTGGGTGAGGTCACTAATAGACTCAAAACATAAACATAAGGATGAACAAAGCAAAAAAAAGATATATCTGACAGAGAATTACTAACACATGCAGCAGATATATATGTACATGAGCTTTGTTTATACAAATAACACAGTTTGACAGTAGATACAGATAGAAAAACAGAAAGATTAAACCAAAGTAATGATTACTTCTTTTGCTTCTTTGTGGGCTTATCTTCTTTAGGCTTTTCTCCTGGCTTGGTGAATATAATTTCTCTCTTTGGGTCTGAAGCCTGTGCCTTTGTCATGGTCATGTCAGCTGCCCCAATGATCTTCAGTGATGTAGTTCTGGGGACAACTGCTTCAGGATGCAGCTTCATATAATCATCAATATTAAACAGTTTATTTGCTTTATCAAATATTTTTAGTTCTTCCTTCCTGTACTTTGACATAGTTGTATATTTTGATATGTCTTTGCCTTCAGCTTTTGCTTTATTAATCAAGGACAGACCAACAAGTTCCTGATATCTAGCCATTCTAGCAGTGTTTGTTGTTTCAGGATCTTCAAAAGGAATATGAGGTGATTCTGGTCTTTCAGGACTTTTAGCTTTCTGTTCTATAGATGTATGTTTCTGTTGCTGCTGATGTTGTTGATGTTGTTGATGTTGATTTCCTGAAGACTGATGCCCTTGCTGACTGCTTCCAGAAGATCTCCCTTGATGTCTCTGATAAGTTTGCATATGGGCAGATCTCTGAGAGCTAGATCCAGTGACACCAGCTGCTGGAGGAGGTGGAGGAGGTGGATCTCTTCTGTATCTCTGAACTGGTGGAGGAGAATATTTCCTACTTCTTTTCTTCTCCTTTTGCTGATTTTTAGATAACCACATCCATGCTGGCATCCCTTTATAAGGAGTGACATTTTGAAGGATGTAGTATGGAGTGTCATTCCTTGAGCTTGACTTTGTAGCAGGAGGAGGAGGGGCTTTCCTTTTCTTTGACAGCATTTGCTTCTTCTTCTTGGCAGATTCTTCATCTGAATCATCTGAATCATCATCTTCATCATCTTCAGTTGCAGAACCCTGAGGATTATCATACATAGCATCCAATGCTTTTAGGGCTTTATCCGAGATAGCAGGCTTTTCTGTAGAAGGAGCAGAATGTTCGGAAGCTGGAGTTTCAGCAGTAGTTGAAGAAGGAACTATACAAGCAACAGAAGTATCTGGGACAGAGATTTCAGCTGTTGTCTTATTTTCTTCTTCAATATCAGCCAAGATCAACTCATCTAGATCTGGCATTGGGGAGTCATCCATCACAAAGGTTGGTACTGAGATAGCTTCTAGAGAGGATGGAATGACTGTAGAGGTTGGAGCAAAAATGGAATTTCAAAACTGTCATAGAGTTGCTTAGCAACTGCTAGACTAACAGGAGAAGTATAAGGAACAATAACCAACTATAGCTTAGTGGAAGGGAACTGTACATAAACTGTATCAAAATTTCTCAACAAACCAGCCAAATCAACTGTAGGATTTAAATAGAAATCACCAACAGGTTTTATCTGCTCTGGAGCTGACTCATCTAAGTCAATGTCAGTATCCATGAAATGAATCAATTCAATCAAATCTGAATCAAATTCTGGCAAAATGTTTGCAGGAGGAACTGCTGCTGTATCTACTACTGCTGTATCTGCATCTACTACTGCTTCATCATAGAGCATCTCCCCTGCCTGGTTTCAGGAGAACCTGGAGCCAGCCCCTGAATGAAGAGGAGGCAACAGAAAGAAGAGATACTTGGGCAGATAAAGAATTGATTGAATTTACAAGAGGTGTAATGGCCTCTGTGATTAGAGATTTGATGAGGGGAGTGAGCAGGGTGATGATGGTAGATACAGTGGGGGTGTCCAAAGATGGAGAGGTAGTTGATGAAGGTAGAGAAGTAGATGAAGTGAGGGGAACAGATGAAGGAGATATAGGTGGAATGATATCTGTCAAGATGGTGTCTGATGGAGGTGGAGAAGGGGATGGTATATCAAAATGTGGAATGTTAGACAGATGAGGTGGAAGATGCGATGCTGGAGGAGTTGGGTGTGGATTCTCTTGAAGGGGGATAGATGGACTATTAGTGGTGTCAAGTGGTGGAGATGGAAGAGGAGTAGGGATATGAGAATGTTGTTGGGATTGGGGTGCTGGAGGAGATGGAAGACGGGTTGCTGGAAGAGGTTGTGGAGATGGGATTACCTCTTCTGCAGGGTGGGGAGTGGCCTTCACAGCCCTTGTGCTCTCAGAAGTTGGGATGGAAGAGGAGGAAGCCTTGGATGGCTTAGAGATCGTCCTCTCCCACTGCCAAATAAAGCACATGTGAGGCGCTTGCTGGCATTGATGAATATGGTCGGGGAGACCAAGAATTCACCAGCTTTTGCTTGAAGGAAAATCCTCAGGATTCTTCCAAAGCATACCTCTTTCTTACTATTTTTCTTCTTTATCAAATCAAAGAAGATCTTTTTCCAATCAACGTGATTCTTGTTGACCACCGCGCACATGACAAGGAATTGATATCTTGTTATGTAATCGTGCGCGCTGTGCTTGCCCATCAACACCTTTCCCACAATATCCGCCAAAAACTGATAGGCGGCAGAAAGCTGTTTCTTTAACAACTTGTTAGGGTTACTCCCAGAAAAGCCCATCAGCTTAAGCATCGAACTATACTCATCAGAATCTATTTCCAAATCTTCTTCTCCATTTACCAACTCAAAAATTTCAGAAAGAACGACAGGGGACAAAGAAACGACATTACCCCCGATGGTCCCGGTCAAGGTGTTTTCCTCAGAGGCAGAAGAAGTATATACCCATTCTTTAATCTCCATTGCATGTAGTTTGATTCTTCGGGTCATAAAATCCTTGATACCCTGCTTTTTAGAAGTTCTAGAATATAAAAAAATATAGGGTCTGAGTGCTGGAATGAATCAAAATCCATGTCAAAGCCGGTATCGAATTTCATTGCAGCCAAGGTGCTCGCTGGAATTGCCATTGATGACCTGCAAGAGAAACTGTTGGAACCCTAGTTCTGATTTGGGCAAGGAACACTATTAGGAATATTAGATTGACCCAACATGTATAGTCATGGGTCATAGGACAGGCCATTTAGAAGGACTCTCCAGCATCGCAGAAAATAAGTCTAAGAAATGCAGTTAAGACAAAGGCATAGAATCAGATCGAGGATCGTCGAACGCAGTTCGACGAACGACGATCTCCGGTCGACGAATTCTGAGTTTCTTCTCTGAACTCAGGTCGACGATCCCATAGACTCAAGCAAGGTTTTGTCGACACCATCACAACAACTGTGTCAACACTTCAGAAAGGCTATGTCGACATACATAGAGGATTTGTGTCGACATAACAGAACATCAGTCGACACTAGCTCAGTCGACACTTCAGATGGACTTGTGTCGACACACTCAACCCAGAAGTCAGCTGTGTCGATATACAAGACTTGTGTCGACACTCAACAGTTCTCTCAGCTCGACGAACACAGAAACTGAGCTCGACGAACTGCTAGCTCTGGTCGACGAATGCAGGCAAGATATTCAGCTCGACGAATCTAGCTGAGTTCGATGAATGTCGAACTCAGGTTGACGCTTGATGAACTCGACGAAAGTTCAGGTCGACGATTTCTGAGCAATCAGTAACAGTTGGCGGAATTTATTGAGGATTAATTACAGTCAAAACTCTCAGTGAAAATAGCCGCTCAAACGGACAGTTACAGTTGGATTAATTATAGATCAATTTCCAAAGCATCTTCTATTCTCTGGAAGGTTTCTTCCGTCACCAAGGCCAAGGATTTTGAATGTCTGAATATATAGAACAGAGAAAAGGAAAGTAAGAATATAACAACAGCAATATACAGAATGTGAAGAATAGTAATACAAGAAGTGAAGAACACATATAAGGCAATATCACTGATGCAACTAGCAGCCCTGGACCAGAGGAAATAATAATCATAAGAAGAAGAAGAACATCCAATCACTATCAAGAGTCTTCTTCTTCTCTATCACTGCAGGACTACTTCAAGGACAATAAATTCATTCATCAGTCAGAAGTTCCTGAAGAGTACTCTGGTCCAGGCCTAAAGATTGAAGGCCTATCACCCTGTAGCAGTGCTCCAGTTTTTCCTGATACATTCAAGATCTCAGGGGGAGCAAATCTGCTGAAATCAATATCCACAAGTCTTCTCTCTGATTGTTGACAGAGAAGACATCATCATCTCTTTCTCACCTCCTGTATAAAGGGTTGTCATCTCCCTTCAAAAGTGATTCCTGGTTGCAAGTCTCCTTACCAAAAGACTTGAGTTGGTTTTTGGGGACCTGATCAAAACCCATTGGTGTCAGGCACCTGATCAAAAATCTGAGTGGATTTCTACCAGGGTGGTAGAAGAGTGGACTACCCAGATTTGGGGAACCACTATAAAATTCCTTGTGTCTCTTCTGGTTGCTTGATCTGTTTATTGAGTTGTTTTTTATTTTGGTATTTTGTGCTGTGACAAACTTTAGCCTTTTTTACTTAAGATCCATCACTTTCAGAAACAAACAACGATGAAGTGCGACAGGAACTGACAGCGCGGGACGGAGGTCGAAGAAAACCTAGATATAGGTTTTTCATAATATGAATCGACAATCTCCGTTCTACGAAAATAAAATAATTCTTCGAACTAAGGTCGACGAAATAGTTTAGTAATAAATAATTCGTCGATATCATTCAGAAGTCTTGAAGACAATTCGTCGAACTCCGTTCGACGAATATCTTCTGAAGAAAAGTTCGTCGATCGCTGGTCGACGAAAATTGTTCCACTCACAGAGTATTCGTCGATATCTGGTCGACGAATATCTCTCAAACTTTCCCCGGTTCGTCGAACTCCGTTCGACAAACTTTGGAAAATTTGTCGAATGTAGACAAAACTTAAGCTAAGTCTTCTCCATTGATCATTCCCAACTGATTTAGAAATAAAGCATGATTTTTCTCATCCAGAGGTTTGGTGAATATATCAGCTTTTTGCAAATCAGTGTAGATATAGACAAGCTTAATCTTATTTTTGTCTACACACTCTCTAATGAAATGATGTCTTATATCAATATGCTTAGTTCTACTATGGTGAACTGGATTTTGTGATATAGCAATAACACTAGTGTTATCACAAAATAATGTTGAATTATTTAAGTTGGCACCATAGTCTAGGAGTTGGTTTTGTATCCATAACATTTGTGAACAGCAGCTGCCAGCAGCCATATATTTTGCTTCTGCAATTGATGTAGACACAGATGTTTTCTTTTTACAAAACCAAGAGACAAGTCTCATACCCAGGAACTGGCAAGTTCCAGAGGTACTTTTCCTGTCCACTCTACATACAGCAAAGTCAGCATCTGAGTATCCAGTTAACTCAAACTCTATAGGATACCAGAGTCCTAGATTTGAACAACCTTTTATATATCTCAAAATTCCTTTTAAGAAAATAAGGTGAGATTCTTTAGGGTTCACTTGGAACCTAGCACAAAGGCATGTAGCAAATATAATATCTGTCCTACTTGCTGTGAGGTATAATAGGGACCCAACAATGCCCCTATAAAGTTTCTGATCTACAGGTTTTCCTGATATATCAGTGTCCACAACAATATTTGTGGCCATGGGAGTTTTCTTTGCTGAGGCATCAGCCATCCCAAACTTCTTTAGAAGTTCTTTAACATATTTTGCTTGTGAGATGAAGATGCCATTGGGGAGTTGTTTCACTTGGAGACCAAGGAAATATGAAAGCTCTCCCATGCTACTCATTTCAAATTTTAAATGCATGAGGTCAGAAAACCTCTTGCACAATTTTGAATCTATAGAGCCAAATATGATGTCATCTACATAAATTTGTACTAACAAAATTTGGTCCTTATGATGTCTAGTGAAAAGGGTTTTATCTATGGTTCCTCTTGTAAATTTATGCTCTAAAAGAAAGCTTACTAAGGTCTCATACCAAGCTCTTGGAGCTTGCTTTAAACCATAGAGAGATTTATGTAATTTAAACACAAAAGAGGGTTGAGTTAGAGAGATAAAACCTAGAGGTTGTTCCACATAAACCTCTTCTTGAAGCACTCCATTCAAAAATGCACTCTTGACATCCATTTGGAAAACTTTGAATCTCCTGTGAGCTGCATAGGCAAGGAATATTCTTATGGCCTCTAACCTTACAATATGGGCAAAGGTTTGGTCATAGTAAATTCCTTCCTCCTGCCTATAGCCCCGAGCAACAAGCCTAGACTTGTTTCTCACAATGTTTCCTTGATCATCCAGCTTATTTCTGTAGACCCATTTGGTTCCAATAACTGGGTAGTTATGAGGCCTTAAAACCAAATCCCAAACTCTACATCTCTCAAACTGATTCAATTCCTCTTGCATTGCAATGATCCAGTTGGGATCTTGCTCAACTTCATGGATGGAGAGAGGTTCATTCTGAGAGAGAAAACATGCATGCATCAAGTCTTGGTTGAGTTGATGCCTTGTCTGTAGACCTGCTGAAATGTCTCCAATTACTTGAGATCTGGGGTGATCCCTAAGTGTGACAAAATTAGTGGGTGGAGTTGGTTGTGCAACAACACTTTGAATAAATTCCTCTTGTGGAATTATATTTGCTGTTGGTTGAGGCTCATGTGCTTCAGCTTCATCTTCTTCACTATCTTCAATGACCTGAGGAGAAGGATGAGTGGGAACCTCTTGGGTGAGGTTTAGTCCATCCAATGTCTCACACAAGTGGGGTACCTACAAGTTGCTAATGGTAGAACTTCTTTCTCCTTGTAGTACATGTTAGTCTCATCAAATACCACATGAATATATTATTCAACTTTTAAGGTTGATTTATTGAATACCCTATAAGCCTTGCTTACTTGGGAGTATCCTAGAAAAACTCCCACTTCAGCCTTAACTTCAAACTTTCTAATGTATTTCTTGTTGTTATTGTGTATATAACATGTACAATCAAATACTTTAAAGTAGTTAATTTTAGGTTTCTTCCCTTTGAGCAATTCATAGGGAGTCCTATTCTTTAGTTTATGAATTAAAATCCTATTCAGGACATAGTTTGTTGTGCTTACAACCTTTGCCCAAAAGGTTAGTGACATGTATGCATCAGCAAGTAATGTACATGCAGCTTCAATGAGTGTTCTATTTTTCCTTTCAGCTACCCCATTTTATTGGGGAGTTCTAGGAGCTGAGAAACAATGCCTGATACCTTCCTTCTCACAGAACTCATGCATAAGAAGAGACTCAAACTCTTTGCCATGATCACTTCTGATCAATGCAACATGAGTAGAGAACTCAATCTATATGGTCCTGAGAAAATCTGTAAGAACCTTGAATGTATCTGACTTTGTTCTCAGAAAGAAAACCCAACTGAACTTGGAGAAGTTATCCACTATAACTAATGTGTAGGATTTCCCTCCTAGGCTTTGTACTGCAATGGGTTCAAAAAGATACATGTGGAGCAAATACAAGATCCTAGGTGAATCACTCTTATTAATTGATTTGAACCTAGTTTTAGTTTGTTTACCTAATTGACAAGCCCTGCAGAGATTTTCCTTCTTGTAGGGACCAGAAGGTAAGCCTCTAACAAGGTTGTCTTTAGATTACCTAGCTGGTGTAGGGATGTTTGTGAGATGGACGTGCCTACGCTAACGGCGGATTACCCATCACAGAACATAGAAAAAATAAGAGAGTGCTCCGACCAAGAGCGAACGAAAAGGGGTCGGTTGGCTCTCAAAAATACGGGACTCGATACAACGTCCTTAGGACCTACTCTCCAACAAGCACACAACTCGCGCCTAGCCGGACTCGATACCACGACCTTAGGACCTACCTCTCCAACAAGCACACGTCTCACCGCACCTACACAAGCATCTATTCTTTTCACAAATAAGCCGTCAATCGCAGCAAAAATTATATTTAGGAGCGGCGGTAAACGATAAGGAGGGATCAAGAACAAGTTGAGATTAACTCCCTTGTTAGCACCAAAGCGTGCCCCATCTTGGAGAACAAGTCAAGGCGAGGCTCCTAGTTTGTACTCCAGCGGATCTTCCAATCCGAAAAACAAGAGGGTCAATAACAACGTTCGATTCAGATTTGCAAGCGAAAAACACTTTAAAATCGCGGAAAAGACGGTCGAATAACCTCCACAAAAATCTCACAGCAAGAAGCACAAAGATAGGGAAGAGATTACCCAACCAAGAAGAAGATCACACAATATTTGTGGGAGAATCACTCTCTCCATGGTTCCACCGGTTTCACACCGAAGGGGCTGCTTCCTTCTTCCACGGAGTCGCACCGAGAGAAGCCACGCCGGAGTCGCACCGAACGGGGATGGAGGAGGCAAGGCTAGGCTTCACACCCAAAGGGGAGGGGGGGCGGCTAGTGGAATCTCTCCATGGCCGAAATTCTCTAGGGGAGAGTTTAGGTTTTCTTCTTCCAATACATAACTCATCATAATATCCTCCTTTAAATAGGAGTTACAAAAGAGATCCAACCATCCAAGATGGAGATGAAATCTCATCCATCCGGGCGGTTACATACACACCAAGGGTTTAATAGCACACCAACATAAAAATAAAAATAATTCAAGCCAAATGTTTTAAGCAATTAAAATAAAACTAAGTAAAAGTATTAAGCAAGCTTTGCGCGCCGCGGACGGAGGTTGTATCGCAGCTTTCCGTTAGCGTCCGTGGCGTTGTCATGACGCCGCAAATCTTTAACTTGTTGCGCCGCAGCAACCGGGTCATCATCAGGAAGTGTTGGAGGGGCCGCAGCAACCGGGTCATCATCAGGAAGTGTTGGAGGGGCCGCGCCATCAATCCTCCCCCACTCAAAATCTCGCATCTCCGATGCGTGGGCTGATAGAAAGCGGCGGAGAAGCTCGACATCCAAACGTTGAAGCTCTGTCGCGAGTACCCATGAGTCGTCCGACGGTGGGCGGTCACGCCAACGGATGAGGAAGCGGTAGGTAGCACCGTCAGGAGTAGTAAGTGGCTCAGCAGCGAGTATCATATCTGGATGGAGAAACGTCTTGGGAAACCTGGGAAACATGTCAGCAGTAGGAATAAAAGAAGGCAACGTACCATCCGATGTTATACCCGCGGGGACCGGAGGAGAGAGATCATCCAAACTACCACTCCCCAACCCATTAGAAATTTCAGTGGAGGGAGAAGACGACAAAGAAACCAACTCTTGTGGAGGCGCAACAAACAACGTCAAATCCGAGACATTAAAAATAGGGGAGATACCCCATTCAGTAGGCAAATCCAATACGAAAGCGTTGTCACCTAGCTTCTTGATAATCCGAAAAGGACCGGCGCGTTTTGGAGCTAACTTTTTAACGGTGCCAGTTGGCATTCGTTCGGGAACTAACCGTACTAAAACCAGATCGCCGACCTTAAAGTGTGACACCTTCCTATGTAGATTAGCGTGCGCTTGATAAGACTCATATTGAGCAGTCAAGGTAGCTCGTATACGTGCATGTAAGTCGTGAATATGTTGGGCGAAGGATTGTGCAAACTGACTTGTTTTGTATGTGGGAGGTAAGGGGACCAAGTCAAGTGGCACAGGGGCCTTATACCCGTGGACAATTTCATTCGGAGACATACCCGTGGACCGATTTTTAGAATTATTGTAAGCCAGTTGTGCATGTGGAAGCAGTAAATCCCAAGTGCCTTTATGGTCGCTCACGAGACATCGAAGAAGATTTCCTAGGCTCCGATTGACTACTTCCGTCTGGCCATCAGTTTGTGGGTGATAAGCCGCGGAGAATAATAATTTTGTGCCCATAAGAACCCACAAGGTTTTCCAAAAGTAGCTAGTGAACTTGACGTCCCTATCTGAGACAATAGTCTTCGGAACGCCACGATGACTAACGACGTCTTTAAAATACAGTTTCGCAATGTGAGAGGCGTCGTTGGTCTTACTACAGGGGACGAAGTACGCCATCTTGGAGAACCTATCCACAACAACGAGTATAGAATCATGACGTCGCAGGGTGGGGGGAAGGCCTAATACAAAGTCCATGCTCACGTCTTCCCACGGGACGGACGGAATAGGTAGCGGAGTGTATAACCCTACATTGGACTTAGTACCTTTAGAAACTTGGCACGTACGGCAACTGCTCACAACTTTCCCAACCATCGCCTTTAGTTTAGGCCAAAAGAATTTCTCATCTACGAGCGTTATCGTTTTGTCTCTGCCAAAGTGTCCACTCAAGCCACCACTATGTAACTCCCAAATGATGTGGAGTCGCAAAGAGGAGTGGGGGATACACAGTTTTCCGTGTTTGAATAAGTATCCGTCTCTAAGTGAATAGGCCGTGATGGTCGTGGGAGAGCTATCCTGGGCAGATAAGTATGGCTCCTGAAAATCAGGGCATGTGGCGTATTCATCCTTTATGCGCTCGAAACCTACCACGTGGACTTGCATGGAGGAAAGTAAGAGGGTGAGGCGACTGAGTGCATCGGCAACTCGATTGTCGGTCCCCTTAAGGTGCTTGAGAGTAAATGTGTATTCTTGCAAGAAGGATACCCATTTAGCGTGGCGCGGGCTGATTTTGTGCTGACCATTGATGAATCGCAACGCCTCATGATCAGAGAGGATCACGAACTCCTTATGAAGGAGGTAGTGCCTCCAATGATGCAAACATCTAATGACCGCATAAAACTCCCTATCGTAATTGGAATAATTTAATTTAGCACCCGCTAACTTCTCACTAAAATAACTAACCGGGTGACCCTCTTGACTCAAGACACCTACAATCCCTACGCCAGATGCATCACAAGTAAGCTCGAAGACCTTGGTGAAGTCAGGGAGACGTAACACCGGTGCTTCGGTCATAAGCTCCTTAATACGATGGAATGCAAACGTGGCGGATTTGGACCATGTGAATTCTCCTTTCTTCATGCAGTCCGTAATGGGTGCCATAATGCTACTAAAATCACGTATGAAACGACGATAAAAGGTAGCTAACCCGTGGAAACTACGCACCTCACGAAGGCTAGTGGGCTCGGGCCAGTCTCTAATCACCTGAACCTTTCCTGGGTCAACACGAATTCCTTCAGAGCCAACTATATAACCTAAGAATTCAACCTCCGAAACATAAAACATGCATTTCTTTAGATTTAGATATAAGGTTTCAGTCCTTAAGGTGGAGAGGACTATTTTGATGTGAGAGAGGTGTTCGGCGGGGGAGGTACTAAACACTAGGATGTCATCAAAATACACTACAACAAACTTCCCCATATATGGCCTAAAGATGTGCGTCATCATCCGGGAGAAGGTGCTGGGGGCATTGGATAGCCCAAAGGGCATCACAAGCCATTCATACAACCCGTCCTTAGACTTGAACGCCGTCTTCCACTCATCCCCCTCTCGGATCCTGATTTGGTGGTAACCACTCCGTAAGTCCAGTTTAGAGAAGATAGTGGCACCCGATAGGACATCCAAGAGATCATCTAGTCGCGGAATTGGAAACCTATATTTTATAGTAATTTTGTTGAGAGCTCGGCTATCAACACACATGCGCCAGGTGCCATCCTTCTTAGGGGCAAGAAGAGCGGGACAGCACATGGGCTCATACTCGTCCTAATAAATCCCTTATTTAACAACTCCTCTATCTGGGTTTGTAACTCTATGTGGGCAGTTGGATTAAGCCTATAGTGTGGTTGGTCGGGTAAGGACGATCCGGGGATAAGGTCTATTGCGTGTTGTATATCTCTAAGCGGTGGTAACGACGAAGGCAACTCCTCCGGGTATACATCCCTAAACTCATCCAACAATACCCGTAGCTCTCGGGGTAAATCTTCCAACACGCCACCATCAGTTTTTTCACTCAGCAGTACAAGAGCGTACATTATTCCCCCAATGAAGGGATCCTTCACAAATTCCTTCCTACCAACTAAACTCAAGGCTATCCTCTCAACTGGGATGGTGGTATCCTTAGCCAACACTACCGGCTCTTTTGGCACAGTCGGTCTCAAGGTGACGATCTTGCCATTGAATTTAAACTCATAAGTGTTGGCACGACCATAGTGCGTCACATCACGGTCGTATAGCCAAGGGCGGCCTAATAACACATGACAAACGTCCATTGGTAGGACGTCGCACCAAACCTCATCCGTGTAGGATTTGAAAGACAGGGGGACTAGGCATCGTTGGGTAACCTTAATAGTAACCTTACTAATCCAAGCGACCTGGTAGGGGGTCGGGTGCGGCTCGACAGTCAAGGACATACGCTTAACGGCATTCTCAGAAACGGCGTTTACGCAACTACCACCATCAATAACTAATTTGCAAAGTTTTTCTCCACTCTTAAAGATCAGGGAAAAGATGCTCGTCCTCTTCCAGTCTTCTACAGGACGAGGAGTGGTCAAAATGCAACGCATCACCAAAAGGCGGTGATCGTCCTCCAAGTCACTAGGGACTCCATCAGGGTCGCTCTCCTCTTCGGCCTCATAGACATAGTCGTCAGGGTCGGTAGTGGACTCTAGTAAGGCTATGGCCTTCGTCTTGGTGGGGCATTCATAGGCATAGTGGCCTTGAACACCGCATGAGTAACAAGTGGTGTTAGCCTTGCTAACCTTTCAAACGGGGATACGCTCACTAGCGGGGTTCTTGGTATTTCTCGCGGTAATTACAACGGATTTCGACTCGGAGGATCTAAATTTTCCTTTATCAGGAAAAGTGGAAGAAGAGGCCCCAGCGGTGGACTTATTCTTCGCATTAGAATAACGGGAGTGAGCTTTAGATGCTAGGTTCTTTTCAATATCCAAGGCGGCATTGAAAGTCGTATTCAAGTCCGTGTGACCATAACGCAAGAGTTTCCGCTGAATGTCGGGGTGAAGTCCCTTTCGAAATCTAGATAAAGTTACTTCGGGGATCTCTCGAAGGTCACATCGTACCATACGGTCCTTAAGTTCTCCCATATATTCAGCAACAGACATTGAGCCTTGCCGAAGGGTGGCAAGCTCATCGAACATTTGCGTCCGATGGTACGCGGGAACGTACTGATCGGTTAGCAGGTTCTTCATAACAACCCATCCAATGAGTGGGACACCGTGCCCAGCTCCTAACCTACGTTCTTCATTCAGCCAATAGGTTTTGGCACGTCCCATTAATTTCATCCTGGCAACTTGAACCTTTTGGGGGTCCGTGAGGTTGTGCCATTCGAAATAGCACTCCATGTCTATAGCCCAATGGAGGAAGATCTGGGATCTCCCATGCCATCATAGGTGGGGGCATTTATCTTGATAGCCCTCGTGATATCAAAGCCTCGCTCGGGGCGGGGTTCTCGAGGGGGCATACGGGGAGAGTTTCCCTCAGAATCCGAATCAAAGTTCGGTTGGTGCCGGTTGGGCTGCCCAGCATTAACGGGAGGTGGGGGTGGCCTTGCTTGATTTTGTAGGATCTGGGCTAAGGCATTCCTAAGCTCTGTCATTTCGGCACGAAGACCTGCTATAGCCTCGGTGTTGGGATCACCATGCTCGTTCGCAGCCATGCTAGACGTAGACGGGGTTGCGTACTCCGTTCCTAGCCTAGTGCGCATTCAGGTTTGGGAGGCCCCGGGCAAGATGAATTTTCCTAGGACTGAAGCTATATTGAAAATAAGATATTTTTATATACTCCCGATGAGAATAACACGTAGATCGTTAAAAAATTTTTTCTTTGAAATTTTGCTGAAAAATAAAGATTTCAGCCCGCTATTTGCAGACCACAGAAAATATTTTTTTTGAGTTCTAACGATCGGATCTCTAACCGGGAACGCAGAGAGGATGTTTGCAACGTGAAAGTTGAAACAACCTCCCTCTGATACCAAATTGGTGTAGGGATGTTTGTGAGATGGACGTGCCTACGCTAACGGCGGATTACCCATCACAGAACATAGAAAAAATAAAAGAGTGCTCCGACCAAGAGCGAACGAAAAGGGGTCGGTTGGCTCTCAAAAATACGGGACTCGATACAACGTCCTTAGGACCTACTCTCCAACAAGCACACAACTCGCGCCTAGCCGGACTCGATACCACGACCTTAGGACCTACCTCTCCAACAAGCACACGTCTCACCGCACCTACACAAGCATCTATTCTTTTCACAAATAAGCCGTCAATCGCAGCAAAAATTATATTTAGGAGCGGCGGTAAACGATAAGGAGGGATCAAGAACAAGTTGAGATTAACTCCCTTGTTAGCACCAAAGCGTGCCCCATCTTGGAGAACAAGTCAAGGCGAGGCTCCTAGTTTGTACTCCAGCGGATCTTCCAATCCGAAAAACAAGAGGGTCAATAACAACGTTCGATTCAGATTTGCAAGCGAAAAACACTTTAAAATCGCGGAAAAGACGGTCGAATAACCTCCACAAAAATCTCACAGCAAGAAGCACAAAGATAGGGAAGAGATTACCCAACCAAGAAGAAGATCACACAATATTTGTGGGAGAATCACTCTCTCCACGGTTCCACCGGTTTCACACCGAAGGGGCTGCTTCCTTCTTCCACGGAGTCGCACCGAGAGAAGCCACGCCGGAGTCGCACCGAACGGCGATGGAGGAGGCAAGGCTAGGCTTCACACCCAAAGGGGAGGGGGGGCGGCTAGTGGAATCTCTCCATGGCCGAAATTCTCTAGGGGAGAGTTTAGGTTTTCTTCTTCCAATACATAACTCATCATAATATCCTCCTTTAAATAGGAGTTACAAAAGAGATCCAACCATCCAAGATGGAGATGAAATCTCATCCATCCGGGCGGTTACATACACACCAAGGGTTTAATAGCACACCAACATAAAAATAAAAATAATTCAAGCCAAATGTTTTAAGCAATTAAAATAAAACTAAGTAAAAGTATTAAGCAAGCTTTGCGCGCCGCGGACGGAGGTTGTATCGCAGCTTTCCGTTAGCGTCCGTGGCGTTGTCATGACGCCGCAAATCTTTAACTTGTTGCGCCGCAGCAACCGGTCATCATCAGGAAGTGTTGGAGGGGCCGCAGCAACCGGGTCATCATCAGGAAGTGTTGGAGGGGCCGCGCCATCACTAGCTATATTTTTAAGGTTTACATGACCTAATATTTTATGCCACAACTCATTTTGGTTACTAGTTATATTGCGTAAACAAACATCAGTTTTGGCAGAAATGAAATCTCCTAGATAAATGTTGCCTTGTTCAGTTCCAATTAAGACAGTTTGTTTTCATTATTAACAATAGAACAGGAGGTAGAGTTAAAGTGTACCTGATAACCTTCATCACATAATTGGCTTTTGGATATTAGGTTATGTTTGAGTCCTCTTACATATGTCACTCTCTTGAAGGTAACTGTTCCAATCTTTACTGCTCCATATCCTTCAGACTGGCCACTATTTGAATCACCAAAGATCACCTTTGGTCCTAGCTTGGACTTGTAATTAGATAGATTGTCCTTGCTGCCTGTCATATGCTTGGAGCAGCCACTGTCCAAGTACCAGGTCTGACTCACCCTTGGATAGCTCTTCACCTGTAATGAAAAACAAAAATTATTTGTTCTTGACTAAGGTTACCTTGGGTCCTTTATTTTGTTGAAAAGAAAAGCTGGATATAAATGATAAAGTAGGTTGAGATTTATATCCTAAGGGGTGATATCTCCTAGGTGGAATTACCCAATCAGCTACTGGATTGAATGGTTTATTAGCTGGCTTAGGATTTTTGTAAGAGAAATGATTTATGTTTGGTCCTTCTGGGTTCGACGAATTCTTGTATGTTTGTCGACCAGAGTTCGACAAATAGGGATGAGATCGTCGATCTCTGCTCAGAGAATGACAATGGTCATTTTCTATGCCCCATGTTCGTCAACCTCTGCTCGACGAACCATACAGGGTTCGTCGATCGCAGTTAGACGAACTGTTATTACTGAAGTTTGCATTCAGCGTTCGTGAATCTAGGTTCGATGAACTGGCCACATTTCGTCGATCTGAGTTCGACGAATGTGCTGAACCTTGTTTTTATTAGCTGTTTTCTGATTTCTATTTCTCTTATCTATGAGTTTTGGATTGTTTTCAGACATTAGTTTGTTTATTATTATCTTTTCTTTTCCCTTGGCAGAATCAAATTTGATGGGTGTGGTAAGAATATTTTTCTTAATTATGGGAGGCAAACCTGATGAAGCACCCAAGCCCAGCTTGCCATTTAATCTGGCATTTACTATGCTTGTTATGTCCATCAGCTTGAGACTTCTTCCATTGAGAGATTTCTCAAGTTGTTTAGCCTCACATAAATCAGATTTTAATTTAATTATCTGATCATTTGCTATAGTTGATCTTTTAGTTTAATATTTTCTGAGTTAACATATTCAAGATTTCCTAGTTTTTCTCTAAGCATTTTTATTTCTTTTTCTGAACTAATTAAATCTAAACACATAGTCTTGAATTCAATTTTAAACGAATCAGAATTAAAATTAAAACTTGAAAGAACCTAATCTGTCTCTGACTCTGAGGCTGCCTCTTCTTTAGATTCATCTTCTGATCCTGAACTACCCCTGGAGGCATCAATTGCCATAAGGCAAACCTCCTTCGCTCTTTCTTCTTCTTCATCTTCACTGGAGCTTGAGGAGGATGATTCTTCTTCAGTATCACTCCATGTTTCAGCAACAAAGCCTTTGTCTCTCTTTCTGTACTTGCTGGAGGAGGGTCTGCTACTGTGTTTTATCATGGAGTATTTTTCTCTGCTCTTCTCCTTCTTTTAGTTCTCTGGGCACTCAGAGAGGAAATGCCCAGGCTTTCTGCATCCATAGCACACCACTTCTTTTGTTGGTGTCTTATCATATTTGGGCTTATCATCCTGCCTGGATGATTTTCTTCTGAAATCCTTTCTAGTCATCTTATAAAATCTTTTTGCAAAGAGACTCATTAGTTCTTCATTGGATGTTGAGGTCTCACTTTCCTCTGAAGCTTTGAAAGCTATATTGAGATCTTTTCTCACTAGATTTGTTGCTTTTTGTTCAGCTGCTTCTCTTGATTTAATCAACTGCTCATAAGATTTCAATTTGCCCAGTAGAGATTCTGTTGACATATCATTCAGGCATCTGGCCTCCTTGATAGGCCAAATTCTTGTGTCCCATGAGCTTGGGAAGCACATCAGAATTTTGTCATTCACTTTAATGAGAGTGATGACTTTGTCCAGAGACTTTAGCTCATTAATGATTGAGCTTAGTCTATTATACATCTCTGAGATAGTTTCAGCTTCCTGCTTCTTAAAATTCTCATATTGGGATATAAGAATTGATCTCCTGTCCTTCCTCTCATCAGCTGATCCATCAACCATTTGGTTCAGGGAATCCCAAATGGCTTTTGCTGATGTACACTCAGCAACCTTCTGGAATATATCATCAGACATTGTCTGTGCTAATATGTTCATGGCTTTTGCATCAGCCATCTTTGCCTTCCTGTAAGCATCATTTTAGTCTGGAGGAGGGACTGCAGTCATATCTGTAGAGGAGCTTGAAGGAACTGCAGGTGGTTGGGGTACTCCTGTTAAGATAGAAGCAAAAATATCTTCATCAATAGAATTCATGTAAAGCTTGATTCTTGCCTTCCAGATTCCAAATTTTTGCAAGTTGCAAACTGGAGGTTTGGTGCTTGCATAATCTTTGTTTTGTGCCATGGCTGTGTTTCTAAGTTAAATTTAAATAAGGTGATGTGTAGATCTAACACATGATCTTTAGTTCAAGGATTAACTTGTGCAACCAAAGGAACCTTGCTCTGATACCAATTGAAAGTGAGGGTAAAATCTACAATACTCTAGAGGGGGGGGGAATAGAGTGTATTTAAAATTTAATATGTTCCAAAAGAAAAGTACTGCTACAGCTTTTGCTGTATCCTGGGAAAGTGCAGAGATTAGAAAAACTGAAACACAAAATATTAATCAACCTAATCACAATAACACAGCAAGAAACAAAAAAAAGAACAATAAGCAACCAGACGACACAAGACGTTTATAGTGATTTTCCCTCAACTGGGTACATCCACTCTTCTACCAACCTTGGTAGGAATCTACTCAGATTTTTGATCAGGTGCCTGACACCAATGGGTTTTGATCAGGTCCCCAAAAACCAACTCAAGTCTTTTAGTAAGGAGACTTGCAACCAGGAATCACTTTTGAAGGGAGATGACAACCCTTTATACAGGAGGGGGTGAGAGAGTGATTATGTCTTCTCTTTCTCAATAAACTGAGAAGACTTATGTGGATTGATGTTCAGCAAACAGCTCCCCCTGATTTATAGGGAGAATCTGGAGCTTTATTGTAGGGTGATAGGTCTTCTATCAGTGTTCTTGACAAGCAGTGATGCAGGAGCTTCTTGACTGATTTGATATCTGTTGTCCTTGGAGAAGTCCTGGAGAGAGTGTTGAAGAATAAGACTCTTGATATATTATAGTTGTTCTACTTCTTCAGAATATCACTGCCTATCACTGTAAGCTACAGAATGATTTTCTTGAGTGAAGCTTGTTATATTGCTGTATGAAAACTTGCAGTAGTCAGTCTGTATATTTCTCTTATTTTTCTGACTGAGTATTCTTGTTCTCACTTCTTGCTTCCTGATTCTCGATATTCTATTCTTCTGTCTCTATTCAAAAATTTGAATCCCTTGTAATTAATGCTGGCGTCCTGAGAATAATCGACATTGATGTATTTCCCCAACTGTCTTGTGAAAAATCAGCAAGTAGTATTCCTAAAGAGGACTGTAATTACTGCTTCCTCTAACGAATACATTTAGAGAATGTAGAGCATTAATTAATCAGGAATTTCCGCATTAGAATGAGGACAGAATGCCGGAAATGGCTAAGTCTGGATTCGTTGAACGAATAACAGATTTCGTCGAGCTGAGTTACCAGTTCGTCGAGCTGAGATTTTGTATTCGTCGACCAGACATCTTCTATTCGTCGAGCTGATAATAGAACCTGTATACTTCAGAACCTTTGCCTTTTCTGTCTGAAGTTCGTCGAGCTGATAATTGAATTCGTCGACTGGAGTTCAGCAACAGTTCTGGACTTAGACAAATAGTTTGTGTTGACTGATATTCTGTGTGTCGACATGAAACTTCTGGTGTCGACACAACTTGGTGTCGACAAGTAATCTGGGTGTCGACACAAGCTCTCTGGTGTCGACATTATCTTTCTGGTGTCGACCTAAGTTGGTGTCGACAAGTAATCTTGCTGTCGACATAATCTTTCTGGTGTCGACCTAAGTTGGTGTCGATAAGTAATCTTGGTGTCGACATAATCTTTCTGGTGTCGACCTAAGTTGGTGTCGACACATGCCCTAAGTGTCGACACAAATCCTCTGATTCGTCGAGTAGAGTACTGAGTTCGTCGACCTGAGAAGTTGACTTCGTCGACCTGAGAAGTTGTTTACTTGAGGTCCAAGTTCATCGAGCTCAGAATCCTTGTTCGTCGACCAGAGCCTGAAGTTGGACTTAGAAAAATCTGGAGTTATCCTGTCTTTAGCTTGTTGGAGAATCCCAGTTTTCGTCGAACAGAGAACGAAGATCGTCGAGCTCAGCTCAGAGAAATGTCAAGATCGTCGAGCTGAGAACGCCTTTCGTCGACCTGAGTTCGACGAACGTCGAACTCATTTTACTTGGTCTTGAAATCTTCTAAGTCTTGAGTCTCTGATGGTTTTGTTGATAGCTGGTCCATCTGATATTGACTCTAGGGACTTGGCCTAGACTTTAGGACATAAATTTGACCCTTGCTATACAAGTTGGGTCACATACTAAGTTAGTGAAACTAGCCCAAATCAACTAGGGATCCAACACGGACTGTCGAACACAACTAGCTGTCTGCGCTATCAAAGCGAACATGGCGTGAAAAGAGAAACTGGACATGGCTCAAAACTTAGGCCAAGTCCAAACAACCAAGAGCCCCTGATGCGAACTCAATTCGTCGGACTCAAAAACCATACCGCACAATCCGGCGATCTCCACGGTCTCTAGCTAACCACACCTACAGAGATGAACAAGGCTTTACCAAGATCATCTTAGCGAGCTCCAGATGAGTCTGCAACATGCCGGACTCGGCGAACTCCATATGAGTCCGCAACTCCTGCGAATAGACAATCCAACCTGCACGGCTACATCCTTGGAAAACTGCCTGAACCCGCAAACCAATGACCGAGCTGGCTAGACACCACACCAGTCCGCGCGGTCAGTCCGCACATCCCGCCACTTTCACTTTAAAAATTTCAACAAAAACGTTCCTCGTTATTTGTTGCTGTTCATTTTGGCTGTTTGCGCGCCCAGTCTGATTGGGAGCTAAGGCGGTCCGATTTCTTCCGGCCAGAGAAAGACCGGACGACCCGCAACAAAATTTGTTGCGATGTTATAATTATTTTTTGTAAAAACAAACTCATTAATTATTATGTCATTGTTCACTAAAATATTCGAGTAAACAAATTCATTGTTGTTTAAAATTTAATTTTTATGAACCAGTAATTATTATGTGGTTTATTAAAGTTTTTTTATATATATGATCAAACATATATTTTCTTAAAACTCCTGCGTCCTCCACTGCTCGTAATAGTATTTAATTGGATGATGATTGGATGATATATTTTCTCAAGTTTTTATATATATATATATATGATGATCAATGCATCTTGCTTGTACAACATGAAATTAATAAATGTAAAAAAAGAAGAAATATACTAGAAAAGCTAGCACTCAGCCATATGATTAACATAAGCATACATCATCATCAACGTGATTATTATTACAACAAATTAAAAAGACTGAAGTTCAAAGAGAACGCACACAAGCATAAATATGTAGATGCTAGCTAGCTCCATGCAGCATCCAGAAAGACGTACAAGCAGTAGAATTCATTGATGTTACATACTTGCATATGTTAAAGTTCACCACCTCTCACACCATGTCTACCACCAGAATACCCCGTAGCATGGGGAAGATAGCTACGTGTTGAGCATGTGAATATGGGTAGCCAAGCAGGCTGCGGGTTAGGGCACACCACACACCTGCATCTGGTATGCCCAGAGTTGCTCTCGGAACTCTTAATATAGCAACCTATATGATAAATTAGGATACTATCGCAAATCTTTGGGCAAGTATTTGCCGGCCAATCGGTCAAGCGGTAGATGTAATCAGTGCAGCCATTTACATCCGTAGTTACAGAAATCAAATATTCGTACGGTGACTCAGCAGGCGGCGCGGGAGGCGGCGCGGGAGGGCACAACTCACAATTGCATATGGTATTGCCATCGCTGCACCCGAATTCCTTAATAGACCAACCTGGATGAAAAGTTTGCTTAGTGTTGCAAGACCTTTGGCAATTACTTTTCTGACAACCGCGCACGCCCATGGCGAAACGAGTGCAGCCATTTTCATCTCTAGTTATAGAATTCTTAGATTCGTCCGGTGACTCAGCAGACTGCCCGGGTGGGCACACCACACAATTGTACATGGTTTTGTCCTTGCTGCACAGGGCACTCTTAACATACCAACCATCTGGATATTCTTTTGAATTAGCGGTGCAAGTATTTTCGCAACTATATCCCCGACATCTGTTCACGCTCCGGCCGAAATTTGTGCAGCCATCAGCATCTGTAAAAGGAGCAGTGTGAGCGTTGGGTTTTCTGTAGGGGCCCCTAGGCCCTCTTTTGGCGCCAGAAGGACTCCCTTTCCCTTTTTTTGTGGGCGAGAAGAAGCATCATAAGGACGGGATTGAGCAGTCACTTCAAACAATCAGATCAACACATCATTATTATTAGTGTCAGTTCATTTGTTCAAATCAATTAAATACATGAAAATTAAAAATGACAGTTATTATTATTCACAAACTATAAACGTCTATTCGCAAATCATAAAAAATCAAATCTACCGATAGACGTTTATGATTTATGAATAACAATTGCCTTAAAAATATGCGGATATAAACAATGAATAATGCATATTAGAAAGCCAAGCGACCACGACAGTGCCTCAACACGGCACTCCAAGTGCTCGTAGACCCCAGAGTGCATTAGAAAGTCAAGCAACTGCCAAAGTATCGTGCTCGTGGATCTACGAGCTACGAGAGTGTCATTTGTCGGGCACTTCGTGACCAGGATACTATATATTGCGGCCGCACAGGAGGCCCATATGTGTGTAAAAGTATGTGTGTGAGTATGTGAAGCTATAAGATCACCAAAATATGCTTGAGAGAAAGGCTAATTACCTAAGCTTAGGTGAAGCATTAAGAGGATTACAACAACAACCATTCGCCGAGAGAACTCCATGACTAAATACAATAACAAAGTGAAAAGCTAAAGCTTAGAGATTGTGTGGTTGAAGAAGCACAATTATGGATGCTGGTTCTTATCAATTTAACCTCATTTATATATAGTGGGGAAAATTGTAAAGCATGGAAAGATTGATTCTTATTTTCCTTACCTCATATAATTTATTGAATGTTTCTTCCAAATTTTTTCTTAGAATAATTCTTTTCTCTCAAAATTATCATTTCTTTAATATTAAGAAATCCTAATTAATACAATACTACCAAGCTTTATCTGAAAATTTCAGACTCTTGAAAAAAAATCATTGATTTTAAATTTGTCTCATTTATATATAGTGTGAATTCCAAAGCATTGAAAGACTTGTTCTTAGTGGGCTTACGTTCTGTTGCGGGTTAGCTCAATGCTCTGGTAGACCGATTTACTACAACATTTTCAGTTTTTAGCAACACTTGAAAACTATTGACTAAAACTACAAAATGTTGCCAAAACATCAAAACTGTTGCCGTAAGAGGTGTTTTTGTAAAAATTTCTGAAGCGGGAGCTAATGAGGTCGCAGGAACACTCAATCACAATCGAAGCCAAATAAAAGACAACAACAATGGAGGCACAAGAGTTTCCAATCAGAATCAACTTCTATTATAGGCCGAGGTATACATTGCAGGACATGATTACAATGTAAAATGAGAACAATCTAAAATTGCAGCAAAGAAATCGCTCAGACTATTTCCAGTAACCGCACAAGCTGCCAACTCGCCAGCCATGTCCGCCGAGACCACAGAGGCCGCCTACCCGCAACTAACAGCACAGACTGCTGTTATTGCAAATGTTGAGACCGAACAGAGCCCGTTGATAGGTCGGGCTAACTGCTCCACTTATCCACAACTCCGAGGAAGAGACCAAGCCGCAAGGACTGCGACCTGCTGCTAAACCGCTGACTGTATCCGCAAACTATTCCACACCAACGTCCCCGCTAGTCGCCTAGCCGCCTGCTGTTAGCCGCACAACCTGCATAAAACAACTTCCTTAGCCGCAGCGGTTAAAAAACCTTAACCGCAAGTTTAAGCGCGAGCTCGTTCTTACTGTTCATTGGTTTATAATGTTGAGCCAGTGGGTCCTATTTATAGATGTGGGAAGGAGTGTCGTCACCACCTATACTGATAGTATAACCGCCCATCAACCTGTGTTTACTAACACATGTATCCGCATAACGTGAATACCAACCAGCTCTCCAGGTCGCGCCAAACCGCACTTGCCGGATAGACCATTAGTCCGCCAACCTTGCCGAACTCAACGAATAATCAAGGTGAGCTGTTAAACAGTCCGCATAAAGAGAACATGACGAGCTAGGCAACAAGCTAAACTTAGTCCTCCCTAGACCAAGTCTACAAGAAACCCGCGACCACCAACCCAGACCGCGCCACCTGATACCAAGATCACGCTCTTCTGAACATCCAGTTCGCAACTATCCAGGCGGATTGCCTCAATAGACCGCACGACCTCAAGGCACACTGTCCGCACAACAAAGCTTGCTCCACGATCTAACATCGAGAACGCAAGCTTTGATCCATGCCGGACACCTGCGAGCTCCATAGAGTCCGCACAACAACCAGCGAATTCCGAGCCATCCTGCCCCGAGAAGGCACCGACGACCTGAGGTCAAACTGCCCCAGTTCGCTAATCTAGCTGCCCCTTAGCGAATTAGAGAACATGCTAACAACCTGCTGATAAAGTTACTATCTGCCCGATTACTCTACCAGAGCTCATGCTGGACCAGACCGCCAGAAACCACAGCCAAGCCGGCTGTCCGACTAGGCAACTCGCCAATGCTATCCGCCTAGTCTGCGCGGTCTCTGCGTTCTGTGTGAACTGAGCACCCAGTCTGCCTGACTTCAACTTCACACTTCAACAATTTCAACACTCCCCCCTTGAAGTGAGAAGTAGAAACCAGTCCGAGCAACTCCCGTAACCGAGTAAACGGCCCCTTCGCCAATGGCTTGGTAAATATATCCACCACGTTGTCCTGACTCCAAAACGTAGTCTACCATCAAGGATCCTTTCAGCACCTTCTCCCGTATGAAGTGATGCCCGATCTCGATGTGCTTCGTCCGCACGTGACAAACCGGATTATTCACCAGTTTGAGAGTACTCTCATTGTCGCCGCAAATCAGAGCAGGAATTCGCACCTTGACATGGCTGTCATCCACTTGCCTCCTAAGACAAATGGCTTCCTGAGCAGCCAAGGCCGAAGCCTAGTACTCCGCCTCAATAGTGTAGACAGACACTGAATCCTGCTTCTTGCTGTACCACAAAAATGTCACTGATCCCGTGAAGAAGACATAGCCAGATGTCGACTTCTGATCATTTGTATCTCCCCCATAATCAGCATTAGTGTAACCATGCAAACAAATGCATGTGTCCCTCATGTACAAGACACCCATCTCCAAGGTGGACTTGGCGTACTTCAAGATACCTTTTGCCGCTACCAGATGAGGTTTTTGCGGCTCCGCCATATATCGACTCACCCAGCCTACTGCGTAAGAAATATCTGACCTAGTAATTGTCAGGTATATCAGACCCTGATAAGAGCTCAAAACACCAAAGGGTCTGGAAGAACCCTCCCCTCATCCCGCCGAAGCTTTAGGCTAACCTCCGGAGGAATAGAACTGCTCTTCACATCCCCCATGCCAAATTATTTAATGATCCACTCCGCAAAGCCCTTCTGGGAAACAAGCATGTCATCCTTCAGCCTTTATACCTTGAGCCTAAGGAAATAGTGAAGCTCACCCAGATCCTTCATCTCGAAACGAATATCTAGCTCAACTCGGAGCCTAGCTACTTCCGCACCTGAGTTCCCCGTGACGATCATATCATCAACGTACAACAGAACGAGGACCTGAAACTCCCCCTGTTGCTTGGCAAACAGACTGGAATCTGAGTCTGAAGCAAAGTACCCGCAGAACTAGAGATATTCTGCCATCTTCCAATACCACAACCAATGTGCTTGATTCAGACCGTAGAGGCCCTTCTTCAGCCTGCAGAAGTACCCTGGATGTTCTTCAGATACGTAACCCGATGGTTGCACCATTAAGATGTTCTTGTCAATCTCGCAGTAGAGAAAAACATTCTTCACATCAAGCTGTCATTTCTTCCACCCTTGGGAAGCCGCCATGGAGATCACCACCCGTACCAAAGTCATATTGGCCACAGGACTAAACGACTCCTCATAATCCTCCCCGAACTTTTGAGATAACCCCATAGCTACAAGACGAGCCTTGTACCGTTCGATACTTCCATTAGCCTTTATATACAGCTTGTACACCCACTTGCATGTCATAAGAGTGATGCCTTCAACTTTGGGCACAAGAACCCAAGTTTCATTTTTTCTAAGGGAGGCGATCTCCTCATTCATAGCATCTTCCCACTCCTTGAATCCAGTGGCGTTCTAAAATCTCGAAGGATCACGTTCATCCAAGGGACCTGCGAAGAAACATGAAACAAGGCTAACCGTGTTTCCGTCCCTTTACCGAGCTGGTGGAATAATAGTCATCTTGGACCTCTATAGGGCTTGACCCCGATCCACCACTCCCGCTACTTCTTCTGTGCTAGAACTGATCCCAGGCACACCAGGAGAATCGCTCCCCCTGCTTTTAGATCCAGAAGACTTAGCCCCAGAGCTAGTTGTCTCATGAGCACTTGGCGACACAGGCAACTAAACTAGAAGATCCCGAGCAGCATCTCCTTACCCTCTATCAGACTTGCTCTCATGTAGCTCCACAGACGGGATACCCTGGTATGACGTCAAAACGTCAAATACCACATTCCGGGAGACAACAGACCTCTGTATCTCTGGATCCATGCACTTCCATCCCTTCTTTCGGTCATCATATCCAACCTTGACTAGCTTCCTTGCTTTCACATCTAGCTTGTCCTGAGTGCATCTGGAACGTACATGTAGCAAGTCGACCCAAACACTCGAAGATGTTCCACACTGGGCTTCTCCTTGAATACCAACTCATGAGGAGATTTCGTGTTGATTGGACTAAGGGTCATCCTGTTGATAACATATGCTGTGAAGGCCATTCCCTCCTCCCAGAAGGCCTTAGGAATTCCTTTTGCGTGGAGCTAGCATTTGCAAGTTTCTGTCAAATGATAGATCTTCCATTCTGAAACTCCGTTCTGCTGTGTAGTGTGAGCACAAGTAAGCTCCCGTTGGATGCCGAAATTTCTGCAGAAGTTAGAGAAATCAAACGAAGTGAACTCTCCGTCATTATCCATTCTCAACTTCTTAATCCGTAGATCGAGCCTACCCTCCACAAGCTCCTTGAACTCCACAAACTTCCTGAACGTTTCTGCCTTCTCCTTTAAGAAATATACCCAGGTATATCTTTAAAAGTCATCAACAAGAACAAGCATGTATCTGCTTCCGCTGAGAATGGGCATGAAGGTAGGTCCCGTTATATCACCATGAATACACACCAACAATGCTCTACACCTAGTCTGAAATATGTCAAATGGAAGGGTATGTGACTTTCCATACCGACAACCGACACAGACATGACCGTCTCCGTAGGCGGAAAGACTAGGCAGGCCATGTATCAGGCCTTTCACCGTCATAGACTTTAGCTTGTCCATTCCTACATGCCCCAACCTCTCATGCCAGATAGCCACACTATCATTTGCCATCATCTTGTCAATATAAGTACTTGTCGATAAAACAAACAAGTCTTTCACCATCCTCCCAACATAAATAACGTCAGCTTTCACAACTGAAATATTTCAGAGAAACTTCACTTATGTTGGGTCGAACATAACGTGCTATCCAGCATCCACCACATTGGTCACCGATAAGAGATTTTTCTTCATCCTAGGTATGTGATACACACTCCGCAATGTGAGTGGCCCCTGATCACTACCTAAAAAAACCGATCCGTTCTTCTCTACAACATTCATAGTATCATCAACAATAACAATAGAAACATTACCTTTGAACTCCTACAGAGATGAGAATTTAGAGACATCCCCTGTGAGGTGATGACCGCACCCAGATTCTACAATCAATTCCTCCTGATAATTCATGGGGGAAAGTGCCTGAACTGTAGTGCCCGTCATGAAGGAACTCCCCCACTCTCCATCCTCAGGCTTGGACTCAGCCTCCTTCTCTACTGCATGTCCTGGCTGAAGTTTAACTCTGTAATCCTTGCGAATGTGACCAAGCTGGTTACATCTATAACACTGTGGTTCGCTCCGCTTTTTTTCCGTCGTCAGCCTTAGGAGGCTTGCTCCGCTCCGATGGTGATGAAGAAGAAGGACCATCGCCAACATGTGTCTTCTTCTTCCTATCCGATCTCTTCTTCTTGCACGAGAAGGGAACATCGTTGTTTCCCTTAGAAACCGACACTCCAGCCATCTTCTTTGCAAGGCTCTCCTACGAAGCCAGCAAATTCTCCAACTCTAGCAAAGATGGAAAAATAGCCCAGCCCTGTACAGAGGTAACAAAAGCCATATACTCCTTCTGCAAGCCACGGATGATGTGCCTTTTCAGCTTTGCCTCTGAGATTGGTTCATCTGGGTCTAGTGCCGAAATCTTAGCGTAGATGTTCTTCATCTTCAAGAAGCAAGATGACACTAACAGGTCACCCTAAGTGTCCTTAACCAACTCATTCTCCAAGAAGTATAGCCGAGCTACATTCTTCTTGTTGAGTAGGCCATCCAAGCCATCCAGATCTCAGCTGCCGATCGACAATCAATAATATGATTGAACAGCTCCGATGAATTGGTGCTCTTTATAGCGAATGCAACCTTAGCATCTATACGCTTTCATGCCTTCACCGCCTCAGCATTGCCCCCAGTAGAGAACACTTCTTGCTGGTTGTCTCCACCTATAACCTCCCATAAATCCTCGCCTAAAAGATAGCTCTCCATGCAGGACCTCCAATGCTTGAAGTTGGTCTGCGTTAAGAGCTCGATTCCAATCCCTCTTGCATAACCGACTTCCATGCTATCAGCTGAATCACTTGAGATTCAACGAAGGCGAACTGCTACTCTTCAACAACCCTCTGATACCATGTAAAACTTTCTGAAGCGGGAGCTAATGAGGTCGCAGGAACGCTCAACCACAACCGAAGCCAAATAAAAGACAATAACAATGGAGGCACAAGAGTTTCCAATCAGAATCAACTTCTATTACTGAAAGTCTTTAATTCAAGGATAGCTAAATCACTTGTGGGATGAATAGGTTATTGGTCTCTTTTTAAGTTCTTTTAAATATCTTCTTTAAGAGTTATAGCTTTTAGTTATTTTATGCTTTCAATATATTCACAACCTGCATAATGAAAAACAACACAAAAAAGCACACAGTGATTTATAATGGTTCCTTAATTGGGTACATCCACTTTACCTCACACATATCCAACTATCTCGTCGGACTAGGCACAAACTCCTCCAAACTACTCCTAAGAGCTTACACCTCAGTTCCCTCAGGATCTCTGAGTCTCCTCCAAGACTTACTTCTCAGCCACAAAGGCCT
Source organism: Platanthera guangdongensis (assembly GCA_039583875.1). Classification (NCBI taxonomy): domain Eukaryota; kingdom Viridiplantae; phylum Streptophyta; class Magnoliopsida; order Asparagales; family Orchidaceae; genus Platanthera; species Platanthera guangdongensis. Next base: position 179,030,151 of record CM077162.1, on the reverse strand, counting down.
ACAACTCAGTTGTCAGCAGACCACCTACCTCAGGCTCTTAAGTCCTACAATCAGGCTGGGAGGACAGCCCTACCTTAGATCCACAAAGGGTCCTACATCAGATCTACAAAGGATCCTACCTCAGAGCTCTGCAGTGCTCCTACACTCAGTGACCCTCAAGCCACCTACATCAGGACAATAATGACTACAGGAATTTGTTTACAGTGTCAACCTTCACTGAACTAAGATGTACTTAGTCCTAACTACTTCCACAACAACAAGTAATTACTTGAGCTGGAAGTTACTTGCAGAGCAATGTTCTGCCTCTTCCTGAACTGAGTCTAAAGCTCAGCCCTAACTACCCCTTCACAGCACCAGGGATTTTTTGTCTGGTCAGTGAAGTTACTGCATCTAACTGCTGCTACCGAGCTGAGAAAATCTCAGCTCTAACTTTGCGGACTAGAATAGCTCTGCCTCTTGTTCCTTTCCCGGGCTGAGGTGGTTCAGCCCTGAATTTGAATCCTGAGGAAAAGCCCACTGAGTCTCCTTTCAGATCTCTGCTTCTTCAAGCCTCTTCTCTTCACAGCTTCCAGATTAAAATCTTCTGGATGCTTGTACAACTGGAACTGTGAAGATCTTGCAGCAAGGGCCGGCCCTTGGCTACTTCCTCTTTCCTCAGAGAAATGTTCTGGACTTGCTTGGTGGTGCAGATGAAGATCACACCAGCTATTTTGCTGTTGAGGATGTTGATATCAACAACTAACTTGCTCTTTGTCTTCCTGACTTGAGCTTCTTGTTCTTTTGCTCCACAACAATGGTGGAGAAGAAGAACTGCCTTTCTTACTTTTTCCCTTTTTATTGAATTTGACCCAACGACTCTTGAGCAGTGGGCCCCACATAATTAATAGCCAGCAACAACCTTTCTTTAACGCCAACTATTGCGCAGTAGGTCTGCGACAACATTTGTCGCGTACTGTAGCCATCCCTCCACTTATTTGAAATTTGTTGACTTGCAGACGTCAGTAGTGGTCATCACCTTCTAGACTTAGAAAAATTCCAGAATATCAATAAGTGTCGAGTGGTGGTTAAGTCAATCAACGCCATCTATCTTGGCTCTCAATGCTTCTGGATTTGGTGAATTTCTGCTGGCTTTGTCTCAGCGGTTCTTTCTTCACAGCTGAGACTGTCTTCTGTCTCAGCGGTTTCTTCTCAGCAGTCTCAACACTTTCTTCTTCTCAGCTGAGACTTTCTTCTGTCTCAGCGGTTTCTTCTCAGCGGTCTCAGCGCTTTGTTCTTTATTAGAGGCGATGAGTGAACCTGCTTCACTCAACGCTTCTGGATTTAGAGAAATCCACCTTGTTTTGCTCAGCGGTTATGCTGAGACATGCTTCTCAGCTATCTTAGTTGTCTCAGCGGTTTTGCCTTAGTCAATTTGTCTGACTTTAGGTCGATGAATGTGGAACTGCGTTCGACGATTGGTCGGCTGAGCTTGACGAATTCTGAACCTCAGCTTTTGAATTTAGCTCAATGAGTGGTGAGCTGAGCTCAACGATCTGTGAGCTGAGCTCGACGAACTGTGAGCTGAGCTCGACGAAATTTGTATCCTAAGCCCCTGTGTTTAGCTCAAGGAATGGTGAGCTGAGCTCGACGAACTGCCAGCTGAGCTCGACGACATTTGAATCCTAAGCTCCTTAGTTTAGCTCAAGGAATGTTGAGTTGAGCTCGACGATCTGTGAGCTGAGCTCGACGAACTGCGAGTTGAGCTCGACGAAATCTGAGACACACACTTTGAACTGAGCTTGCCAAATTGGAATTCTCCAGCATATTCTTTTTGTTGACCTGCCCAATCATTGACTACCTGCATGCATGAACTCAAGCACACATCAAATACAACTATGCTCTTAGTCTTGATGGTGATGCCTCTTCAAATCCACTCTAGGGAACATTGTGGGCAATACACCCAATAATTACAGGCTGAGGTATATATTGCAAGACATGATTACAATGTAAACTAGGAACAATCTAAAATTATAGCAAAGAAATCACGCGGATTGTTTCTAGTAACCGCACAAGCCGCCAACTCGCCAACCCTGTCCGCTGAGACTGCAGAAGCCGCCTACCGGCAACTAACCACGTGGACTGCTGTTATTACAAATGCTGAGACCGAACAGAACTCGCTGATAGGCCGGACGAACTGCTCCACTTATCCGCAACTTCAAGGAAGAGACCAAGCCGCAAGGACTGTGACCTGCTGCTAAACCGCTGAATGTATCCGCAAATTGTTCCACGCCATCGTTCCCGCTAGTCACCGAGCAACATGGTGTTAGACGCACAACCTGTACAAAACAACTTCCTTAGTTGCAGTGGTCAGAAAACCTTAACCGCAAGTTAAAGCCCGAGCTCGTTCTTACTATTCACTGGTTTATAATTATGAGCCGGGGGTATTATTTATAGATGCGGGATGGAGTGTCATCACAACCTATACTGATAGGATAACCGCCCATCAACCTGCGCTGACTAACACATGTATTCGCATAACGCGAATACCAACCATCTCGCCAGGTTACGCCAAACTGCACTTGCCGGATACACCACCAGTCTGCCAACCATGCTGAACTCAGCAAATAACCAAGACGAGCTGCCAAATAGTCCGCTTTGAGCGAACATGGCGAGCTAGGCAATAAGCTAAACTTAGTCCCCCTAGACCAAGTCCACAAGAAACCCGTGGCCACCAACCCATACCGCGCCACCTGATAGTAAGATCGCGCTCTTCTGAACATCCAGTCCGCAACTATCCATGTGAATTGCCTCAACAGACCGCGCGACCTCCAGGCACACTATTTGCACGACCTTTAGGCACACTATCAGTGCAATAAAGCTTGCTTCGCGATATAACATCCAGATAGCAAGCTTTGATCAATGCCAAACACCTGCGAGCTTCATAGAGTCCGCAAAATAACCAGCGAACTCTGACTCATCCAGCCCCGAGAAGGCACCTGCGACCTGAGGGCAAACCACCCCAGTTCGCTAATCCGGCTGCCCCTTAGCGAATCAGAGAACCTGCCAACAACCCGCGTATATACATCTTATCAGCCCGGTTACTCCACCAGAGCGCTTGCTGGTCCAGACCGCCAGAAACCACAACCAAGCTGGTAGTCAGACTAGGCAATCCGCCAATGCTATCCGCCAATGCTATCCGCCTAGTCCGCGCGGTTTCTGCGGTCTGTGCGAACAGAGCAACCAGTTCGCCCGACTTCCCCAACTTCACACTTCAACAATTTTAACAGTTTTCTTTACGCACGTTGTCAAAGATTTAAGGCAACAGTTTTCATACCTTTTGGCAATAATATACAAAAACGGTTGCCTAAACCCTTAAAATAGGCAACAGTTTCTTGGCAAATCTGTTGCAATATTTTAAAAATATTTACTTTACTGTAACATTTAAAAACTATTGCCAAAAATAACAAAGTCAACACTTTAAAAATATTGTTAAAAAACTGAGACATTTTTTTTAAAAAGTATCCGCCAATATTGTGGCGTTTTAGGGGTGCTGACAGCTTGCAACCACTCATACTATTAATTGACTTGCATTTTATAACACGAGCATATAATAGCATAGGCAACAACACACAATAACCAGAACTCGTAATAACAAGAATTGCACCATTAGAACATAGAATGACATGAATAACAATGCAAATAACACGAAACAACACAAAAAAAACATAAGTTTAAAGAATACGGTTTCAACTAGCATGCAATTTTCGCCATAAAAAACAACCTATTGCAATACTTATAAATTGTTGTCTAAAGATGATAACATATTGCAACACTTATAAATTATTCTCTATCAAGGTTTAGACAATATTTTTATAAATGTTGTCAAGTAGGTGTTGCGAAAGACAACAAATATTGTAGTGGTTTATATCAAACCATCTTAGCTCGGGAGCGGTCGAGCGCACAAACAATCAATGAAAAAGTGAGACCGAAAATCGGTAAAAAACCACAAGGCTGAAACGGTGCCGACCAAATTTCCAATATATTCATGTTATTGTTACGGGGCATTGTAGAGAATGCGAGGGCGACGAGCCGCTTCTCGTTGCAGTTGTAGTGAGAGAAGGAGAAAAGTCTCCAAGGGTGAGAGGACACCGCTCGTGGAACTAAGTATTTTCTAAGTTACAGGGAGGAGCATTGTGCTCTCGGTGCTCTGGGGTCTTCGGTAGTTGCTCAGACTCCCAAGTAGTGTGCTCGACACGATCTGATATCTGTGGCAGGTCTTCGGTTGCCAGCGAAGAAGTATGCACGATGCGCTCATTGCAGGGAGCAAGGCGCAATATGCGTGAGGAAGTGTGCACGACGTGCAATATGTACTGGGTGAAACATGCACAAGGTGAAATGTACACGGGGGAATCTCCAAGGAGCCTTTTAAGGCTTCTGGGAGATCTTTGAAGGTATTCAAAAATCTTTGAGGGTTCCTTCAAGCAAGTTGGGAGATCTTTAGAGAATTCTTTAGGGAGCTCTCTCAAGCATAGAAAGCCAGGTACCATAAAAGAAGGGCCCACAGTCACTTTTATAGCTTTTGATGGTGGCACTTCAGTAAATAAGTGGTGGTTAAAGTAGTTTTGTGACTATTCGCACGCCGTAAACAATTTATGTGTTATGCGCACACCCGTTATATTATATTTTATAACACATATATTTAGAAAATTTGCTACGCGCACACTCATTACGAGATTCAGTAATTTTGTGCACCGCCATAATGGGTGGTTACGCGAGACCGGCTAGGGGAGGGGAGCTGGCCGGCGGTAACTGAAACGTCGATCGACGATGAGGGTCCGACTGATCGATATTGTCTGGTAGATGTCTGTCAGGGCGGCCTACCACGCTCCCCCGTATGGGGGGAGGTTCAGTCGGCGAGGGTCGGCTGGCCGAGGGGATGGCCTGTAGTGGGTTTGTGGAGGCCGGACAGGCGCAGCCGCGTGGCGGAGGCCGAGCAGCCTAGCAGCCATGTGCGGGTCCTCATGGCCGCATGTCGAAGGGCCGCACAACGGTGGCGGCCAGTCAGGAGGCCGACCGAGTGGCCTTGCAACCGCTAGTGCGGATTGAGAAGCCTCGGGGCCGCGGGGCCTTGTGGCCGCATGCGTGGAGCGTGCAACCATGCAACCAGAGGGTCGGGCGGCGACGGTCATCGGGTCTGGCGGTCGCGCACGTGAAGAGGTCATCCAGGAGGCCCCGTGGCTAAAGTGTAGCGCGACAGTAGCCGGTCGGCAACATAGCCAAAGTGCCACACGGCGATCGGGAATTGGTGTAACGACCCGGTCATACAACCCGAAGTCGTCGACCCATACAGAGCACTCTCGCATTCTTATCAATGCATCTTATCAAGGGTTGCGGGTTCAAGAACTAGCGCCCACACCGCTCTGTTCTAATAAATAGGCCGGAAATGGTTGGGGTGTACGACCTAAAGGACTCGTAAATGTTTTAGCTGAACCACTAGAAGCTAGCATGCTCCATGTGGGACGACGACTTGGATTGTATTACCGGGTCATTACAAAAAAAGTTCACTTTTTTTATTCACCAAAAAATCCTTTTTCTTCACAAAAAACCCTTGATAAGGAGCCTTAGTATCGCTCCTCATCACCAACTGAGCTACAACTCAGTTGGTGATGAGGAGTGGTATTAAGGCTCCATATTAAGGCTTGCGGGTTCGAGACCTAGCGCCAGCACCGCGTCGTGCTAATAAGCAGGCTGAAAATTCATTGGGGTGTACGACCTGCAGGACTTGTAATTCTTTTAGCTGAACCACTGGATGCGAGCGTGTGGGCCGGCGACTTCGGGTTGTATGACCGGGTCATTACAATAATGAACATCATAGTTTTAACAATGCGTGATGAGATATTTCAGATAGTGGCTGATTGCCAATACGCTAGAGAGATCTTGTAATCATTATCCAGAATTGTAGATGGAAGTTCTGATGAAAGAAAAGACAAAAGTTCCATTCTCATATCCCAATACGAGAACTTTCAAAAGAAAGTTGAAGAGATTATTGTTGAAATGTATGCAAGATTCAGCATTATTATAAGTGAGCTCAAAGGATTGGATAAGGAGTTCTCACTTGCAGATATTAATGACAAGCAGTTCATATGCTTCACAACACATGGGACTAAAGGTTCTGGGACATCAGAGAGTCTAGATATCACATGGAAATCACCATTAATGTCATGTTAGACAAACTCAAGTCCTATGAACTTCTCCTAAAGAGTAGGATTGATTTTGAGGTAAAGGACAAAATTTATACCCCACGGGAGAAGTCTATTACACTAAAGGAATCTGATAGAGAGCCTTCAACCTCTGAAGAGAAGATGTTTAATTTTCGGGCTAGAAGATTCAGAAGATAAAACAAGACAAAATTCTCCAAAAGAAGGGAAAGGAGATTCAACAAGCCTAAGTTTCACACGAACCCTAGCAAGGGGGTCATTTGTTTTGCTTGCAGGAAGCCATACCACATTGCTCCTGATTGTCCAAAAGGCACAAAAGAAAAATAAATCAAAAAGAGCAGAAGAAGCAGTCCTTCAAGAAAAAGGACAAGAAGAAAGAAGTGATTTCATTGTAGAAATCAGGAGTGACTCTAACTCAAAGTTAAGTTCTTCATCGAAGAGTGAAGATGAAGCCACTGCTGAAGAAGCATGTCTGATGGCTTTGGAAGTCTTCTCAGATAATGAAGAGGATCAGGTATCATGTTTTGATGGTATTGATTTTTCCGCAAGTTATTTTAAGGAATATTTTAAGGACTTTTACAATGATCAATTTGAAGCTGAGAAACATATCAAACATCTTAGAAAAGAATTAGAGGAATTAAGAAATGAAAATCAATACCATGTGAACATCTCAGAAAATAAGGGCTATTGTGTCTACAATAGCCCTTATTTGAAGAAGTGTCCCTTGAACTAAGTTGAATTGAGGTTATATTGGATGTTAGTTTGAGTTGTGTGTGGTGTAGGTCTTTATTGCCAACTACAAACCGAGCAGTATGAGTGACCTGAAGTATTTCTTACTGAAAGAATTGGTTTCAAGATGTCCTAAACACCTAGAGGGGGGGGGGGTGAATAGGTTCAATTCTTTTTAATACTTAGGTAGATAAACCAATCTAATTTAGCAAACTATTCAGCAGTTATTTCAGCACAGCATTCACATCAAACACAGCAAATCACAGATTGCACACCAGATTTATAGTGGTTCCCCAAATGATGGGTACATCCACTTTCCCCCTTCGCCTATCTAGCAGTGTACTAGATTCGGCCTAACTTCCTTCCTTTTTGTCAGATTCGTAGATCTTACAGCTCAGAACCAAGAATGGTTCCTACAAATCAGAGTAAATCCACACTCCTACAACTCGGACACAAGCCCTACCTCAGCCTCTTTCACATGCCTACAACTCAGAGTGAAACCCCACTCCTACAACTCAGGCAATAGCCCTACCTCAGCCTCTTCCTAGGCCTACAACTTAGAGATATAAATCTCCTACCTCAGCCTTTATAATTTAGGCTTACAACTCAGATCTATAAAGATCCTATAGGAAATTAATGATGAAAGATAATAATTTCTTCAACCAGATAGAGAGAGAGTTGGTTGAAGGCTTCTTGATCAATTCTTGATAGAACCGATTACTTAGGGATCAACCTGTCTTAGCTTCTTCAAAGCTTCTTGAATCTGAACAAAGTAGGGTTGATCTTCTTGGTGTTGGAGTTGATCTTCGATCAACTTCCTTCTTCAAAAATGATCTGAATTCTTAAGGCAGACTGTTCAGGATCTGCCCTTCTCTTGATGAAGACTTCTCTCCTTGTTGTTTTTCTCTCTCTACAATCTGTTGATTGTTTCTTCTCTTTCTTATTCTGGATCCTCGATCCTTCAGATATTATGATTGTTTTTCAATCACTATGTATGTATCTGTATATGTGTAAGTCTTCTCTCTGTGTGTATTCATTGTTGAAGAAGCATGTCTATTTATAAGCTTCATCCAAGGTAACCGGCTATTCCGGTTCCTAACAGTCTTCTGACACCTCTGACAGATGTGACAACACTGTCTGTTATAACAGTTGTCATGTCTCCAGTTATTATACTTCAATCTTCATTGAACTTTGAATCAGCAGCAGAGACTATTGACTGAATACTTCACATGTGTCGACATATATAGTCCATGTGTCGACACAAGTCTTGATGATGTTGACACAACTTCACTAGTATGTGTCGACACAAGTCTTGTGTGTCGACACAATAACTCCTTGTCTTGACAAAGTTGGTGTTGACAGAATTCTGGTGTGTGTCGACACAAGTCCTGTGTGTCGACACAGTCATTGTCGACAAAATTCTGGAATGTGTTGATAGTTCCTATGTGTGTCGACACAAATTCTGGGTGTCGACACAATCTGGCCCCTAGTGTCGACACAGTCATTGTCGACAGATTTTCTGTGTTTCGACATAAATTCTGGGTGTCGACACAATCTGGCCTCTGGTGTCGACACAGTCGTTGTCGACAGATTTTCTGTATGTCGACACAAGTTCTGAGTGTCGACACAATCTGGCTCCTGGTGTCGACACAGCCTTTCCCAAGTGTCGACACAAATCTTCTCAAGTGTCAACACTTGTACTTAGAAAATTTTCCTTCCATTACTTAACCTGCACATGATAACTCAAAGTAACATCAAATACACCTTGATAAATATCATTGAGTTAGGTGAGGCTTCTCCAAATCTAGTACATATTTTTCAATGTACCCAATAATTTCCTCCTATTTGGAGAAGTCATAACCCTTAATCAATGATATACATCACTTATAATAAAATATAACACTATGATGTATAAAAGCATTTCATGACAGGGTAACATAAAAAATACAAAACATGTATATTATCTCATCACAGAATATGATACAAACACAGTAAGTATGAATCAATTGTTTTGTTTAGAACTACAAAAAGTTTGTCATCAACAGATTATAAAGATTTTAAAACTAAAAATTACAATGTTCTAAAATCTAGTCAATCTATTCTAATGCTGATCAGGCTCCTTGATGACTATGTCGTTGCCAGACTAGACCCTTGCTTATACAGTAGCTTCATTATCTTCAGCAGGCATCTTTCCTTTGAGATCCTTCTTCTTAAGCTCTTCAGCCTTTCAAAATAATGGAAAGGCTTAGGGAAGTATTTGCTTGGCTCCACAGCTGTAGCAGGTACCTTCCCAGCTTTTTGATCTCTTCTAAACAGATATATGACATCTTACCTCTGTTGATACTTATTCCATTCTTGCTCAGAATACCACTTGTCTCTGTCATGTGTTTTATCTTTGACAGCTTGCCAGGCAGTGAGTATTATGTTTCTGGAGGTGAGACTCCATCTTTCAAAATCAGGTTTCAGTTCAGCCTGCTCTCTGAATCTTTTCTTTGAAAGTTGAGCCTCTTGCTCTTTATTCAATGCTGTCTCTGACATTTCAACTTCCTCAATCATCACATTGTAAACCTCCTTGGGAGGACTATACATGTGTTGAACAACACTGTGAATACCTTCAAAGTCAGCAGGAGGGTAAATAGTTTGAGCTACAGCCTGCTGAGCCCCTTCATTGTAAGAAATTTTAATCCCTGACTCAGCAGTGTTATCATCATCACATAGAGGTGGATATCCCATTGGTTATCCATTTAACATGCTCTGAGCTAGCATTGACTAACACCCTCTCCCACTTTATGACTTCTCTTTCAACATGATCTCTTAGATCATCCTTCTGAAATCTGACTTGATCAGCTAAATAATTGGTGCCTTCTCTATAAAAAGATTTGAATTTCTGCAGCTGATCAATGAGAATTTTCTGTGAGGCTTGAATGGCAGTTTGAACAGCAGCCAATTATTCTTGAAGTTGTTTGTCAAATTCTGTCTTGGCTTTAGCCCTGTCTTCAGTTAATGCAGTTGCAGTATTCTGTAATTCAGTAACAATCATATTGTGTGATTCAGTAAGATTATCATTCATCCTTAACTGATTTTCCAGAACATATCCTTGCTTGACTGCAATATCATCTATTTGAGTTTTGGCTTCTTATTGCTGCTTGGCCAGAAAAACTACAACATTGTCTCCCTTATGAAAACAATCTGTCATCTCCTTCTTATCCTGATTTACTTCAAATCTAATAGATTTGATATCTTGAGCCAATGTAAATTGAAGTTCCTTATTGGTTTCATCCACATACTTTTCAAGAGCTGTCTTTGCTCATCCATTTTAATCTGTAGAGAAACCAACAGTGAACTGAAGTCAACTGTTGGAGCTGATGGTTGTGAGGTAGTTTGCAATGCCATCTTATAGTTGGAGCTCTTCTTCCTGTAGACCATCAGTTTACTCTTCTTCACTTGGAGTGCTTCTTCATCATCAGAAGCAGAAGAACTTTCTAAGTTCACAGTGTCCTTTGGACTAGAGGGCAAATATTTCTCAGTACTTGTTAACTCCCCCTCAGTCCTTGGCTCCTATCCCTCAGTTCTGGGCCGCTCCTCCTCAGTCCTTGGCTCCTGAAGATCAGTAAACAGCTCTTCAAGAGTCAATTCCTACTGAACTTGAACTGGAGGAATATGTTGCTCTTGTGTTGTAGATGGAAGATTATTAAATGTAGAGATGTCATCCATTGGAAGATCTTATGCTGGAACATTGACTTGAGTAGTCTGTTCAACATTAGGCAACACAAATTGTATATCAGACTCAGTATTTTTAGAAACTTGATTTATATCACTTATTACCTCAAGTATTGTCTCAGTGACTGTGTCAGTCACTAGTTCAGCTGGCTCAGTCTCATGAGCATCCTTTAAAGGTGAGGTAACTTGGGTAACTAGAACTTGTAGAGGCTCCCCCTGGAAGTGCTCCATCTGCTCCCCCTGCATCTGACTTTCATCTTCAGTCTTATGAGCAGGTGATTGTCTAGGAGTCTCTGGTCTTTCCTCAGCTGAGCTGAAGACCGCTGCTTCTTCTGAATCACTAGAAGATTCAGCTCTACTGGGGGTTGGCTGTTTCTTTTCCTATTGTGGTTGTTTTTGTGGTGTAGAACCATCCTTTGTCAGTACTCTTTCCCATCCTGATAGTATTTTCATATCCATCCTTCTCATGTGGTTTATCTTAGCTCCTACTGTATGGTTCATCACTTCAGGGATATTGTCTTCCAAATACATGCTTAGGATTCTTCCAAGATTTGGTTTCTACAAACTTTCCTTGATGTTTTCAAATATCACAGCAGACCAGTTTATTTTTATTTTGAAAATGATTCTTGTCATTAAGTTAAACATATAGGCTGAGATCCTATCATGTCTTCCTAGTTTGCAGAGAATTACCTTGCCCATAATTTCTGAAAGAAATTTTCCTTGGGGGTTCATCCCCTTTCTATTCATAAAAGATCCAATCTTGGTGGTGGGATCCAGTCCACACCATTGGAGACCTTCCCTGGTCTTAGAAGGTGCAATCTCATCATCTTCTTGAACTTTGGGCAGTTGTAGAGTCTTTCTTAATCTCTTCAAGGTGAGTTTGACCATTGATCCTTGAACTGAGGACTTAATCTTGAGTCCTGTTGAGTCCAGTGATGCTGCTGCATAGAATTCAAGAACTTCCTTCTTCCAAATCTTTGTTGGTTCTGACACCAGGTATTCTAACCCATTGTATTTGATTAGAGTTATCTCATCCTTCATGTCAGTTACAGCACTCTCAAATGCATCACGAACTAGCTCATAGCCTTCGTTGATGTTGTTCTCCAGTTTTGGCGCCATTGGTGATGAGAAATTTGAGGAGAAGAGAGATGAGGGTTTGTCGACATAAAGCTTTGGTCTCGAAAATGTTGAGAGCGTAGTCGATATAGTTGTTCTGTGACCTATTTATAGGTTTGTCTACACAGAAGGTCAAAAGGCGGGGCAATAAATACCTAATGTGTCGACACTGTAAGATTGTGTCGATACAGACTTCTAATGTCTCGACAGAGCCAGTCAACACTATGTGTCGACATAGACTTCTTAACAGTCGACTCCAATAACCGTGTGTCGACACAGACGACTATATGTGTCGACACCACTATCTTAATGATAGAACTTCTATGTGTCGACACCAAACTCTAAGTGTCGACACCACTAACTCAACACTATTTTGTTGTGTTGACACAACTTTCTTTATGTGTCGACACCAACTACTATATGTCGACACAGATTTCCTTTTGTGTCGACATCAACTACTATATGTTGACACAGAATTCCTTTTGTGTCGACATAGAATTACTTAGTCAGATTTACTGATTTACTCTAGGTTTAACATGCCTAATTCAATTTTAAAATAATTGAATTTTGTTTCATCTAGAGTTTAGTAAATATGTTAGCAACTTGATTATTTGTGGTTACAAATTCCAAACATATATATCTTCTTTTTCAACACGTTCTCTAATGAAGTGAAATCTGATTTCTATATACTTTGTTCTGCTATGTGATATAGGATTTTTAGCAATAGAAATAGCACTAGTAGAATCACAAAATAGTGGAGTTCTACTTACCTTGAGACCATAGTCTTCAAGTTGTTGAATCCATAAAAGCTGAGCACAGCAGCTATTTTCTGCAATATATTCAGACTCAGTAGTGGAAATTGTAACACTTGTTTGCTTCTTACTGCTCCAAGACACCAATCTACCACCTAGAAACTGACATGTTCCAGTGATACTCTTTTATATTCTTTGCAACCTGCAAAGTCTGCATCTGAATACCCAGTTAGAAGAAAATCTCTATTCTTAGGGTACCAAAGGTCAAGATTTGGTGTTCCCTTAAGATATCTCAAAATTCTTTTGACTACAGTATAATGAGATTCTTTAGGGCTAGATTGATACCTAGCACAGACACATATAACATACATGATGTCTGGTCTACTGGCAGTCAAGTACAAAAGGGAGCCAATTATCCCTCTATACAAAGACTCATCTACAGGTTTCCTTGCATCATCTTTGCCTATAGGCATACTTGACCCCAAAGGAGTTTTCATGGTGGAAGATGACTCCATACCATATTTCTTTATTAACTCCCTGGTGAACTTAGACTGGGATATGGAACAAGCCATCATCAGTCTGTCTTACTTGGAGTCCCAAGAAGAATTTTAGCTCACCCATACTACTCATCTCAAACTTCCCTTGCATAAGTTTTGCAAACTTCCTACAAAGGTTGTTTTCTGATGATCCAAAGATAATGTCATCAACATGTATCTGGACTAGGATCATCTTGCCCTTTGACTCCCTAAGGAATAGAGTCTTGTTTACTTTCCCCCTTGAGAATTTATTCTCAATGAGGAAGGTAGACAATATTTCATACCAAGCCCTAGGGGCTTGTTTCAGTCCATATAGGGCTTTCTTAAGTCTATAAACATAATTAGGATAAAGTGGATCAACAAAACCTGAGGGCTGACCAACATAGACTTCTTCTTTTAGATTACCATTTAGGAATGCCGACTTGACATCCTTTTAGTATACTTTGAAACCTTGGTAAGCAGCAAAGGCAAGGAATAGCCTTATTGCTTCCAACCTTGCCACTGGGGAAAATGTGTGATCAAAATCTATACCCTCTTCCCGTCTATATCCTTTGACAACCAGTCTTGCTTTGTTCTTCACTATGGTGCCATTTTCATCTAATTTGTTCCTATAGATCCACTTAGTCACAATAATGTTATGATCCTTTGCTTTTGGAACCAACTCCCATACTTTACACCTTCTGAATTGGTTCAGCTCCTCCTGCATTGTATCAATCCAGTTGGAGTCTTGTATGGCTTCTTCAAATCTCTTTGGTTCCACCTGTGACAGGAAACTAGAGCAAGGAACTGTGTTCATATGCTTGCTTTTGTTTGAACACCATATCTTGGATCACCAATAATTTGGTGTACTGGATTGTCCTTTTAGATGCCTTATTGCTAGAGGCATCCTATCTGCACCTTGAACTTGTTCAATCTCTCCACCATGCTGAACTTCATTGTCTTCATTATCAGCTTGTGGAACTTGTACTTCCCCTGGACAGCAACCATCATTTTCCTCATCCTGCCTAGCTGTTTGGTCTTCATTAATGGTTAGCATGTCCATCTTTTCTTTTAAACCTGTTGAGCTATAAGAATTGCTAGACAACTCACAATTAATTAGCTCAGATTCATCAAATACTACATGGACTGATTCTTCTACAACTTGTGTAGTCAAGTTGTAGATCCTATATGTGCCTTACTGTTGTTGCTATACCCAACAAATATCCCATCTTGGAATTTGGCAGCAAACTTAGTTATGTGAGACTTGTCATTGTTAAGTACATAACACCTGCTACCGAAGATCCTAAAGTAGGATATGTTTGGTTTTCTGCCCTTCATAATCTCATAGAGGTATCTTTTTGTGGCTCTTAGTGATGGATGCTCTATTGAGAACATGACATGCAATATTTACTGCCTTAGCCCAGAAATATTCTGGGAGAGAGGTGTCACTTAGTAGGAGTTCTACCAGCCTCAATAAGAGTTCTATTCTTTCTTTCAGCAATTCTATTTTGCTAAGGTGTTTTAGGTTAGGAGAATTCTTGATGAATTCCCTAGTTCTTCACAAAACTTTGTCATACTCTCAGACTGAAATTCAGTTCCATGGTCACTTCTGATCTTGACCACTGAATTGTTAAATTCATTCTGAATTTGTCTAACAAAGTTATAGAAGACAGTAGGGGTTTCAGATTTCTTCCTCAAAAAGAAAACCCATATGAATCTAGAATAGTCATCCACAACCACAAATGTGTAGAATTTCTTACCTAGACTATGAACTGGCATAGGAACCAAATAGATCCATATGCAAGAGGTACAAATACCTCACAGAGTCTTTGGTATCAAGACTATGAAAAGAGGATTTGGTCTGCTTGCCTTTTTGACAAGCTGAACATATACCCTCTTTTATGCACTTAAGCTGAGGACCATTCCTCACTAACTCCAAGCTATAGAGTTGGCCTATAGTCTTATAGTTAAGATGAGCTAGCCTCTTGTGCCATTGGTCACACTGGGATGCTTTCTCATCTACAACTAAACATACAGGTGAGTTCATGTCCTTATAATCAAAATTTAAATAATAAACATTTTCTTTTCTATAACCAGACAAGATCACCTTCTGATCACTTGTCCTTTTGATCTGACATCCATTCTTAATAAATGAAGTGTCATACCCAAGATCACTCAGTTGATTTATGCTTATCAGGTTGTGTTTTAAACCTTTTACATAAGCCACTTGAGTGATTGTTATAGAACTAGTAGAAATGTTACCAAACTCTTTGATGACCCCTTTTTCTGATCCACCAAAGATCACTTTGGGTCCATCCTCTATGGGTGAGTAGTCCTTTAGCAACCTTCTTGTTCCAGTCATGTGTCTGGAACATCCACTATCCAAGTACCATATAGGGGGATGACAACTTGGACCCACCTGTAGTAAATAGAATTACTTTACCTTAGAACCCCAATAATTATTGGGTTCTAGGTTCAAGTTAGATGGTAACTTAACATTCTTACCAGCAGCCTTCCTTACAGGTAATCTGGTATTCTTCCTGACACTGGAGTTGTGCCAGCAGTCTATAGCATAATGCCCTTTCTTACCACAACACCAGCACTCATATCTATTATACCTCTTTTTAGGTACAGTTATAACAACATTGCTGTCAGCTGTTCTTAACACTGTAGGTACAGTGGTTCTTTTCTTGAGTGCTGGAGCTATACCCTTGTCATTCAGTATACCAGGCTTACCATGACCATGTATGATATCATAATCATATCTATTGGTAGGCTGTTGCACTTTCCTGAAGGCAATAGGGGGTATGCAGGCATGTAGCTTAACTGGGGATTTGCTTTTTTCCTTTGGAATTAGCTGCCCTAGTGTTTCCCTTAAAGCCCAATCCTGTCTTACCCTTTTGAGGAATGAAATCATCAATTAAAGGTAAGATTGACTTTGGCTTTGAGAATTTTGCCACTAGATCCTTCTCTCTATGTAGTCTGGCTTCCAGACTTTTGATTTGATCATTCTTGAATATAATTGTACCCAACTGAATAACAGTTATATTTTTCAGCTTGGTAACTTCATTCATCTTCTGATCCAGCACTTTTTCTGAATCCGATGCAGCCAACTTAAGAGCAGTAATTTCCTTAGCCTGTGCTTTGTTAAGGATTCTTCTTTTCCTAAGAGCCTGCAGTAGATCACCATATTCATCAATAAGTTGATGAACATCCCCTTCATATTTAGATGCATCCACATCTCTTGATGGAGATGCTTCTGATTCTGATCCAGTATAGTAATCAGAAACAGTTGAAGGAATGTTTACTTTACTAGGACCAGGCTGATCCTGGCACTGATCTTCTTCTGTCAAAGGCATCAGCCCTTTACAACAATAATCTTCAACTCTATTTACTGAGTCCAGCAATTGCAAGAACTCAGTCTCTTCTGAATCCTCTTCAGTTGCAAACAATCCAATGTATGCTTCTGCTTTAGATTCAGCTTTAGAATTTGTTGATGAGGAATCTGACCAACTTTTTTGCTTCTTAGCAACTAAGGATTTCTCCTTCTTGCCCTTGTTTTTAAGCATCTTCTTATCATTAGATTCCTTCCTTTTGTCAGGACAATCAGCTACTACATGTCCAGGCCTATTGCAATAATAGCAAACAATTTTAGGAGAAGCTAATTTACTAGTTTTAGAGCCATACCCGTCCTTTCTAGAGGATTTCTTTTTCTGATTATAGTCATCCTTGGAATGTGAAGAGGATGACTTGGATCTCCACTGTTTCTTCTTTAAGAAACTCTGAAATTATCTTGTGAAAGCAGCTAAGTCTTCATATGAATTTGGGCTATCAGATGTGTGATTGTCAGAACTTTCTGAAATTACTTCTGCAGCTTTCTTAGGTGGTGATGGAGACATCCTTCTGTCTTTTCTTATGGCTTCAGTCTTGAAGGCCACTGATTTATCCATGTGTTCAACTTTATTGCTTTTCTCCTCCTCCTTTCTGGCCATCAGCTGCATCTCATATGAAAGCAGTTTGCCAAATAATATAGGAGGTGAGATTTCTGCTAGTCTGGTGTAATACCACAAATTTTTGAAGAGGGAAATTTGGTTTCTGGTAGAGGGCACACGGCCTGGGACACGGGCGTGTCCCAGGGCATATCAGGCTGGGGTCGACGACTTGGCCGCGTAGTCGACATTTTTGCGCTCGACAAAGTGTTGAGACGGGGCACACGGCCTGAGACACGGGCGTGTCTCAGGGCGTGTTGAGCCCATGTCGATAGACGGCCCGGGGTGTCGACATTTTCGCTCGACAAGTGTCGAGACAGGGGCACACAGCCTGTGACACGGGCGTGTCACAGGGCGTGTCCCACGAGGTCGACATCTTCTCTCGACGAAGTTCACTCGACGAGTGTCGAGTGTCGAGTCAGGGGCATACGGCCTGTGACACGGGCGTGTCACAGGGCGTGTCCCGCCTGGTCGACGATCTTCGCTCGACGTTTTTCTGTGGTGTCGATACAAAGGCAGTCGACGAGTGTCGAGACTTCGCACATGGCTTGGGACACGGGCGAGTCCCAGGCCGTGTCCTTCTCGGGTTATTTCCGGGGCTGTGTCGATGGAGGCACACGGCCGACCACACGGCCGTGTCAGTTGGAACACGGGCGTGTCGGGTCAAATACGCGTGTGTCGGATGCCCGTGTGCAGTTCTAGGCGCGTCGGTTTTGAAGACGAATGGGGGACACGGCCCTGTACACGGGCGTGTGCCAGGCCGTGTTCGGACCAGTTTTATCATTTTAGGCCCGAATCAAGACTGTTCGTTTCTTTATTTTGGGATCCAATGGCTGGGGGTTATTCCTGATGGGATATACCCGGGATTGGACCCCTAGAAACCCTCATTAGATGTTGAAGAAGAGATTATTCTAGAACCTACAGAACCTCCCATGAGGAATTTGGATTTCTCTCTCCCCACTATCTTAAGTGAGGAAGGGGATGAGATACTACCTTTCAAGAGAGGTAAGAGTTCAGTTGTGATTGAAGAAATTCCTATCTGGACAACTCCAGCACTTCCTCCTCCACCTCCTCCAGCTAAGATCATTCCAGACGAGACCCTTCTAGGTAAAATTGAATCTATGCTTACAAAGCAACAAAAGTACTTTGATAAGTCTCTCAAAGAAGTCACTGAAAAAGTCACTACTCTATAGAAAGAAATGAGCAAAGGCTTTGCTGAGATTCAACATAATACAGATGAGTTCAAATAACTGCTACAAAATGGTGGAAAAGCCATTGACCACACCATCACTAGTATTGGTCGAGTCATGGATCAATCAGTCACACTGGACAACAATCAGATTCACCTGGAAAAGAAAGCTCAAGAACACAACTTCAAGACTTGTGAAGAAGTTGGGATGTTCAAAGAAGATGCCATAGCAACCCCCTCCGTAGAAGTCAGAAAGGGGGAGGACAAAGTAAAAGAAGTCCTTGACAAGAAAATTCTTGAGATGAAAAACCAGTGGGATGCACAATTGAAAGAGATAAGTATAGATGTACAGAAATATATTCATGGTGTAAAGTTTCATACTTATGACACCACTGTATGGATGCATAATCAGATCCTTCCAGACTTTCCAGTCAATCCAAATGAAGCTCCACCTCATCAACATAATCCAACTATCTTCATGCCTACATTCTCTCTTAGACCAATCATTTATGAAGCTCCTCCTGCAGACTAATCTAATGTTTGGACTTCTGATCAACAAGAGTATCCTCAAGATCTTCCTCCTGAAGTGCAAGTGCCAAAAAGAAGGAAATATGGTGAGGGTGCCTCTGCAAGCTAAGAAAAGGAAAGCACAAGAATTTACTGAGGTGTGGAGCCCAACCTCCAAGTCACCTATTCCTGAGACTCTATAGTTGGTTGTGGATTATAATAATGATAAAAATGATCATTACAGTCCATAGGAGTGGGAGCTATATGAAAATCTTTGAGCAAGAGGAGGATCTATGATAGAGAATATGACAAAAATAATCCTAAAGCCCCTCCTAATCCTTTAAAGTACTACCTCAAGACTTACATCTATCAAAAGAGATCGCAAGACAAGAAGGAAAGACAACAACAATAGAAATTCAAATGATTCTATGTTCATCAGTCCTATTGAATTTTGCGGGCTAAGACATTTCTGTGGACAAACCTTATATATATAAAATTTTTTGAATTTTATAGAACTAGTTATTTCTTATCAGTCTTTACATACATACTCCTCTTTACTTGCTATTTCTTTATTTATCTTGATGTAATTCACCTTAGTGTAGAGGGTTCTGACTTCTACAAAAAGGGGGAGATTGTTGGGTATTGTATCCACAATAACCCAGATTTGTATGAAGTCACCCTTGAACTAAGATGAATTAAGGTTGTATTTGATGCCATCCTTTAGTTGAGTCCTTGCATGTTAATATTGCTAATGTAGACCAATGTCAGGTTATAATAAGTCACCAAATACAGGACAATGCAATATAATCTCTCAGTGTGTGATCTATGGTGTTGACTCATGTGTAACCTCTCTATTGGGATGCACTTTATTTTCAAGTACTAAGAAAATGGAGGAAAGGAAGGGTTCCTGGTTTCAACTAAGAAGAAAAGAAAAATTTCACTGAAAATTTCCTAAGTCATTTACTCGAGAAATGACATGTATTTCCCAAGAAGTCGAAGTAAATTTCTCGAGAAAGCATTGTTGTTCTCGAGAAACTACAAGTCTTCTCGAGAAATTACATGAAAAATAGGCTAAGTCATTTTCTCGAGAAATGTCTTGTACACTTCTCGAGAAGCCAAGTTGTTCTCGAGAAAAGCAAAGAATTTCTCGAGAAAGCTGTCTTCTTCTCGAGAAATCTATCTTTAGTTCCAGAATTTTGATCAAATAAATTTCTCGAGAAGCCATATCATTTCTTGAGAAAGAAATTCTTTTCTCGAGAAAGCATGTTATTCTCGAGAAACAAGTTCTTCACTTCACAAATTTTGCGCTAGGTCAATTTCTCGAGAGGCCGTATTGTTTTTTGAGAAATCAAATCGTTTTCTCGAGAAATATTGTCCTTCACGAGAAATCAGTGGTTTTCTTCACAGAAAATTTTCTTCAAGACTTTTCTCGAGAAGCCAAGTCGTTTTCTCGAGAAAGCTGTTCATTTCTCGAGAAATCTACTTCTTCTCGAGAAATGGACTTGCAGAATTTTTGTTTCTAATTTTCTGTCCGGAATTCAAATTAGCCTAAGTTTAGTATGTTTGATCTTTCCTTAATTATGTGGATCCTGCCTTAATGACGATTGACCATTGGTCGATGACATATATAAAGCCACTTCAAGGATTCACCTACCGGAATTAAGAATAATAATTCACATGAAGAACAATTCTTATAGAATTAGAATCGCTCAATAAATTTTCATTTTCGGGAGAAAAGCCGACCATCTTCATCTTCAATCCTTTATGTCGCTTTCTCCAGATCCAGCGAATCAAATCAAGGCCAGATTAGACCGATCCAAGATGAACAATTTCATCAACTTCGATGCGATCAGGTCGGATCCTAGCTTTCAGATCAGTCTTCTCAGTTTTCTTCCTCAACCTTTTTCATCAAGTTGTTCAAGTTTCAAGAGGGAAGATTCAAGAATATTTCATATCTGAAGTGTAAAACATTTTTTTATTGTTGTAATTTGTTTTTATATTTGTAGGAGCTTTGTATCCGAGTTTGTAGGAGTTTTATCTCCGAGTTTGTAGATCTGGTTTGTGGATCGAGGTTGTATATCCGGCTTGTGGATCGAGTTTGTAGATCCGTTGTGGATCAAGGTGTAGGAGCGTTGCTCTAAGGTGTAAGATTGCCATAATTTGAGAAAGGTGAAGTAGCCGAATCGTACCCTTTGTAGTAGATAGGCGAGGCGGGACAGTGGACGTACCCAATACGGGAAACCACTAAAAAAATCTCTGTGTTTGTGTGCCAGTCTTTTAAATATTTTTATTCCGCAAAAAACGCAAACATCACCTATTCACTCCCCTCTAGGTGATTTAGGTAGACGCTAGATACATTCATATCTTTATAGTGCTTCCCTAGTATATGGGTACATCCACTGTCCCTCCCGCCTTTCTAATAGAATGTTAGACAAGACACTTCTCCAATAACTTGGCTCCTCAAAGATTACAACATAATCCTACTGGATCACAGAGTCTCCACAGAGACCTACAACACAGGCACTCAGCCCACCCACTCAGTAATCACATGATCACCTAACACAGGCACAAATGCCCCACAACACAGGCTGTAATCACAGCCCTATAACACATATCCAAGACTGGATCTTACCACTTAAATTTTATCCTAGATCCTACACTCTGCCTTTATAACTTAGGCTTACAATACAAATCTCACCAAATCTAACTCTCAGCCTTTATAAATTAGGCTTACAACACAGATCTTAACAAGATCCTACAGAGATTAAATTTGATATTGAAATAAATTATACTCCAGAGATTGATTCTCTGAGTCTACAGCTTCTTGAACTGAGAGAATCTCAACCCAATTTTATTTTCAGAAACAACGATGAAGATCTTACAGAATCTGATGCTTGTGTTGGAATCGACTTAGAAACTAATTTTGATCATGCTGAAGAAGAGGGAAGATCAAGAAAGATGGTCTTCAATTAGCTAACTTGGTCTGGCAGAAATTGAACTGCTCTGCCTCTCCTTCTGTCTTGAGAAAACCATGGACAGATTTCTTCCTCACAGATCCAGAAATTGACCTTCATATTAGGATCTACTTGGATCTTGAAGCAACTTCAGTTAGGGCCTGCCTTGACTAATTCTTCTTCCTCAGAGAAATCCCTTGTTTTTGTGTTGTAGATATTGATTGCAGTAGCTAACTCAGAGATCCTTCAGATTTGTTGAATTGAAGCTTTTGTCTCTGCAACAATGGAAGGGGAAGAAGATGAAGTCCCTCTCCTCTTTTGCGAAATGAATAGATCGCTCAAAAACTTGTCCCAATCCAGATCTCCTTCTCTATTTATAATCCTATCATCCAGCGAGATGATTGACACATGTCATTGCTTTAATGGCTGATTATATCCTTGGTTTTACAGAATGAGACTGATAGCGACATTAGTGATGAGTTGCAGCTCTTCCAGGGTCATTTTGAACTTTGTTGACTTTTTGTTGACTTTGCTGATGTCAGCCATTCTGTACTTAGAAAATTTCAGACAAGTACCCAGGTGTTGAGTGAACTAGATTTACTCAACGAATCTAGACTTAGAAAATTTCCTGCTCTGCTAGGCGTTGAGTGAGTAAGCTCCACTTAATGCTTTTTTACTTAGTCAGCTTCTCAGCTTGTCCAGGCATTGAGAGCGTTGAGTGTATAAGCTTCACTCAATGATTTTTGCCTTAGCTTGATCTTCAGCCCTTTCTACAACAATGGCGTTGAGAGCGTTGAGTGTATAAGCTTCACTCAATGATTTTTGACTAGAATAATTTTGCTCTACATGAAGGCGCTGAGAGCATTGACTGTATAAGCTTCTCTCAATGCTTTTATACTTAGCCAAATCTCCTTTTGTCTAAAGGCGTTGAGTGAGCTGGCCTCACTCAACGCTTTCTGCCTTTGACTCTGAAATCTGGCATTGAGTGCGTTCAGTGTATAAGCTTCACTCAACTATTCTAGACTTAGAAGAATTCTGCTCTGTATGAAGGTGTTGAGTGTGTTGACTACACTCAATGATTCTGGACTTAGAAGAATTCTGCTCTGCATGAAGGTGTTGAGTGTGTTGACTACACTCAACGATTCTGGACTTAGAAGAATTCTGCTCTGCATGAAGGCATTGAGTGTGTTGACTACACCCAACTCTTTCTCCCTTTAGCGTTGACATCAACAACATGACTCAACGCTTTTCTCCTTTTGGCATTGAGTGAGCTGACTTCACTCAACACTATTGTACTTGGACCAAATTTTTTGTCTTTCTTCCAAGGCTTTGAATGAATCAGCATGACATTGAGTGAACTGACTTCGCTCAACGCTATTGGACTTAGTCAAATTTCTTTGCCAGATTTGCTTTGGCTTTGACAAAACTAGCATGACTCAACGCTTTTGGTTATATGGCATTGAGTGAGTTGACTTCACTAAACACCTCCGGACCTAGCCACCTTTCTGCCTTGCCAACACTTAAAGATTTGACTGCCAGCCTTCTCTCAGCACTATTAGCTATATGGTATTGAGTGAACTGGCTTCACTCAATGCCTGTGGAGTTAGATATTTTTATTCACTGTCACTGGCTCCTGGTTTATCTGGCGTTGAGTGAGCTTACTTCACTCAATGCTTGCGGACTTAGGCAATTTCCTATCTTTCCAGTCAGCTTATTTGAGTCCACCTGTCAATAACACTTGGACCACAAGCCCAATCAATATGACATAGACTAACCTGCATGTATGAACTTAAACATACATCAAATACAACTATGTGTATGCCATTAACTTGTTTGAATTCTTACAAATCTGGGAAATTGGGATCAATGAACCCAACAATCTTCCCCTATTTGAAGAAGTCAAAACACCACTTTAAAGACCTTTGTCTATGATATACACTAATATATGCAGCACAATAGACAATAATATATTAACACAAGAGAGTTAAGGGTTACCATATTTCCCATTTTTATTCTAGAATGGTGATCATCACCTACCCCCCCGTGTTGCTGCAAGATTCACCTTTTTCCCTTTGAAGGAGAACACCACCTGCTCCCCCTATTTTGCTGCATTGACACCTAGTCACCTTAGTCACCTTCTCCCTCCTTTTGACTTCTTCAGACAGAGGGAGAAGCTGGACATCTGTGATTATCTTTTTCTTTTTCTAATTACAGATAATCAACTGGTGCTAAACTTGCTCCCCCTCAACAAGAGCATCTTGTACCAAGACTTTGGAATTCTAGCCTTGATACCATTTTCTGGTCTACACAACCTATAAGATGATGTAGTTCCTGCAACAAAACAACATGAAGAGCAACTGAAGCTACACCAAGTTCAACATACCTAACTCAAACTAGAAGGTGTTGAACTTTACTTCATCTAGTGGCTTGGTGAAGATATCAGCCACTTGTTTTCTGTTGGTACAAACTCAAGACTAATATCCTCACATTCCACAAGCTCTCTTATAAAGTGATATCTAATCTCTATGTGCTTAGTTCTACTATGTGAGACATGATTCCAAGCTATAAAAATTATACTAGCAGAGTCACAAAATAAAGAACTTCTACTTAACTGAATGTTATAATCCTGAAGTTGATGTTGTATCCACAATAACTGTACACAATAGCTCCCTACAACTATATATTCTGATTTTGCAGTAGAAATCAAAATACGTTTTTGCTTCTTTTTACTCCATAACACTAGTCTTTTTCCCAGAAACTGATAGGAGCCTGATGTGCTTTTCCTGTCTTCTCTGCAGCCTACAAAGTCTGCATCTGAAAAGCCTATTAGTTCAAAATCTCTATTCTTAGGGTACCAAAGGCCAAGATCTGGTGTGCCATATAGATATCTCAAAATTCTCTTAGCAATAGAGTAATGAGGTTCTTTAGGGCATGCCTGATATCTAGCACAAACACATGTAATATACATAATGTCTAGCCTACTAGCAGTCAGTTATAGAGGGGAGCCAATTATCCCTTTATACAAAGTTTGATCAACAGGTTTACGTGCCTCATCCTTGTCTAAAGACATGTTTGATCCCATGGGAGTTTTCATAGTGGAGGCATTCTCCATCCCAAATTTCTTAATCAATTCTCCAGTAAACTTAGACTGAGATATGGATAATCCATTGTCAGTTTTCTTACTTGAAGACCTAAGAAGAACTTAAGTTCACACATACTGCTCATCTCAAACTTTCCTTAAATAAGTTTGGCAAACATTTTGCAAAGGTTGTCATCGGTAGATCCAAAGATAATGTCATCAACATATATCTGGACTAGGATGATCTTGCCTTTGGATTCCCTGAGAAATAGGGTCCTGTTTATCTTCCCCCTTGAGAATTTGTTCTCAATGAGGAAGCTAGACATGGTTTCATACCTTGCTCTAGGAGCTTGTTTCAACCTATATAAAGCTTTCCTAAGTCTATAAACAAAATTAGAATGGTTAAGAACAACAAAACCTGGAGGTTATTCAACATAGACTTCTTCCTTCAAGTATCCATTTAGGAAAACTGACTCGATATCCATCTGATAGACTCTGAATCCTTTATATTCAGCATATGCAAGGAATAATCTAATGACTTCTAATCTTGCTATAGGGGCAAAAGTTTGATCAAAGTCAATACCTTCTTCCTGTCTATACCCATATGCTACCAATCTTTCTTTATTCTTGGTTATAATGCCATTTTCATCAAGTTTATTCCTATAGATCCACTTGGTTCTAATGACATTATATCCTTGTGGTCTGGGAACAAGCTTCCAGACCTTACACCTCTTAAACTAGTTCAGTTCTTCTTGCATAACTACAATCCAAGACTGATCCATGTTTGCCTCTTCAAACCTTTTGGGCTCTACTTGTGACAAGAAATCAGAGTACATTGTTGTGTTGAGACATCTGATCCTTGTCACTAAACATTGACTTGCATCACTAATGATTTGGTGGCCTGGATGATCCTTCAAATGCCTGACTACTAGAGGAAGTCTTCCATCAACATTCTATGCTTCAAAGTCTCCATCTTGTTGTACATCATCCACTTCCTGTGTGCCTCGTGCTTCCTCTAAAATGCACACACTTTCATATTTATCTTGAACTACAGGTTCAGCTTCCTTAATAGTCACCTTGTCCATGACCACTTTTGTGACTGTAGGACTAGAGAAGGAGCTTTACAGCTCATTGTTAATCAAATTTGATTCATCAAACACTACATTAACTGACTCCTCTATAACTTGACTTGTCAAGTTCTAGAACCTATAAGCCTTATTATGATTATTATACCCAACAAAGATCCCTTCATAGGACTTGACAACAATCTTAGTTATATAGGATTTCCCATTGTTAAGCACATAATATTTGCTCCCAAAAATTCTGAGATATGAAAGGTTTGATTTTCTGCCCTTCAATATCTCATAAGGAGTCTTTTTATGGCTCTTGGTTATAGAAGCCCTGTTGAGGACATGACAAGCAATGTTTATTATCTTAGCCCAAAAATATTCTGGGAGAGATGTGTCATTCAGTAATGTCCTTGTAGCTCCTATGAGAGTCCCATTCTTCCTCTCAACAATCCCATTTTGCTGGGGTGTTCTTGGAGAGAAAAACTCTTGATGAATCCCAAGTTCTTCACAAAACTTTGTCATGCATTCAGATTGAAACTCAGTTTCATGATCACTTCTGATTCTGATCACAAAATTGTTCCATTCATTTTGTATTTGTTTGACAAATGTCTTGAAGACATTAGGGGTTTCATACTTTTTCATTAAAAAGAAAACCCAAGTAAATCTGGAAAAGTCATCAACCACCACAAAGGTGTAGACTTTCCTACCAAGACTATGAACAGACATTGGACTAAATAAGTCCATATGCAGGAGATACAAACACCTCACAGAGTCTTTATTCCTAATGCTTTTAAAAGAAGCTTTGGTCTGCTTTCCCTTCTGGCATGCAGAGCAAATTTATTCTTTAGTGTATATCATTTTAGGATCATTTTAACTAGCTCTTTACTAAAGAGCTTGCCTATGATCTTATAGTTCAAATGAGCTAGCCTCTTGTACCATTTGATACAGTGTGAGGCTTTCTCATTTACAACTAGGCATATGGGAGAGTTTAAATTTTGACAAAGAAAATTTAAATAATACACATTCCCACTCCTAGTGCTTCTCAAGATGACCTCTTGGTCACTTAACTTCTTTATGTGACACTCATCCTTGTGGAATGAAATGTCATAGCCAAGATCACAAAGTTGGCATATGCTTATAAGGTTGTGTTGTAACCCTTCCATATAAGCTATTTTTGTGAAAGTGACTAAACCATTTGAAATCTTACCATAACCTCTGGTAATTCCTTTTTCTGATCCACTAAAGATCACATTTGTTCCATCCTTCACTGGAATGAACTCCCTCAAATTGCTCTTTATTCCAGTCATGTGCCTGGAACAACCACTATCCAAGTACTATATAGGAGTATGAAAACTTGGAATAACCTACAAAATATATTTATTTTACCATAGGACCATAATATTTATAGGGTCTTAGGTGCATGTTAGTCTCAAAATGAACATATCTACTAACAGGTTTTTTGACTGGAAGACTGACTTTAGCTCTAGACACACTAGGGTTATGCCAGCAGTCAATGACACAATGGCCTATCTTGGCACAACACCAGCATTCATGATGGTTATACCTTCTTTTCTGAGATGGCCTAATGATTGTGTGAACAATAGCAACCTTTCCAGAAGGAATAATAGTAGCCTTATTTAGATTTCTTTCAGCAACTATTTGACTAAAGGAGAGTATTTCAGTAGCTTTAATTGGTTTTTTCTGAATGCCATTAGCAGCAATTTTCTTTATAGAAATCATGCTTCTGATGGCATCAGAAACACCCAAATCAGGCTTGCTATAAGACTGACCTTGAGTCTGAGTCTTTGCTAATTAAGTCTGAAATTTGGCCAATGTCCCATTCTTAAAAGTTAGAGCTGGAACACCAAAGACAAATGGTCCAGGGCGGGCCATTTGTACTTCTTCATGCGCAGCATTGAAGGCACTCATCCCTATTCCACTTCTCCTTATATTGGAAGATACATTAGTATCCTTCCAGGAAGAATTCTCATCCTTCCAGTGACCATACATGGTGTCCTGGTCATACCTATTAGTAGGGAGTATTACCCTTTTAAAAGGAATGGGTGGCCTAGCTGGAGCTTTTCCATTTCCTTTGAAAGAGACAGCTTTGGTGTTTCCCTTGAATCCAACTCCTCTCTTGTTTCTCTAAGAGGTGAAGGAGTCAATAATGGGCAACACCGATTTGTGCTTATAAAAACTTGCCACAACTCTCTTCTCCCCTTGGAGCTTTTTTTCTAGATCCCTAATAAGATCATTCATATACTTTATGGTGCCTATCTGTATAAAGTAATATTCTTCAACTGACTGACTTTCCTTATTTTCTATTCCAGCATGACTGCTATCTTAGAATTCTAGGAAGCAGCAAGCTGTAGAGATACAATCTCTTGAGCCTGCTTTTTAGTCAGTTGCTTACTTCTTTTGAATGTTTCCAGAATTTCACTATACTTATCAATCACTTGATTGGTATCATTCTCAGATTCAGAATCACCTTCATCCTTAGATTAAGATGCTTCTGAACCTGGACTAGTCTTAAAACTTGACTTAGATGAAGAGCTAAATGGAGAGTGTACCTTAGATGGACCAGGCTGATCCTGATAGGATTTTTCATCAGATCTTACCATCAACCCGATGTAGGCTTCCTCATCTTTATCTGACTCAGAAGAGGATGAATCGATACAGCTTTTCTCCTTCTTAGTAATGAAGGTTTTCTGCATCTTGCACTTCTTATGGTGATGATTTTTCTCATCATACTCCTTCTTATTCACAGGACATTCAGCTATATATACCCTGGCTTGCTGCAGCAAAAACATATAATCTTATTAGAAATATGTTTACTAGGTTTTGTGTCATACCTGCCTTCCTTGGAAGGTTTTTCTTGGTTTTGTAGTAGTCCTCCTTGTGTTGAAAGGAAGAAGAAGGTCTGCTCCTCCACCCCTTCTTCTTCATCAGTTTCTTGAATTGCCTTGAGAAAGCAGCAAATTCCTCATCAAACATATTGCTTTCTGATGTCTCTTGATCTGAATCATCAGACTCAGTTGGCCTTCTTTGGAGAGAAGGATTATTCTCTTTGCTCCTCTTGAAACTATCTACCTTGAAGGCCACAATTGATTCTTTGTCCCGAGCTTTGCTAGTCTTCTCTTCCTCCTTCCTTACAGTCAGCTGCATTTCATATGATAGCTGTTTCACAAACAAAGTGGATGGTGGAGTCTCTACCATCTTTGACACTTCTCTAATGACACATATCTTAGTGTCTCTGTCTCTAGTAATAGACCTAAGGAACTTATCATTTACCTCATAGTTACTAAAGACCCGACCATAGGTCCTTAGCTCTTTTATAATTCTGAAAAATCGTTCATAGTAGCTAGCTATTTTCTCCTCCTTGATTTTCTTGAAAGCCTCATACTCTTGATTGAGCATAGACTCCCTATCATCTCTAACTTCCTCAGTACCTTCCATATATATCACCAGAGTGTCCCACATTTTCTTTGAGGTTTTGTAGTGCACCAAGTTTTGAAAAGTAGGGTCATCTATGACATTGACTATATTATTCTGGGTCCTCTTATCCATTGCAGCCAAGATGATTTCATCTTTAGTCATTTTTGCATAATTGAAAATGTTCTAGTGGTCTTACATAAATCACCTAGAGGGGGTGAATAGGTGAGTTGTGCGTCTTTTGCGGAATAAAAAAATTAACGATCTATGCAAAGAAAAATCAACCAAGCAATCACAGACGACAACAAGAATTATAGTGGTTCCCCAACCTTGGGTACATCCACTTTCCACTCACTGATCTAGCAAAGCACTAGACTCGGCTACTCCACTAAAATCAGATTGAAACCAATCCTACACCTCGGAACAACATTCCTAAAACTCGATCCGAAAACTGGATCTACATACGGAAGGTAAAAACTTCCTACAAGAACTCGGAGAAAACAACTCCTACAACTCGGAGATAGATCTCCTACAAGAATAGAATGAAATAATGAATACAAACATTGATTTGTTCCTAGATCTGAAATCCTTCTGCCTGTTCTTCTTTCTTTGAGCTTTGCGGCTTTATCAGAATTTGTTGAAGAAGAATCAGCAATATCTCAGATATGAAATACTCTGGACTCACACGATCAAGTAGAAGATCTGTCGTTGGAAAAGAAACTCGATCTGCGAATCAACTTTTTTGAATCGATCTGTCTCGAATGCACTTTGGCGATGAAGAAGAAGATCTGCGGCTCTCGATTTGGAAAAGAATTGTCGGATTCAGAAATCTTGGAATTACTTCCTGCGGCGGCTGAAATTCTTGTTAAAATCTTCTTAGGGTTGGTAAAAAATGACAAGACCTTATATAGGATTACCCTAATGGTCATAATCGTCATAAATGACATTCACGTGGACCAATCACATGCTAATGATGTTTGAAATACACGTCTGTCTGGACTTAGCAATTTTCAGAAAAATAGACTGGGTGTACTCGAGAAGAAGTATAGTACTCGAGAACAAATGAATTCTGTTCTCGAGAATAATAAAGAAGTTCTCGAGAGAAAGGCTTAGAGAAAAATAATGTGGAGAGAGAAAACAACATTCTCGAGAAGAAGTATAATACTTGAGAAAAATAGTTTATGGTTCTCGAGAAGAGCTTAGAGGATCTCGAGAAAAACACTTAGAAAAATATGTGGAGGTGGAAATCTGCAGTCTTGAGAATGATAGAAGTACTCGAGAAAAATGATGTTTTCTTCTCGAGAAGAAACATTCTGGTACTCGAGAGCAAATAATCATTTCGAGAACAAATAGTCAGCTCTCGAGAAAAATACTCTGGTTCTCGAGAAATGACTTCTGCATCTCGAGAACAAAAGATAGTCTTCTCGAGAATAATATTGGTCTTCTTGAGAAAAAGGCTTAGAAAAATATTTGTCTAGAAAAGAAACATCCCGAGAAGAAATGTCATATATTACTCGAGAACAAAAGCCCTTCTAGAGAACATCATTGAGCTTTCTCGAGAACAACGTCTGTCACTCGAAATGAAGACCAGTCTTTCTCGAGAAATTTCATAGGTACTTCTCGAGTACAAATATAGTACTCGAGAAAAAGACTTGGACTTTTTCTGAAAAACTTAAAATCTTGATTCTTCATAAAAATTAGCATCCATCCTTTCTCTTGCCCTTAGTGCTCGAAAAGGAAGTGTGTCCCAATAGAGAGGCTACACATGATTCAACACCATGGATCACACAATGAGGGATTACATTGTATGGTCCTGTGTTTGGAGACTCATTTAGACTGACATTGGTCTGCACTTATCAATTAAGTCCTGTAAACACTTAACAAAAGGAGCATCAAATACAAACTTAATTCATCTTAGTTTAAGAGTGACTTCATACAAATCTGGGCTATTGTGGATGCAATAACCAACAATCTCTCCCAATTTATAGAAGTCAGAACCCTCTACACTAAGGTGAATTACATTAAGAGAAAAACACATAAAGATACTAATAGTATGAAAATTTTGGTGAAATGCAGTAATATGTAAAATCAGATTAGAATTAAAAGTTCATTTATGCAGAAAATTGTCCAAGAGAATTAAATTCTACAATTTCAAAAATGAACTTTCAGCATCTTCAGTTTACTGATCCTATGAATGTTGCTTTCCTTGTCTTTCTCGCTTCTCCTGTTGTCTCTTTTGATAACTGAAAGGCTTGGAGAAGTACTTATGTGGTCCAGGTGGATCCTTAAGATTATTTCTGCCATATATCCTATCATAACTCCTTCTCTTAGTGAGGGACTTCTTATATAACTCCCATTCATTTGAACTGTAATGCAGGCTTCTATTTTCATTGAAATCAACCATTAGCTTTAGAATTTCCAAAATAAGGGATTTGGAGGTTGGGCTCCAATCTTCAATATACTCTTGGGGTCTCTTCCCTTCAGCTTCTAGATGTGTAGTTGATCTACTTAAAGAGGCTCCATCACCATACTTTCTTCTCTTAGCTTTTGAACTTCTGGAGGATGAGGAGGCATTCCTGTTTGTTCAGATTCCCATACTTGTTCATAGACATCAGGAGGGGGAACATAGTAATCTGGAGGAGGTCCTTCAAAGTGTGCTGGAGGAGGTCCTTCAAAATACTTAGGAGGTGGAGAGAATGTAGGCCTATTGACATCTAGATTTACAGGAGGAGGAGCACTGCGATCCATAGCAAGTTCAGGAAACAACTGATTGTGCATCCATATAGAAGTATCATAGGTGTATAACTTGGTACTCTTGTCTTCTTTAAGAACAGAGGTCTGAATTTCTTTCAGCTGATCTTCCCACTGATTTTTTATTATTGCAGCTTGTTTTTTTAGCAGTTCCTTCACCTTATCCTCCCTCTTTCTGACTTCTAGGGAGAGGGTGCTGATGACATCTTCTTTAAATGTTTCCACTTCTTCACAAGTTTTAAAGTTTCTTTCATCACCTCTTTTGTCTAAGAGAATTTGATTATTGGCAAGGGTAACAGATTGCACCATAACAATACCTATGCTTGTAATAGTGTGATCAATAGCTTTGCCACCTATTTGCAGAGGCCTTTTAAACTCATCTGTATTGTCTTGGATTTCAGTAAATCCCCGACTCATTTATTTTTCTAATGCACTTACTTTATCAGTGACCACTTTCAGAGAATCATTAAAGTACTTTCTCTGTTCGGCAAGCATAACTTCAATTTTATGAAGAATTGTACCTTTAGGGAAGATTTCTGTTTCATTAGATGGAGGAGGCTGAGCTGGGATAGTACATGGAAGGACTTCTTCAATCACAATAGCAGAAGTAGAGGCTTTCCTTTTGTTGACTATGCTGGTTTCATCTTCATTAATTGTTGGCAGTATGGTAGGACACTGGAAATGAAGACTGGGAAGTCTTTGTTCAGCCGTTTCAACTGGAATTTCATCATCCGAATCATGAATAGAGACAACTTCATTATCTTGCAGATCTTCATGAGACTTTTCAGGTGCATGTACTGGAGATTGATCAGTAGGAGGAGAGGATTCTTTATGTGATGGAGACTGTGTTGGTGTTTGGAATTTTTATAGTTGAGGAGGAGATGATTGTGTTGGAGACTTAGAAAATGGAGGAAAATCTTCAGTAACAGGGAGGGGGGGGGGGGGGTTGTGGAAGATAATTCCTCGATCATCTTATTTGTGTCTTCTTTAGTGGACAAAATCTGAGCTTGAGTTTGGGCATCTGTCAGATTTTCGGAATCTGGTATGTATTCAACAACAGCAGGAAATTCTGTGTTAGAATGCAACAAAGAGGAAGGAATAACAATAGTAGATGTAGATGGAAGATCTGTAGCAGCAGGTGGAATAGCTTCTTGTTGGTCTGAATGAAGAACAACATGAGTAACTATGGTTGGAAGTTCTGTGGCAGTAGCTAGAATATCTTAAGCAGGAATGGCTGAAATAGTTGGAGATGAAGTTGGCTGGGCTGAGACAGATGGTGCAGGCTTCCCCTCAATAACTGAATCAGTTATTTGATGTGAAGGAGGAGATGGGGTCTTGTCCACATCGTCTATGTCCTTTGGAGCTTTGTCAGTCTTCTGCAATTTGACCTCTCATCTCTGGTGGAGGGCTATGTCCTTTTTTATAGGAAAAGCAGTTGGATTCATTTGATTCAGGTATAGGGAAATTATCCATCCATAGATAGGACTCTTAATGCATCCCTTAATCTTGTCAAGGAGCATCATTCCCCATTGGAACTTCTTTCTACATATAACAGTTGTCATTAAATAAAAAAATTCTGGAGTAATATAACCTATAGAACTTATTTTACATAGAAGGACTTTTCCTAGGATGTTAGCCAATAACTTGCTTTCAACTTTCATAAATTGTCTTCTAATGGTGTTAGAGGACTGAGGGATTCCACAAAAACTATAGGCTCTCTCATAGTCACTGCCTATCAGATCATCTTCCATATCTATTATGGGCAGTTGCAGAAGTTGAGAAATAGACTGAGCATACATCTTGACCTTGATATTCTGAACTTTAGACTTGGTCATTTTGCCATTTCTCTGAATCTTGGTGTTCTGGAAGAATTCTTAAACTTCAGAAGTGAAAATTCGGCATGGATGTTCAAGAATAAATGACAACCCGACTGTATCTAGCAAAAGGAGGACATTTATGAAATCGTCTGATATTTCTGCAATCCTGGTAGAACAGAGTTGACTCCCGATCCCTAGCTTTGAAGACGAAGCCATTGATGTAGAGAGATCGATCTTGGTTGGCCGGCAAATGAGAAACTTGACTTGCGGCAGACGGAGGAGACGGAGGAAGATGAAACGACTTTTCTTGAGAAGGGTTTTGAAATCGAGACTAAAAATCTCTTGGACTTATTTCTATTTATATTTACCTCTAATTTTGATGATTTAACATATAAATAATCATTAAAAATACCTGAAAAGAGGCGGCTAAGTGCCTGTGTGCCGATATGAAAAATTGACTTTGAAGAAGAAAATGACACCACATTTGTCGAGAGGACAGATTGTTCTCGAGAAGAAATCCAGTAACACTCGAGTATAATAAGCCTTTGTCTCGAGTAGAAATTAGCCTTGTTCTCGAGTAGAGATATCCTATTCTTGAGTAGAACATTTCTTCTCGAGAAATAATTTCTTTGTACTCGAGAAATCTTCTTGCTGTTCTCGAGAGGAATTTTGCTGTTCTCAAGTACAAGTGGTGTACTCGAGAAATGAAGTCCAAATTCTAAATTTTTTTGATTTTTGAAGTAAAATTAGATCTTGACCTTGCCTGTAACCTTTGTCTTCATTCTCCTTCATCCTTGTTGAGTATGCCAAGTTCTGTTTTGAAAAACGAGAACTTGGCCTCGTCTAGCGGCTTCATGAAAATATCTGCAATTTGCCTGTCAGTTGGGAATATTGTAGATCTATGTCCCCATGCTCCACATGCTCCCGGATGAAATGGTATCGCAGCTTTATGTGCTTAATCCGGATGTGAGAGACTGGATTGTTGGCTATTGCAATCGCACTGGATGAGTCACAAAACAAAGAAATGTTTTGGACTTGCAGGTTGTAGTCTTCAAGATGGTTCTTTATCCACAACAATTGTGCACAACAACTGCCGGCAGAAATGTATTCTGACTCAGGCATTGAGATTGCGACACAATTCTGTTTTTTACTACTCCATGATATGAGCCTCCTTCCAAGGAATTGGCAAGTCCCGAAAGTGCTCTTTCTATCATCTTTACTACCTGCAAAGTCTGCATCTGAGAAACCAATTAGTTTGCTGTCATTACTTCTTGGGTAGCATAAGCGAAGATTTGGTGTACCTTTAAGGTATCTCAAAATCTGCTTTGCAGCAGCATAGTGAGATTCCTTAGAGTTCACTTGAAATCTAGCACACACAAATGTTGAAAACATTATATCAGGTCTACTAGCAGTAAGGTAAAGCAAAGATCCAATTATGCTTTGGTACTTGGTTTCATCGAAAGGTTTCCCTTTCTCATCCTTGTTTAGAGACATAGTTGAACCCATTAGAGTCCTCATAGAGGTTGCGTTCTCCATTATGAATTTATTAATCAACTCCTTGGTGAATTTCATCTGAGAGATGAAAATTTCATCTTAAGATTGTTTCACCTGAAGTCCTAAGAAATACTTCAGCTCTCTCATACTGCTCATTTCGAACTTCCCTTGCATAAGTTTGAAAAACTTCTTGCAGAGGTTGTCGTAAGTAGAGCCAAATATAATGTCATCGACATATATTTGCACTAGCAAAATCTTACCTTTTATTTCCCTAAGAAATAATGTCTTATCTATCTTTCCTCTTGTAAACTTGTTCTCAAGAAGAAAGTTAGATAGCGTCTCGTACCAAGCTCGAGGAGCTTGTTTTAAACCATATAATGCTTTAGTTAAAAGATAGACATGATCGGGAAAGTTAGAATCAACAAAACCTGGAGGTTGTTCTACATACACTTCTTCTTTTATATCACCATTAAGGAATGCAGACTTCACGTCCATCTGATAGACAGTGAAACCCTTAAGTTCAACATATACTAGGTGAAAGAAATAGTACCTAATCACCTAGAGGGGGGGGGGTGAATAGGTGAACTTAATCTTTTTAAAACTTTAAGGCAGAAATACTGAATAATATGACCTGTCTTTGCAATTCTCTACAGCAATTCAGCACAGAGCATACGGCAATCACAGAATAATTCACACACAGAGTACACACAGATTTTATAGTGGTTCCCCAAGGTCTGGGTACATCCACTTTCCCCCTTCGCCTATCTAGTAGTGAACTAGATTCGGCCTAACTTCTCCACTTCTCCTCAGATCCTCAGATCTTATAGCTCAGAACCCCAAACAGGTTCCTACAACTCAGAGTGATCCCACTCCTACAATACAGGCACACAGCCCTACCACTAAGTCTTCACAAAGACCTACACTCAGCCTTCAACAAGGCCTACACTCAGCCCTCAACAAGGCCTACACTCAGAGAATTGAATCTCCTACACTCAGGCACAAAGGCCCTACCACTCAGCCTTTATAATATAGGCTTACAACTCAGATCCCTAAGGATCCTACAAGAAATTTAAAAATACAAAGATAATAACCACAACTCTGAAAGAGAGAGATGAGTTGACTGGTTTCTTGATGAGTTCTTGAAAGAACTTTGCTAAGATCAACCTCCCTTGGCTTTCTTCAAAGCTTCTTGAATTAGAACACAGTATGGTTGATTCTCTATGCAGATGATCATGAATCACTACTAACTTAAGAATCAGATCTCAATCTGAAACTTTCTTAACAGCCTGGTTCAACAGCTGTCTTCTTAGAAGGAGCTCTCTCTCCAACTACTTAGATCTTCTCTTGAAGGTCTTCTTCTTTGTTGTGTTTTGATTCCTCAATCAAACGATTCTTCAATCATTCATCTCTATCATCTATCACTCATTCTGTCAAAGGAGAAGGGTCTTTATATAGAATTTGAAAGATATAGTACCTAAACACCTAGAGGGGGGGGGGGGGGTGAATAGATGACCAAATACTTTTTAACTTTTTATGGCAGCAATCATTTTTTAATCACAGAATTTAATCTACTATTGCACAGCAATCACACAGCATTCACAGCAAATCAAAACACACAGAAGACACACAGTTTTATAGTGATTCCCCAAGCTTTGGGTACATCCACTTTCCCCCTTCGCCTATCTAGCAGTGTACTAGATTCGGCCAAACTTCTCCACTATCTTAGAACCCAAACTGGTTCATACACCTCAAGCCCAAGGCCCTACAACTCAGCTTCTCCACAAAGCCTACAGTCAGCCACAAAGGCCTACACTCAGCCACCAAGGCCTACACTCAGCCACCAAGGCCTACACTCAGAGATTTCAATCTCCTACACTCAGGCTCCCAAGCCCTACACTCAGCCTTTATAATTATAGGCTTACAGAAACTCAGATCCAAAGGATCCTACAAGATAAAAATGATTATACAATTGTTAACTCAGCAACCAAGAAACAAGAGAGGGGAGTTGTGAGTTTCTTGATGAGTTCTTGGAAGAACTCAGCTGAAATCAATCTGACTTAGCTTTCTTCAAAGCTTCTTGAAAGTAGAAATCAATTAGATTGACTCCTTCTGCAGTTGATCCTTGATCTCTGCTTCTTAAGATCCAGAATAAATTTGAACCCTTCTTCTCAGTCTGGTTCCAACAACTGATTTCTTGGATGGAGCCCTCTCTCTGCAACTTCTTAGATCTGCACTTTATTCTTCAAGGAATAGCTAGATCTTCTTTGTTAGATACTTGAACAATAATTTGAACTTCTTTCAATCTGTCCAACAACAACTTTCTGTAGACTGTATGAGCCTATTTATAGGCCTTCTTCATGGTAACCGGCTGGTCTGGTTCATAACTGTCTTCTGACAACTCTGACAAGTGCTGTAGACCGGCTGGAACGGCAGCTGTCAAGTCATCCAGTCAGTTCTTGAAAAATTCTCTAACTGTCTGTAAGTGTCGAGACTTTCTGTCTTTAAGTGTCGACACTTATAGACCAAGTGTCGACACAAGCTGTGTAAGTGTCGACACAAGTCTACAAGGTGTCGACACAACTCCTTGTGTTGTAGATCCTATGTCTCGACACAGTTTCTTCTTCAGGTGTCGACACTGAAATTGAGTGTCGACACAAGTACTTATTCTTCTGCATTTTGCTGAATTCTTCTAAGTGTCGACACATCTTCTTTGTGTCGACACATCTTCATGTGTTGAATCTGTTAAGTGTCGACACTTATTCTTGGTGTCGACACATGTCTTCATTGTTGACACTTGCTGAGTGTCGACACATGTCTTCATTGTTGATACTTGCTGAGTGTCGACACAACTCCTTGTGTCGACACATTCTTCTTTTTGTTGAGACTTCAGCTGATTGTCGACACATACCTATAGTGTCGACACTTGTAGTTAGAATAAATTGTTGATCTTGCTGTTCTTCGCTAAGTGTCAACACAGCTCCATGTGTCGACACTTTCTTCAAGTGTAGAGTCTTCAGCTTAGTGTCGACACATTCTTTCTCGTGTCGACACTTTCTTCAAGTGTTGACTCTTCTGTTGTGTGTCGACACATTGTTCTGGGTGTCGACACTTCCTTCAAATGCTGACTCTTCTATTGAGTGTCGACACATTGTTCTGGGTGTCGACACTTACTTTAAGTGTTGACTCTTCTGTTGAGTGTCGACACATTGTTCTGGGTGTCGACACTTATACTTAGTCTCTGCTGACTTTTGCTGAGTGTCGACACAGCTCCAAGTGTCGATACTTTCTTGTGTAGACACAGTTCTTCTAGGTGTCGACACTGCTGCTAAGTGTCGACACAGCTTTACTGCACTCTTCTTCACTGAGTGTCGACACAGCTCCAAGTGTCGACACTTTGTGTCTGGTGTCGACTCTGCATCCCTGGTGTCGATACAATGACTCCAAGTGTCGACACTGCTTGTCTGGGTGTCGACACAAGCTTTCTTAAGTGTCGACACTTTCCCTCTGGGTGTCGACACATGGACTTAGAAACTTTTTGCTTCAGTCCTGCAAATACTTAACCTGCACAAGTAAACTCAACAACACATCAAATACATTTTGATGTATATCATTGAGTTGGGTGAGGCTTCTTCAAATCAGGTACATTTAAACCAATGTACCCAACAATCTCCCCCTATTTGGAGAAGTCATAACCCTTAGTCAATGATATACACCATTCATAATAAAATTACAAAATGATGTAAAGCAGGATTATATACAGCAGGGTAAACATAAACATGTATCAATCACACATGTATACATATACATCATCACAGAACAAATATGAAATAGACATAGACATCATCACAGAACAAATATGAAATAGATTTAACATATAACACATTGTTCTAATATCTGTCATATTCTTTTTCAGAAGTTCACAAAATGTTTTACATCAAAAAGATTACAAAGTAAACTTCAAGAAAATTCTAATTCTATTTCAGTTCTGGCTCCTTAATCACTATTCCTTTTCCAACTTGAACTTTAGCTTGAACAGGAGCATCAGCAACTTCAGCATCAGCAGGCTTCTTGCCTTTCAGATCTTTCTTTTTAAGCTCTTATGCTTTAATCTTCTGCCTTTCAAAATAATGGTATGGCTTTGGAAAGTACTTGCTAGGCTCTTGGGCAGTAGGAGGTAGCTTTCCCATCTTGGCCTTTCTTCTATATTGAACTATTGCCTCCTGCCTTGATTCATGTTTTCTCCATTTAGCCTCAAAAAACCATTTGTTCCTGTCATGAATGTTGTCTTTGGCAGCTTTCCAGGCAGTCAATATAATGTTCCTTGAGGTAGGGCTCCACTGCTCAAAGTCTGGTCTCTGTTCAGCTTGTTCCCTAAACCTCTTCTTAGACAATCTAATCTGCTCTTCTTTCTGCAGTGCCTCTTGCATGGCTTCAGAAATAGGCTGAACAACTTTTTCAATAATAACATTGTCCTTACCCCAGGTAGGCTATACATGGACTGTACATCTGCATGAATCATGTCAAAATCTGGAGGAGGGTAGATTACTTGAGCCACTTCAGGTTGCTCCCCTCCTAGATATGCAGGTTGAATCCCAGATTCTGCCATATTATCATCATCACAAAGAGGAGGATATCCAAGAGTTGCTCTAATTGAATTTGATATCCACTTAGCATGGTCAGAGCTGGCCTTGACTA
Organism: Platanthera guangdongensis; assembly: GCA_039583875.1. Taxonomy (NCBI): domain Eukaryota; kingdom Viridiplantae; phylum Streptophyta; class Magnoliopsida; order Asparagales; family Orchidaceae; genus Platanthera; species Platanthera guangdongensis. Next base: position 178,990,145 of record CM077162.1, on the reverse strand, counting down.
ACACTCTCTCCCCCTTTATGACTTCTCTTTCTATATGATCTCTGACATCATCCTTCTGAAATCTCACTTGATTATCCAAATAATTAACTCCATCTTTAAAGAAAGGTTTTAACCTTTGGAGTTTGTCAGTTATAAGCTTTTGAGATTCTTGAATGGCAGTCTTAAGAGCAGTGATTTCTTCTAGGAATACTTTGTCAAAATCTGCCTTTGCTATAGCTGGAGTCTGCCCTGCAGCTAGATTCTTCAGTTCTGTGACTATTGCATTGTGAGATGCAGTAAGGTTGTCATTCATTCTTATCTGATTTTCAAGAACATAACCTTGCTTCACAGCCATGTCATCTACTTGTGCTTTTATCTTCTCCTGGTGTGTAGCCAAGTACACCACTGCATTCCCACCCTTGTGGAAACATTCTGTCATCTCTTTCTTGTTAAGATTCATCTCAAATCTTATTGATTTGATATCTTGGGCCAAATCAAACTGCAATGATTTCTGCCCTTCATCCACATAAGTTTCTATTGCTTTTCTATGTTCATCCAGTTTAATCTGCATAGCAACCATCAGTGCACTATAGTCAACTAATGGTGCTTGATGAACTATAGGCTGTGGTGCTATAGTTTGGAGAGCCTTCTTGTAACTCTGGCTTCTTCTCCTGAATACCTGAAATTTCTTTTGCTTCTTAGCCCTAGCAATCTCCTCATCTTCAGAGGCAGATGTGCTGGCAATATCCACCCTCTCCTTAGGGCTTGTAGGCTTCTCTTTCTGCACATCTGGTGCCTTCTCAGTCTCTTTCCTGGCAAGGTCTTCATGAATATGCACTTGCTCCCCCTCAGCAGCAGCATTATCCTTGTCAAAGTCTTGTTGATCCAGATTTAGAAATAAATCTTCCATTGTATACTCTTGTGGTGAAGGAGCTGGAGAACTTCTTGGCTCTTCAACCACTGGATCAGTAACTATTGGAGCTGCAACAGATGTGTCTTCTATAACAGCATCTAGAACTTGACTATCCAGCTGAGTTTGCTGATGAACATCAGACAAATTAGCATCTTCTATAGGAATATCTAAAGTATTTAGTTCAGTGATTACCTCTAGTATGATGTTGGTTGCTTGTTCACTTTCTAGTGTAGTTGGTTCTTCTACAAATAGAGGCTCCCCCTGGATGTGATCCTTGTGTATGGGGCTAGCTTGAGGTAGATCCCCCTGTATCTCAGCATCATCTTGAGGAGCTGGAGATTTTTCAGCAGTCCTTCCTCATTCTCATCTGGGGTGAAGATAACTTATTCTTCACTGTCAGAGCTGCTAGTGGACACTTGAGCCACTTGAGCAGTTTTCCTTTTCTTCTTTGGAGGTGAAACTTTCTCAGGAACTATCTTCTCAGGAGTTGGCATCTCTTTAGACAACACCCTGTCCCATCTGGAGAAAATTCTCATATCCATTTTTTTCATGTGGTTGATTTTGCTTCCAGCAGCTTGTTGCATAACCTCTGGTATGGTACCAGCTAGGTATAGACTTAAAATTCTGCCCAGGTTGGGCTTCTTCAGGCTTTCCTTGATTTTCACAAACACTATATTAGACCAGTCAGTGTTTAGAGTGAAGATAATCCCGGTCATAATATTGAACATAGAGGCAGATATCCTATCATGCCCTCCTGGCTTACTGAGAATTACTTTTCCAACAATCTCAGACATGAATTTGCCTTGGCTGTTCATGCCTTTTCTATTGAAAACAGAACCAATCTTCATCTTAGAATCTAGTCCACACCAAGTTAAAGCTTCCCTGGTCTTGGAAGCAGTAACCTCATCTTCCTCTTTAGTTCTTGGCAACTGAAGTACCTTCCTCAGACTTTTTGGTGATACCTTAACCTTCGCTCCATGAACTCTGGATTTGATCTTGAATCCTGATTCGTCTACTTCAGCTCCATTGAGGAATTCTAGTACCTCTTTCTTCCAGATTTTAGTAGGTTCTGAAACTAGATATTCTAACCCTGAATCGGCAACTAGGGTTACTACCTTCTTGATTTCGTGGTCGGCATCATCAAAAGCATTCCACACCAGTTCATATCCTTCGTTGACGTTCTCCTCAAGCTTTGGCGCCATTAGGGTTTGTAGAATTTGTCTTGAGAGAAGATAGGTGTCGACAAGAAGTTTGGTCTCGAAACTTTTGAAAGCGTGTCGACAAACTAAGGCAAAATTCTATTTATACCTTTCTAGGTTTGAAGATGAACATGCGGGACAGCTAACTTAAATTGTGTCGACACCGACAATAAGTGTCGACACTGACTTATAATGTCTCGACACATATGTGTCGACACAAGTTTAGTCAACAGATAATGTGTCGACACTTGTTTATGTGTCGACACCACTCAACTCGACACATAGTCGAGACTTTAATTAGAAAAATTCTGAGTAAATACTAAGTGTCGACACCACATTAGATGTGTCGACACCTACATGTCATGTGTCGACACTAATATTCTGAATTGTCGACACCAACTTCCTAGATGTGTCGACACCTTTTTCCTGAAGTGTCGACACCACTATTCTATGTCGACACATAGATTTCTGTGTGTCGACACCTTTTTTCCTTAGCCATTTTCAATTCTATAACCTTACTCTAAGTTTATCATTCCTAGTTCAATTTTAAACCTATTGAACTTAGCTTCTTCCAAGGGCTTAGTATACATATCAGCTAGTTGATTATCAGTTTTAACATATTCTAGTAAAATATCTTCTTTCTCTACATGCTCCCTAAGAAAATGATATTTTATCTCAATATGTTTAGTTCTACTATGGGAAACAGGATTATGTGCAATTGAAATAGCACTTGTAGAATCACAGAAAAGTGGAGTTCTACTTACCTGAAATCCATAGTCCTCAAGATGATGTTGTATCCACAGAAGTTGAGCACAGCAACTTCCTGCAACCACATACTCTGACTCTGCAGTGGAGATAGACACACTTGTTTGCTTTTTGCTACTCCATGAAATTAGTCTTCCACCTAGGAATTGACAGGTTCCAGTAGTGCTTTTTCTATCTTCTTTGCATCCTGCAAAGTCTGCATCTGAATAACCTGTTAGTTCAAAATCCCCATTCCTAGGGTACCAGAGGCCTAGATAGGGAGTGCCCTTAAGATATCTCAATATCCTTTTGACTGCTGTCAAATGAGACTCTTTAGGGCAGGCTTGATACCTTGCACAGACACATGTAGCATACATGATATCTGGTCTACTAGCAGTCAAGTATAATAGGGAGCCAACTATCCCTTATACAAGGTTTCATCTACAGGTTTCCCTGCATCATCCTTGCTAAGCGACTTACTTAACCCCATTGGAGTCTTCATGGTACTGGATGAATCCATACCATACTTCCTTATGAGTTCTAGGGTGAACTTAGACTGACATATGGATAAACCATTCTCAGTCTTTTTAACTTGGAGACCCAAGAAAAACTTTAGCTCTCCCATACTACTCATCTCAAATTGACCTTGCATAAGTTTTGCAAACTTTTTGCAAAGACTGCTTTCAGTAGACCCAAATATAATGTCATCTACATATATTTGGACTAGTATAACTTTGCCTCTAGATTCCCTAAGGAATAGAGTCTTATCTATTTTCTCCCTTGTGAACTTGTTCTCAATGAGGAAACTAGACAGGGTTTCATACCAAGCCCTAGGGGCTTGCTTTAACCCATATAAAGCTTTCCTAAGTCTATAGACATGAGTAGGTAGAGTTTAATCAACAAAACTTGATGGATGTTCCACATAGACTTCCTCTTTAAGATTACCATTCAGAAATGCTGACTTGACATCCATTTGGTAAACTTTGAATCCTTGATAGGTTGCATAGGCCAGGAACATTCTTATGGCTTCCAGTCTGGCTACTGGAGCAAAGGTTTGATCAAAGTCAATACCTTCTTCCTACCTATATCCTTTAGCAACCAACCTTGCTTTATTCTTAATGATGACCCCTTGTTCATCCATCTTATTACTGTAGATCCACTTAGTTCCTATTATATTATGGTCTTTAGGTTTAGGAACAAGTTCCCAGACCTTGCACCTCTTGAACTGATTCAGCTCTTCTTGCATTGCTTCAGTCCATTGTGGATCTAGAATGGCTTCTTCAAACTTCTTTGGTTCAACTTGAGATAGAAAACTGGAGTAGATTGCTGCATTCAGATTTCTGCTCCTTGTTTGTACTCCTTGTCTTGGATCTCCAATAATCTGCTCTACTGGATGATCTCTAAGATGCCTATTGGCTGGAGGCATCCTGACTTCTGGTTGAACCTCTTCAACATCTCCATCATGTTGTACTCCTTGAACTTCATCAGCAATTGGTACATGTAGTTCTCCCTCTGGACAACAACCACTGTCTTCTACTTGCTGTCTTGTAGTAGGTACTTCTTCTATAGTAAGCTTGTCCATCTTCTTAGTTAAACCTGTGGGGCTGCATACACTACTAGACAACTCATTGTTAATAAGTTTAGTCTCATCAAAAACTACATGTACAGATTCTTTTACAACTTGTGTAGACAAGTTGTAAACTCTATAAGCCTTACTGTTGTTGCTGTACCCAATAAAAATTCCCTCTTGGGACATGGCAGCAAACTTAATCAAGTAAGACTTACCATTGTTAAGTATGAAGCATTTGCAACCAAAGATCCTGAAGTAGGATAGGTTTGGTTTCCTGCCTTTCACAACCTTATAGGGAGTCTTGTTTAGGCTTTTAGTAATAGTAGCCCTATTAATAACATGACATGCAGTGTTAAATGCTTCAGCCTAGAAATACTCTGGTAGTGATGTATCACTTAATAGGGTCCTACCAGCCTCAATCAAGGTTCTATTCTTCCTCTCAGCAATGCCATTTTGCTGAGGTGTTCTAGGTGAAGAAAATTCCTGAAATATCCCAAATTCTTCACATAGTTTTGTCATGCTATCAGACTGAAATTCAGTACCATGGTCACTTCTAATCTTGACCACTATACTGTCTAGTTCATTCTAAATTTGCTTGACAAAGCTATGAAAGACACTAGGTGTTTCAGATTTCTGTCTTAAGAAGAACACCCAGGAAAACCATGAGTAGTCATCTACAACTACAAAGGTATACACGTTCCTGCCTAGGCTGTGAACTGGCATTGGACCAAAGAGATCCATATAAAAGAGGTATAAACACCTCACAACATCTTTGTTTTCTATGCTTCCAAAGGTGGATCTAGTCTGCTTGCCCTTTTGACAAGCTGAACAAATACCATCTTTAACACACTTAACTTGAGGACCATTCCTCACTAACTCTTTGCTAAAGAGTTTGCTAATTGTCTTGTAGTTTAGATGGGATAGCCTCTTGTGCCATTTGACACAATGAGAGACTGTCTCATCAGCTACAAGACACACTGGAGAACCATTGTTCTCAACCATAATGTCTAAGCAGTAGACATTTCTTTTCCTATACCCAGTCAAAATGATCTCTTGATCAGTTGACCTCTTGATATGACAACCATCTTTAACAAATGAGATGCCATACCCTACATCACTTAATTGACTTATACTTATTAGGTTGTGTTTCAACCCTTTAACATAAGCCACTTGAGTAATGGTAACCAAGTTGCTAGAAATGTTACCAAATCCTTTGATGATTCCTTTTTTAGAACCACCAAAGGTTACTTTTGGACCATCTTTGATTGGAATGTAGTCCCTTAGTAATCCTCTAGTTCCAGTCATATGTCTGGAACATCCACTATCCAAGTACCATGTTGGGGCATGGTCACTTGGACTCACCTGCAAAAAAGATTAATGAACCTTAGAACCCAAAGAATTCTTGGGTCCTTGGTGCATGTTAGTTTGCAACCTGACAAAGCTACCTATTGGTTTTCCAATAGGCAGTTTGCTACTCACTTTGGCACTAGCATTGTGCCAACAGTCCATTGCAAAGCGGCCAACTTTGCCATAGCACCAACACTCAAACTTATTGTACCTTTGCTTAGGTACTGTCTTTGCTATCTTATCTACAGCTGATTTGTTGAGTGTTGGGGCTTTGCCCTTGGACTTGGACTTGGACTGCTCATTCCTTGCAGGTCTAGTAAATCCCAGTCCAGCTTTACCCTTGTGATGAACAAATTCATCAATTATGGGTAACACTGACTTAGGTTTAGAAAACCTAGCAACTAAGTCCTTCTCCTTCTGAAGATTAATCTCCAGACTCTTGATTTGATCATTTTTAAATGATATAGTTCCCATCTGAATCACTATTATGTGCTTCAGTCTGGCTATCTCATTAAGCTTTTGATCAAATAACTTCTCAAATTCTGTTGCAGCAGCTTTGAGATCAGCAATTTCCTTTGCCTGACTTTTGGCTAGGGACTTGCTCTTCTTATATGCTTGCAACAGTACTTTATATTCATCTATCAGCTGATGAATATCTTCCTCAGACTCAGATACACTCTCACCACTTGATGAAGATGAATCTGATTCTGTACTGGCACAAGAAACTGAACTTGAAGTTGAACTTTGTACCTTACTGGGTCCTGGCTGCTCCAGGATTTTGTCATTTTCAGTCAATGCCATCAGTCCTTGGCACTGACAGTCTTCTTGTTCATATATAGAATCCATAATCTTCATGAACTCTTCTTCTTCTTCTTCAGCAAACAGCCCTATGTATGCCTCAGCATCTGACTCAGTTTCTGAAGAAGAAATATCTGACAGAGTCTTCTCCTTTTTGGCAACAAAAGACTTCTCTTTCTTGCCTTTGAAATGAGTCTTATTCATGTCACTTGACTCCTTTCTCTTTTCTGGACAATCTGCAACAACATGGCCTTGTCTATTGCAGCAATAACAAACTATTTTGGAAAAAGTTGCCTTGCTAGACTTTGTCTTTTTCCTGTCCTTCTTTGAAGCTTTTTTATCCTGATAAAAATCTTCTTTTCCCTTTGAAGTAGAAGGTCTTGTCCTCCACTGTTTCTTCTTCAAGAACTTCTGAAAATGTCTAGTGAAGGCAGCAAAGTCCTCATCACTTTCACTGCTTTTTGATTTTGTGCTGACTGACTCATCTGACTCTAATTTAGCAACCTTTGAAGGTGGAGTTGGTGAGTTACCTCTGTACTTTCTGGGGACTTCTGTCTTGAAGGCCACTGTCCTCTCCTTGTGTTCATTTCTTGTTGATTTCTCCTCCTCTTTCCTCACTATCAATTGCATTTCATAAGACAACAATTTGCCAAACAGTGTAGGTGGAGGAATTTCTGTCAACTTAGCCATTTCTCTAATGGAACAGATCTTGGTGTCCCAATCTTTAGTTAGGGACCTTAGAAACTTGTCATTGAGTTCATAATTACTGAACTCTCTTCCATAAGACATGAGTTCATTCACTATCCTATAGAACTTCTTATAGCACTCAGTTATGCTATCACCCTTTCCTTGTCTAAAACTTTCATACTCTTGATTTAGCAAAGATTTTCTGTCTTGCCTTACTTCTTCAGAACCCTCCATATACACAATAAGAGTATCCCACATCTCTTTTGCTGTCTTACAGTGTATTAGATTCTGAAAAGTTGCATCATCTATGACACTCACTATAATGTTTTGAGCCCTTTTGTCTATGGTGGCTAGGACAATCTCATCCTTTGTCATTTCAGAGAAATCCTTTGTGGTTCTCTGATTTGCATCTAGAATTGATATCTTCATGGGCACATATGGCCCCTCTTTGACTGTGATATAAATCCTTGGGTCTGAGGCTTCTATAAACAGCTTTACCCTTTCCTTCCAGATCCCAAATATCTCTTTCCTACATATAGGTAATTTCATGGATCCCAATTCCTTGTGATTCTCTGTGGAACCCATGGTTCTTGATTTTCTTGAATCTGTAATTTGACTTAGACTGAATCTGCCAATCAGGATCTCCCCAGACTGTTAGTCCTTTTTGAGGAACCTCCCTCTGATACCACTTGAAAGATATAGTACCTAAACACCTAGAGGGGGGGGGGGTGAATAGGTGACCAAATACTTTTTAACTTTTTATGGCAGCAATTAGTTTTTAATCACAGAATCTAATCTACTATTGCACAGCAATCACACAGCATTCACAGCAAATCAGAACACACAGAAGACACATAGTTTTATAGTGATTCCCCAAGCTTTGGGTACATCCACTTTCCCCCTTCGCTTATCTAGCAGTGTACTAGATTCGGCCAAACTTCTCCACTATCTTAGAACCCAAACTGGTTCCTACACCTCAAGCCCAAGGCCCTACAACTCAGCTTCTCCACAAAGCCTACAGTCAGCCACAAAGGCCTACACTCAGCCACCAAGGCCTACACTGAGCCACCAAGGCCTACACTCAGAGATTTCAATCTCCTACACTCAGGCTCCCAAGCCCTACACTCAGCCTTTATAATTATAGGCTTACAAAAACTCAGATCCAAAGGATCCTACAAGATAAAAATGATTATACAATTGTTAACTCAGCAACCCAGAAACAAGAGAGGGGAGTTGTGAGTTTCTTGATGAGTTCTTGGAAGAACTCAGCTGAAATCAATCTGACTTAGCTTTCTTCAAAGCTTCTTGAAAGTAGAAATCAATTAGATTGACTCCTTCTGCAGTTGATCCTTGATCTCTGCTTCTTAAGATCCAGAATAAATTTGAACCCTTCTTCTCAGTCTGGTTCCAACAACTGATTTCTTGGATGGAGCCCTCTCTCTCCAACTTCTTAGATCTGCACTTTATTCTTCAAGGAATAGCTAGATCTTCTTTGTTAGATACTTGAACAATAATTTGAACTTCTTTCAATCTATCCAACAACAACTTTCTGTAGACTGTATGAGCCTATTTATAGGCCTTCTTCATGGTAACCGGCTGGTACGGTTCATAACTGTCTTCTGACAACTCTGACAAGTGCTGTAGACCGGCTCGAACGGCAGCTGTCAAGTCATCCAGTCAGTTCTTGGAAAATTCTCTAACTGTCTGTAAGTGTCGAGACTTTTTGTCTTTAAGTGTCGACACCTATAGACCAAGTGTCGACACAAGCTGTGTAAGTGTCGACACAAGTCTACAAGGTGTCGACACAACTCCTTGTGTTGTAGATTCTATGTCTCGACACAGTTTCTTCTTCAGGTGTCGACACTGAAATTGAGTGTCGACACAAGTACTTATTCTTCTGCATTTTGCTGAATTCTTCTAAGTGTCGACACATCTTCTTTGTGTCGACACATCTTCATGTGTTGAATCTGTTAAGTGTCGACACTGCTTCTTGGTGTCGACACATGTCTTCATTGTTGACACTTGCTGAGTGTCGACACAGCTCCTTGTGTCGACACATTCTTCTTTTTGTTGAGACATCAGCTGAGTGTCGACACATACCCATAGTGTCGACACTTGTACTTAGAATAAATTGTTGATCTTGCTGTTCTTCGCTAAGTGTCGACACAGCTCCATGTGTCGACACTTTCTTCAAGTGTAGAGTCTTCAGCTTAGTGTCAACACATTCTTTCTTGTGTCGACACTTTCTTCAAGTGTTGACTCTTCTGTTGTGTGTCGACATATTGTTCTGGGTGTCGACACTTCCTTCAAATGCTGACTCTTCTATTGAGTGTCGACACATTGTTCTGGGTGTCGACACTTACTTTAAGTGTTGACTCTTCTGTTGAGTGTCGACACATTGTTCTGGGTGTCGACACTTATACTTAGTCTCTGCTGACTTTTGCTGAGTGTTGACACAGCTCCAAGTGTCGACACTTTCTTGTGTAGACACAGTTCTTCTAGGTGTCGACACTGCTGCTAAGTGTCGACACAGCTTTACTGCACTCTTCTTCACTGAGTGTCGACACAGCTCCAAGTGTCGACACTTTGTGTCTGGTGTCGACTCTGCATCCCTGGTGTCGACACAATGACTCCAAGTGTCGACACTGCTTGTCTGGGTGTCGACACAAGCTTTATTAAGTGTCGACACTTTCCCTCTGGGTGTCGACACATGGACTTAGAAACTTTTTGCTTCAGTCCTGCAAATACTTAACCTGCACAAGTAAACTCAACAACACATCAAATATATTTTGATGTATATCATTGAGTTGGGTGAGGCTTCTTCAAATCAGGTACATTTAAACCATTGTACCCAACAGAATTACTCTAAGGCAACCAGCTGTTCCGGTTTCTAACAACCTTCTGACAGTTCTGACAGTTCTGACAGTTGTAGTAGACCGGCTGGAATGGCAGCTGTCAAGTCATCCAGTCATTTCTTGAAATTTCTGTAACTGTCTGAAAGTGTCGAGACAGATATTCATTATGTGTCGACACAAATAAACTAAGTGTTGACACAAGTGAACTAAGTGTCGACACTAGCCTTGTTGGTGTCGACACAACTCCTTATGTTGTTGTAACTATTTCTCGACACAACTTCTTCTGAATGCGTCGATACTGATTTTGTGTGTCGACACAAGCCTTCTATTGAATGTGTCGACACTGATTGAAGGTGTCGACACAAGTACTTCTTCTTCAATACTTTAGCTGATTTCTGCTGAGTGTCGACACAACTCCTTTGTGTCGACACAAGCCTTCTTGTGTTGAACTTTGTTGAGTGTCGACGCATCTCCTTTGTGTCGACACATTATTCATGTGTTGAAACTTTGCTGAGTGTCGACAGAGCCTCCTAGTGTCGACACTTGTACTTGAACTTTGCTGAAGTTTGCTGAGTGTCGACACAACCTCCTAGTGTCGACACTTTTGCTGTCGACAAAGTTTCTCTGGGTGTCGACACTGCTTCTAAGTGTCGATACTGATTTTGTTGACAATTCTTCACGGGGTGTCGACACTGCCTGTATGTGTCGACACTTTTTCTCTGGTGTCGACTCTGCCTTCCTGGTGTCGAGACAATTACTCCAAGTATCGATACAGTTTCTCTAGGTGTCGACACAAGCCTTCTTAAGTGTCGACACTTTTCTTCTAGGTGTCGACACATGCACTTAGAATCTTTTATGCTTTCCCTGCAATTACTTAACCTGCACACATAAACTCAAAACACATCAAATACACCTTGATGTATATCATTGAGCAGGGTGAGGCTTCTTCAAATCTGGTATATTTATTCTAATGAGTTGTAAGCCTATATTAAGAGCTCCTTCTAAGAAGACAGTTGTTGAACCATGCTGTTAAGAAAGTTTCAGATTGAGATCTGATTCTTAAGTCAGCAGTGATTGAAGATCATCTGCATAGAGAATCAACCCTACTGTGTTCTAATTCAAGAAGCATTGAAGAAAGCCAAGGGAGGTTGATCTCAGCAAAGTTCTTTCAAAAACTCATCAAGAAACTAGTCAACTCATCTCTCTCTTTCAGAGTTGTGGTTATTATCTTTGTATTTTTAAAATTCTTGTAGGATCCTTAGGGGTCTGAGTGGTAAGCCTATATTATAAAGGCTGAGTGGTAGGGCCTTTGTGCCTGAGTGTAGGAGATTCAATTCTCTGAGTGTAGGACTTGTTGAGGGCTGAGTGTAGGCCTTGTTGAAGGCTAAGTGTGGGTCTTTGTGAAGACTGAGTGGTAGGGCTGTGTGCCTGAGTTGTAGGAGTGGGATCACTCTGAGTTGTAGGAACCTGCTTGGGGTTCTGAGCTATAAGATCTGAGGATCTGAGGAGAAGTGGAGAAGTTAGGCCGAATCTAGTTCACTACTAGATAGGCGAAGGGGGAAAGTGGATGTACCCAGACCTTGGGGAACCACTATAAAATCTGTGTGTACTCTGTGTCTGAATTATTCTGTGATTGTTGTTTGCTCTGTGCTGAATCGCTGTAGAGAATTGCAAAGGTAGGTCATATTATTAAGTATTTCTGCCTTAAAGTTTAAAAAGATTAAGTTCACCTATTCACCCCCCCCCCCCTCTAGGTGATTAGGTACAATTTATTTCAAGTGGTATCAAAGCGAGGTTACTCAAAAAGGACATAACAGTCTGAGTAAAGATCCTGTAGGCAGAATCAGAATAATCAAGAATCAAGAAAATGGGTTCAACTGAGAATCACAAAGAGCTAGGATCTATGAAGTTGCCAATCTGTAGAAAAGAGATTTTTGGCATTTGGAAAGAAAGGGTTAGACTCTTTATGGAAGCATCTGACCCAAGAATCTACATCACAGTAAAAGAAGGGCCATATGTTCCTATGAAGATCTCCGTTCTAGATGCAAATCAGAAAATTCCTAAGGACTATTCAGAGATGACTAAAGATGAAATAATTCTGGGCACTATGGATAAGAGGGCCCAAAATATTATTGTAAGTGCAATTGATGATGCCATATTTCAGAATTTAATTCACTGTAAAACTTCAAAAGAAATGTGGGACACACTGATAGTCTATATGGAGGGATCAGAAGAGGTAAGACAAGACATGAAGTCTTTATTGAATCAGGAGTATGAAGGCTTTTGATAAGGCAGGTCTGATAGCATAACTGAGTGCTACAAGAAATTCTATAGGATAGTCAATGAGTTGATGTCTTATGGAAGAGAGTTCAGCAATTATGAATTGAATGATAAGTTCTTGAGATCCCTGACTAAGGACTGATATACCAAGATTTGTACCATAAGGGAAATGGCCAAATTAGCAGACATTCCTCCTCCAACATTGTTTGGAAAACTGTTATCTTATGAGATGCAGTTAATGGTAAGGAAGGAGGAAGTGAAGACTATAAGAGTTGAGCACAAAGAAAGAGCTGCGGCTTTCAAGACTAAAGCCACTAGGAAATATAAAAGCAAGTCTCCATCTCCACCTCAAAAAGTTACTGAGGCTGAGACAGATGAGTCAGAAAGCAAGAATTCTGAAAGCAGTGAGAGTGATGAAGACTTTGCAGCTTTCACTAGACATTTTTAAATTTTCTAAAGAAGAAACAGTGGAGGTCTAAGCCATCCACTTCACAGACAAAAGATGACTATTATCAGAACAAGAAGTCATCAAGGATTGACAGGAGAAAGCCCAAGTCAAGTAAAACTACATCTTCAAAGATAGTTTGCTATTGTTGCAATAGACAAGGACATGTAGTTGCTGATTGTCCAGAAAAGAGGTAAGAGTCAACTGACAAAAAGAAGACTCAGTTCAAGGGCAAAAAGGAAAGGTCCTTTGTTGCTAAGAAGGACAAAAGTCTGTCTGATATGTCATCTTCAGAAACTGATTCAGAAGCTGAAGCTTATATTGGACTGTTTGCTGAAGAAGAGGAAGATGAGTTCATACATTTAATGAACTCAATATATGAGTATGAGGACAATCAGTGCCAGGGACTGATGGCCTATCAGATGGAGATAAAATCTAGGATCAGCCTGGACCAAGTCAGGTACAAAATTATTCTTCTATTTCAATTTCTGGTACTGAGTCAGATTCAGTTACATCAGCATCAAGTGATGTCAGTGGATCTGAATCTGAAAGAGACATTCATCAGTTGATTGATGAATATAGAGTATTGTTGCAGGCTTTGAAGAAGAGCAAACTCTTGACCAAAACTCAGGCTAAGGAGATTTCCAGTCTTAAAGTGGCTGCAACAGATTTTCACAAGTTGCTTGATCAGAAACTAAATGAAATAGCGAGGCTGAAGAACATTACTGTTATTCAGATGGGTACTATTACATTCAAGAATGATCAAATTAGAAATCTGGAGGCTAGACTTCAGAAGGAGAGAGATATTATAACAAGTTTTTCTAAACCAAAATCTGTTCTACCTTTGATAGATGAGTTTGCACCTCATAAGGGTAAAACTAGATTAAGGTTTACAAAACCTGCCTGGACAGCTAAGTCCAAGTCTAAGGGCGAATCCCCAGTACTCAATAAGAAGCCTGCTGTAGATAAAACAGCCAGGATTGTACCTAAATAAAGATACAACAGATTTGAGTGCTGGTGTTGTGACAAGGTAGACCACTTTGCCATAGATTGTTGGCACAATTCCAGTGTCAAAGTGAGTAGCAATCTGCCTACTAGAAAAGCTACAGGTAGTTTTGTTAAGAGTCAGACTAACTTGCACCAAGGACCCAAGAATTATTTGGGTTCTAAGGTTAAGTAATCTGTTTTGCAGGTAAGTCCAAGTGCCCATACCCCAATATGGTACTTGAACAGTTGATGTTCCAGACACATGACTGGAACTAGAGGATTGCTGAAGGACTATACACCAATCAAGGATTGTCCTAAAGTTACCTTTGGTGGTTCTGAAAAAGGAATCATCAAAGGCTTTGGTAACATTTCTAGCAACCTAATTACAATTACTCAAGTGGCTTATGTTAAATGTTTGAAACACAACCTCATTAGTATAAGTCAGCTGAGTGATTTAGGATATGATATCTCATTTGTCAAAGATGGTTGTCATATCAAGAGGTCAAGTGATCAAAGGATCATCCTAACAGGTTATAGAAAGAGAAATGTATATTGTCTAGACATTATGTGTGAGAACAATGTTTTTCTTGTTTGTCTTGTAGCTGATGAGAAAGTCTCACATTGTGTTAAATGGCACAAGAGACTGACTCATCTTAACTATAAGACAATAGGCCAACTCTTTAGCAAAGAGTTAGTGAGGAATGGTTCTCAAGTTAAGTGTATAAAGGATGGGATATGCTCAGCTTGTCAAAAGGGCAAGCAGACCAGATCCACCTTTAATAACATTGAGAACAAAGATGCTGTGAGGTGCTTATACCTCTTGCATATGGATCGTTTTGGTCCTATGCCAGTTCATAGCCTAGGTAGGAAGGTCTACACATTTGTGGTTGTAGATGATTATTTAAGGTTTTTCTGGGTGTTCTTCCTAAGGCAAAAATCTGAAAATTCTAGTATCTTTTATAGTTTTGTCAAACAAATTCAGAATGAGTTAGATAGTACAGTGGTCAAAATCAGAAGTGACCATGGTACTGAATTCCAATCTGATAGTATGACAAAGCTATGTGAAGAATTTGGAATTTTTCAGGAATTTTCCTCTCCAAGAACACCTCAGCAAAATGGTATTACTGAAAGGAAAAATAGAACCTTGATAGAGACTGGTAGAACTCTATTAAGTGACACATCTCTTCCAGAATATTTCTGGGCTGAGGCAGTAAACACTGCATGTCATGTAATTAATAGGGTTACTATCACCAAGAGCCACAATAAGACCCCCTATGAGATTGTAAAGGGCAGAAAACCAAATCTATCCTATTTCAGGATCTTTGGTTGTAAATGTTATATACTTAACAATGGTAAGACTTACTTAACCAAGTTTGCTGCCAAATCCCAAGAGGGGATCTTTGTTGGGTACAACAACAACAGTAAGGCTTATAGGGTCTACAACTTGACTACTCAAGTTGTAAAAGAGTCTATTAATGTAGTCTTTGATGAAGCTAGACTCATTAACAATGAATTGCCTAGACGTGTTTGCAGCTCCACAGGTGTGACTGAGAAGATGGACAAGCTTACTATTAAAGAAGGTTCTACTGCAAGTCAGCAAGTGGATGATAGTGGATGTTGTCCAGGGGTAGTACATGATACGCTTGATGCTGAAGAAGTCCAAGGGGTGCAACAAGTTGAAGAGAATGAAGGTGTACAACCTGAAGACAAGCTGCCTCCAGCAAATAGGGATCTAAAAGATCATCCAGCCAATAAAAGTATTGGTGATCTCAGACAAGGGGTACAAACAAGGAGCAGGAATCTAAGTTCAGTTCTCTACTCCAGCTTTCTATCCCAAGTAGAGCCAAAGAAATTTGAAGAAGCAATCCTAGACCCTCATTGGATTGAGGCTATGCAAGAGGAGCTGAACCAGTTCAAAAGATGCAAAGTCTGGGAGCTAGTTTCTAAACCAAAAGATCACAACATTATTGGGACTAAGTGGATCTTTAGGAACAAGTTGGATGAACATGGAGTTATTATAAAGAATAAAGCAAGATTGGTTGCAAAAGGATATAGGCAGGAAGAAGGTATTGATTTTGATCAAACCTTTGCTCCAGTAGCCAAACTGGAAGCTATAAGAATGTTCCTTGCCTATGCAACCTATCAATGTTCCTTGCCTATGCAACCTATCAAGGGTTTAAAGTATACCAAATGGATGTTAAGTCAGCTTTTCTGAATGGAAATCTGAAGGAAGAAGTCTATGTAGAACAACCATCAGGTTTTGTTGATTCTATTAAACCTAATTATGTCTATAGACTTAGGAAGGCTTTGTATGGGTTAAAACAAGCCCCTAGGGCTTGGTATGAAACCCTGTCTAGTTTCCTCATTGAGAACAAATTCTCAAGGGGGAAAATAGACAAGATTCTATTCCTTAGGGAATCCAAAGACAAGATTATCTTAATCCAAATATATGTAGATGACATTATATTTGGGTCTACAGAAAGTAGTCTTTGCAGGAAGTTGGAAAAACTTATGCAAGGACAATTTGAAATGAGCAGTATGGGGGAACATAAGTTCTTGTTGTGTCTCCAAGTTAGACAGACTGAGAATGGTTTATCCATATGCCAGTTTAAGTTCACCCTAGAGTTGATAAGGAAGTATGGTATGGAATCATCCAGTACCATGAAAACTCCTATGGGGTCAAACATGTCTCTAAGCAAAGATGATGTAGGGAAACCTGTAGATGAGACTTTGTATAGAGGGATAGTTGGATCCCTACTATATTTGACTGCTAGTAGACCAGATATCATGTATGCTACATGTGTCTGTGCTAGGTACCAAGCTTGCCCTAAAGAATCTCATCTGACAGCAGTCAAAAGAATTTTGAGATATCTAAAGGGCACTCCTTATCTAGGCCTTTGGTACCCTAGGAATGGAGACTTTATATTGACAGGTTATTCAGATGCTGATTTTTCAAGCTGCAAGGAAGATAGGAAGAGTACAACTTGAAAGAAATTGTACCTAATCACCTAGAGGGGGGGGGGGGTGAATAGGTGACTTAATCTTTTTAAACTTTTAGGCAGATTATATCACATATTTCACAGAACTATAAACAGTATACACAACATCAATCACATACACAGAGTACACACAGTTTTATAGTGGTTCCCCAAGGTTTGGGTACATCTACTTTCCCCCTTCGCCTATCTAGTAGTGTACTAGATTCGGCCAAACTCCTCCATTATTCCTCAGATCTTACACTCAGAACCCCAACCAGGTTCCTACAGCTCAGAGTGATCCCACTCCTACAACTCAGGCTCAATAGCCCTACCACTCAGTCTACACAAAGACCTACACTCAGCCACAAGGCCTACACTCAGAGAAATGAATCTCCTACACTCAGGCACTCAGGCCCCACCACTCAGCCTTTATAATTTCAGGCTTACAACTCAGATCCCTAAGGATCCTACAAGAAATTAAGAATAAAATATATATACCTACAACTCAGAATAAGCGAGAAGAGTTGACAAGTTTCTTGATGAGTTCTTGAAAGAACTCTGCTGAGATCAACCTCACTTGGCTTTCTTCAAAGCTTCTTGAATGTAGAACACAATAGGGTTGAGTCTCTCTGCAACTGATCTTCAATCACTGCAACTTAAGTTTCAGATCTCAATCTGAAACCTACTTCACAGCCTGGTTCCAATAGCTGTCTTCTTGGAAGGAGATCTCTCTCTCCAACTACTTAGATCTTCACTTGAAGGTCTTCAATGAATTGCTTTCCAATAACTTGTTATCTGTTGAATGTATAAGCCTTTATATAGACTTTCTTCATGGTGACCGGTTGATCCGGTTCCTAACGACTTTCTGACAACTCTGACAGTTGCAGTAGACCGGCTGGAATGGCAGCTGTCATGTCATCCAGTCACTTCTTGAAATATCTGTAACTGTCTGAAAGTGTCG
The DNA here is from genome assembly GCA_039583875.1 of Platanthera guangdongensis. Classification (NCBI taxonomy): domain Eukaryota; kingdom Viridiplantae; phylum Streptophyta; class Magnoliopsida; order Asparagales; family Orchidaceae; genus Platanthera; species Platanthera guangdongensis. The sequence goes on along the minus strand of CM077162.1, from coordinate 178,972,402 downwards.
AGACAGTCTGTCTTTAAGTATCGACACTTATAGACTATGTGTCGACACAAGTAGACTAAATGTCGACACTAGCCTTCAATATGTCGACACAACTCCTTGTGTTGTAGAATTTACTTCTCGACACAGCTTCTTCAATATGTGTCGACACTGATATTGTGTGTCGACACAACTCCTTGTTCTTCAATACTTAGTTGAATTCTGCTAAGTGTCGACACTACTGCTTTGTGTCGACATATCTTCTTGTGTTGAACTTATTCAGTGTCGACACATCTTCTTTGTATCGACACATGCCTTCTGTGTTGATACTTTCTGAGTGTCGACACAGCTTCTTGTGTAGACACATTCTTCTTCTGTTGAGACTTTGGTTGAGTGTCGACACAACTTCTTTGTGTCGACACTTGTACTTAGAATTTGTTGAGCTTTGCTGAGTGTCGACACAGCCTCCTAGTGTCGACACTTTCTTCATGTGTTGAGTCTTCTGTTGTGTGTCGACACATTCTTCATCATGTCGACACTTGTACTTAAACTCTGTTGAAGTTTGCTGAGTGTCGACACAGCCTCCAAGTGTCGACACTTTCTGATGTCGACAAAGTTCCTCTGGGTGTCGACACTGCTTCGAAGTGTCGACACTGCTTCACTGGACATTTCATAATTGAGTGTCGACACATCCTGTATGTGTCGACACTTTCCTTCTAGTGTCGACTCTGCATCCCTGGTGTCGACACAATAACTCCAAGTGTCGACACTACTTCTCTAGGTGTCAACACAAGTCTTCTTAAGTGTCGACACTTTCCTTCTGGGTGTCAACACATGGACTTAGAGACTTTTCAGCTTTCCCTATAAATACTTGACCTGCACAACTAAACTCAAAACACATCAAATATATTTTGATGTATATCATTGAGTAGGGTGAGGCTTATTCAAATCAAGTACATTTATTCCAATATACCCAACAATATCCCCCTATTTGGAGAAGTCATAACCCTTACGCAATGATATACACCATACATAACAAAATTACAGTATGATGAAAACAGGATTATATAACAGGGTAAGTTCATAAACATGTATTAAACCAAACATGTATACACAGATATCTCAGAACAATAATGTAATAGAATTAGCACATATCACATTGTTCTAACAACTTTATCATATTCATTATTCAAAAGTTTACAGAAAGTTTTAATACAAGTGATTATAATTGTAAACTAAAGATAAATTCTATCCTATTGCTGCTCAGGCTCCTTGATAACTATGCCCTTTCCAGACTGTATCTTTGCTTGTACTGGGGCTTCAGCATCTTCAGCAGCAGCAGGCTTCTTTCCTTTAAGATCCTTTTTCTTCAAATCTTCAGCCTTGATCTTTTGCCTTTCAAAGTAATGATAATGCTTAGGAAAGTACTTCCTAGGCTCCTGGGCAGTAGGAGGTAGATTTCCCATCTTAGCCTTTCTTCTGTATTGCACAATTGCCTCTTGCCTGGACTCATGCTTCCTCCACTCCAGTTCAGAATACCACTTGTTTCTATCTTGGATATTGTCCTTGACAGCCTTCCATGCAGTCAAGATAATATTCCTTGAAGTGGGGCTCCATTGTTCAAAGTCAGGCCTAAGTTCAGCTTGCTCTCTGAATCTCTTCTTAGACAATTGAGTCTCTTGCTCTTTCTGTAAAGCTTCTTGTTCTTTCAGTATAGCCTCTAGCACTGGATGAACAACTTTTTCTATGATGACATTTTGCTTTCCCTCAGGAGGGCTATACATTGAGTGTATGTCTTGATGTACCATATAAAAGTCTGGTGGAGGGTAAATTACTTGAGCCACTTCAGCTTGCTCCCCTCCAAGATATGTAGGATTAATCCCAGACTCTGCAACATTATCATCATCACATAATGGAGGATATCCAAGGGTGGCTCTGATGGAATTTGAAATCCATTTTGCATGATCAGAGCCGGCTTTGACTAACACCCTCTCCCCCTTTATGACTTCTCTTTCAATGTGATCCCTCAGATCATCTTTCTGAAATCTTATTTGGGCATTCAGATAATTTACTCCATCCTTGTAGAAAGGTTTCAACCTTTGGAGTTTTTCAGTGACTAGCTTCTGAGAATCTTGAATTGCAGAAGTAACAACAGTTAGGCTCTCTTGCAATGCTTTGTCAAATTCTTCTTTGGTAGTGGTCAGGGCTGCATTCTGGGCAGTTGCTATATTCTTTAGTTTAGTTACAATGGCATTATGGGAAGCTGTCAAATTATCATTCATCCTTATCTGATTCTCCAGAACATAGCCTTGCTTCACTTCAAGTTCATCCACTTGAGCTTTGATCTTCTCTTGATGAGTTGCTAGATAGACTACTGCATTTCCTCCCTTATGAAAACAGTCAGTCATCTCTTTCTTATTCAGATTCATTTCAAATCTGATGGACTTAATATCTTGTGCTAGATCAAATTATAGAGATTTATTTCTTTCATCTACATACTTTTCCAGAGCTTTCCTTTGCTCATCAAGCTTAATTTGTAAAGCCACCATCAATGAACTGTAATCTGTTGATGGGGCTGGCTGTGGTGCAGACTGTGGTGCTATTGTTTGCAGAGCTTTCTTATAATTCTGGCTCCTCCTCTTGAAAACTTGAAATTTTCTCTTCTTAGCTCTTGCAGCCTCTTCATCTTCTGAAGCAGATGTGCTATCAATAGTCACTCTGTCCTTAGGACTAGGAGGTAACTCCTTCTCAGACCTTTGTAGCCCTTCAACATCTTTTGGCATCTCAGTCTCTTTGCCTGCAGTTTCTTCTATATTCTCCACTTGCTCCCCCTCAATAATTACTGTCTCCCCCTTAGCAGCAGCTTTTTCCACTTCAATGTCAGTTTGAAGAAGGTCTGGGAATAGCTCTTCCAAAGTAAACTCTTGTTGAGGATGGGGTGGAGATTCTCTTATCTCATCAACCACTTGATCAGATACCACTTGATCTGCAATAGATGTGTCCTCCATGACAACATCTTAGGATTGGCTATGTGTTTGTGTTTGCTGATTAACATTAGGTAATGAATCAGACAAAACATCATCCTCAATAGGGAAATTTAATTTATTAATGTCAGTGATTACCTCAAGTATGGTGTGGGTAGCTTGTTCACTTTCTAGTGGAGTTGGCTCTTCCACTAGTAGAGGCTCCCCCTGGATGGAATCCTGGTGAAGTGGGCTTGCTTGTGGTAGCTCCCCCTGCCTTGGGGCATCTTCTTGTCCTTCTGGAGATTGGCCAGCATGTATAGTTTCTTCTTCATCAGTAGTGAACACTACATGCTATTCAGAGCTGCTTGATGATTCTTGAGCCACAGGGGCTGTCTTCTTCTTCTTCTTTTGGGGTGTTACCTTCTCAGGAGTTGGCATGTCCTTAGTCAAGACTCTATCCCATCTAGAGAAGATTCTCATGTATATCTTCCTCATGTGATTGATCTTAGATCCAGCTGCTTGACTCATCACCTCTGGTATACTACCAGCTAGGTATAGACTTAGAATTCTACCCATATTGGGTTTCTTCATACTCTCTTTAATCTTATCAAACAATACTGCAGACCAATCAATATTTAGTTGGAATATTAACCTTGTCATTAGACTGAACATATAAGCTGAAATCCTGTCATGTCCTCCAGACTTGCACAGGATAACCTTGCCAACAATTTCAGACAAGAATTTGCCTTGCAAATTCATTCTCTTCCTGTTGAAAACAGAACCTATTTTTAGGTTGGAGTCGAGTCCACACCATGTTAATGCTTCCCTAGTTTTAGAAGCAGAAACATCATCTTCTTCTTTTGTCCTTGGTAACTGAAGTATCTTTCTCAGACTTTTAGGTGAGACCTTCACCTTTGACCAATGAACTCTTGACTTAATTTTGAGGCCTGAGTCATCTAATGTTGCTCCATTCAGAAATTCCAGGACCTCCTTCTTCCAAATCTTGATCGACTCTGAAACCAGAAACTCTAACCCAGTCTCTGCGATTAGGGTTATCACGCCTTTAATATCAGGTTCCGCATCATCAAATGCGTGCCGCACGAGTTCATAACCTTCATTCACATTCTCTTCTAGCTTGGGCGCCATTAGGGTTTGAAGAAATTTGAATCTAGAGAAGAGAGGTGTCGACACACAAGTTTGATCTCGAAACTTTGTTGAGCGTGTCGACAGACAATGGCAAAATCCTATTTATACCTTTCTAGAATCGAAGATGAAAGGGCGCGTCAAAATACTTAAATTGTGTCGACACTGTTGAAAAGTGTCGACACAGACTTATAATATCTCGACACCACTTAGCTCGACACTTAGTCGAGACCTTACTTGTCTAATTCTGTGTAAAACTTAAGTGTCGACACAGACTTGGATGTGTCGACACCTACACTGCATGTGTCGACACTAATTTTCTGAAGTGTCGACACTGACTTTCTAGATGTGTCGACACCTTTTCTCTGAAGTGTCGACACCACTTTTTTGTGTCGACACAGACAACTCTGTGTGTTGACACCTTTTTACTTAGCCAATTTTGAAAACTTATTCTAAGTTTATCATACCTAATTCAATTTTAAACCTATTGAATTTGGTTTCTTCTAGAGGCTTAGTATACATGTCAGCTAGTTGATTATCTGTATTAACATACTCTAGTGAAATATCTTCTTTTTCCACATGTTCCCTTAGAAAATGGTATTTTATTTCTATGTGCTTAGTCCTACTATGGGAAACAGGATTGTTTGCAATAGATATAGCACTAGTAGAATCACAAAATAGTGGTGTTCTACTTACTTGAATACCATAATCTTCAAGCTGATGTTGTATCCACAGAAGTTGAGCACAACAACTTCCTGCCGCTACATATTCTGATTCTGCTGTGAAGATAGCCACACTTGTTTGCTTCTTGCTACTCCATGATATCAGTCTTCCACCTAGGAATTGACAGGTACCAGTTGTGCTTTTCCTATCTTCCTTGCAGCCTGCAAAATCTGCATCTGAATAACCTATCAGTTCAAAGTCTCTATTCCTAGGGTACCAAAGGCCTAGATAAGGAGTGCCCTTAAGATATCTCAGACTTCTTTTGACTACTATCAAATGAGACTCTTTAGGGCAAGCTTGGTACCGAGCACAAACACATGTAGTATACATTATATCTGGTCTACTTGCAGTCAAATACAATAGGGATTCAACTATCCCTCTATACAAAGTCTCATCTATAGGTTTCCCTACATCATCTTTGCTAAGAGACATACTTGACCCCATAGGAGTTTTCATGGTACTGGATGATTCCATACCATACTTTCTTATTAATTCTAGGGTGAACTTAGACTGGCATATGGATAAACCATTCTCAGTCTGTCTAACTTGGAGACCCAAGAAGAACTTAAGTTCCCCCATACTGCTCATTTCAAATTGTCCTTGCATAAGTTTTGCAAACTTTCTGCAAAGCTATTTTTAGTAGACCCAAATATGATGTCATCTACATATATTTGGACTAGAATGATCTTGCCTCTGGATTCCCTAAGGAATAGAGTCTTGTTTATTTTCCCCCTTGTGAATTTATTCTCAATTAGGAAACTAGACAGGGTTTCATACCAAGCCCTAGGGGCTTGTTTTAACCCATACAAAGCCTTCCTAAGTCTATAGACATAATTAGGTTGAGTTGAATCAACAAAACCTGGTGGTTGTTCCACATACACCTCTTCCTTCAGATTTCCATTCAGAAAAGCTGACTTAACATCCATTTGGTACACTTTAAACCTTTGATAGGTTGTATAGGCCAGGAACATCCTTATGGCCTCCAGTCTGGCTACTGGAGCAAAGGTTTGATCAAAGTCAATACCTTCTTCCTGCCTATATCCCTTAGCAACCAGTCTTGCTTTGTTCTTGATAATCACTCCATGTTCATCCATCTTGTTCCTAAAGATCCACTTGGTTCCAATTATGTTGTGGTCTTTTGGTTTAGGAACAAGCTCCCAGACTTTGCATCTCTTGAACTGATTCAGCTCCTCTTGCATTGCCTCGATCTAATGAGGGTCTAGGATGGCTTCTACAAATTTCTTTGGCTTAACTTGGGATAGAAAACTGGAGTAGAGTACTGAACTTAGATTTCTGCTCCTTGTTTGTACCCATCGACTTAGATCACCAATAATTTGATTGGCTGGATGATCTCTTAGATGCCTAGAAGCTGGAGGCAGCCTGTCTTCAGGTTGAACTCCTTCAGCTTCTTCAACTTGCTGTACTCCTTGGTCTACTTCTGCATCAGGTGCATCTAGTACTCCCCCGGACAACAGCCACTATCATCTACATGCTGACTTACAGTAGATCCTTCTTCAATAGTGAGCTTGTCCATCTTCTTAGTCACACCTGTGGAACTGCAAATACTTCTAGACAATTCATTGTTAATGAGTCTAACTTCATCAAATACTACATGTACTGACTCTTCTACAACTTGAGTAGTCAAGTTGTAGACTCTATAAGCCTTACTATTATTGTTGTACCCAACAAAGATCCCCTCTTAGGATTTGGCAGCAAACTTTGTCAAGTAAGACTTATCATTGTTCAGTATATAGCATTTACAACCAAAGATCCTGAAATAGGATAGGTTTGGTTTTCTGCCTTTCACAATCTCATAGGGGGTCTTATTGTGGCTCTTGGTGATAGAAGCCCTATTAATTACATGGCATGCAGTGTTTACTGCCTCAGCCCAGAAATATTCTGGGAGAGATGTATCACTTAATAGGGTTCTACTAGCATCAATCAGGGTTCTATTTTTCCTTTTAGCAATGCCATTTTGCTGAGGTGTTCTTGGTGAAGAAAATTCCTGAAATATCCCAAACTCTTCACATAGCTTTGTCAAACTATCAGACTGGAATTCAGTACCATGGTCACTTCTTATTTTCACCACTGTACTGTCTAACTCATTCTGAATTTGTTTGACAAAACTATAGAAGATACTAGGTGTTTCAGATTTCTGTCTAAGGAAGAACACCCAGAAAAACCTTGAGTAGTCATCTACAACCACAAATGTGTAGACCTTCCTACCTAGGTTGTGAACTGGCACAGGACCAAAGAGATCCATATGTAAGAGGTATAAGCACCTCACAGCATCTTTGTTCTCAATGCTATTAAAGGTGGATCTAGTCTGCTTGCCCTTTTGACAAGCTGAGCATATCCCATCTTTAATACACTTAACCTGAGGACCATTCCTCGCTAACTCTTTGCTATAGAGTTGGCCAATTGTCTTGTAGTTAAAATGGGCTAGCCTCTTATGTCATTTGACACAATGAGAGACTTTCTCATCAGCTACAAGACACACTGGAGAAACATTGTTCTCACACATAATGTCTAGGCAATAGACATTTCTCTTTCTATAACCTGTCAGAATGATCTCTTGATCATTTGACCTCCTGATATGACAACCATCTTTGACAAATGAGATGTCATATCCTAAATCACTCAGTTGACTTATACTAATAAGGTTGTATTTCAAACCTTTAACATAAGCCACTTGAGTAATTGTTATAAGGTTGCTAGAAATGTTACCAAAACCCTTGATGATTCATTTTTCAGAACCACCAAAGGTGACTTTAGGACCATCCTTGATTGGTGTGTAGTCCATTAGTAATCCCTTAGTTCCAGTCATGTGCCTGGAACATCCACTGTCCAAGTACCATATTGGTGCATGACCACTTGGACTCACCTGCAAAACAGATTAGTTAACCTTAGAACCCAAAGAATTTTTGGGTCCTTGGTGCTGGTTAGTTTGCCTCTTAACAAAACTACATGTAGCTTTTCTAGCAGGTAGAATGCTACTCACTTTGGCATTAGAATTGTGCCAATAGTCCATGGCAAAGTGGCCTACCTTGCCACAACACCAGCACTCAAATCTGTTGTACCTTTGCTTAGGTACAACCCTGGCTGATCTATCTACAACAGGCTTGTTGAGTACTGGGGCTTTGCCCTTGGACTTGGACTGAACAGTCCTAGCAGGTTTTGTAAACCCTAATCCAGGTTTACCCTTTTGATGTATAAATTCATCTATCAAAGGTAGAACAGACTTTGGTTTAGAAAACTTTGCAACTATGTCTCTCTCTTTCTGAAGACTAATCTCTAGATTTTTGATTTGATCATTCTTGAATGCTATAGTCCCCATCTGAATAACAGTTATGTTCTTCAGCCTAGATATTTCATTTAGTTTTTGATCAATCAACTTATCAAAATCTGTTGCAGCCACCTTGAGATTAGCAATCTCCTTAGCCTGACTCTTGGTCAAGGATTTGCTTTTCTTCAAAGCTTGCAACACAACTCTATATTCATCAATTAATTGATGAATATCTCCTTCAGATTCAGATTCACTCTCATCACTTGATGCTGATGAATCTGATTCTAAACCAGCACTAGAATTTGAACTATCAGAACAATTTAGTACCTGACTAGGTCCAGGCTGATCCTGAATTTTATCTTCTTTTGAAAAGGCCATCAGTCCCTGGCACTGATTGTCCTCATACTCATATATAGAGTTCATTAACTGGATGAACTCCTCTTCCTCTTTTTCAGCAAACAGTCCAATGTAAGCTTCAGCTTCCGAATTAGTTTCTGAAGAAGACATATCTGACAGGCTTTTTTCCTTCTTAGCAACAAAGGACCTTTCCTTCTTGCCCTTGATTTGAGTCTTCTTCTTATCAGTAGACTCTCCTCTTCTCTGGACAGTCAGCAACAACATGTCCTTGTTTGTTACAACAATAACAAACTATCCTTGAAGATGAAGTTCTATTTGACTTGGGCTTTCTCCTGTCCTTCTTTGATGACTTCTGTGAAGTGGATAGCTTAGTCCTCCACTGTTTCTTCTTTAGGAACTTCTGAAAATGTCTTGTGAAAGCTACAAAGTTCTCATCACTCTCAATGCTTTCAGAATTCTTACTGTCTGACTCATCTGTCTCAGTCTCAACAACTTTTGGTGGTGGAGATGGAGACTTACTTTTATATTTCTTGGTGGCTTCTGTCTTGAATGCCACTGCTCTTTTTTTATGCTCAATTCTGGTAGTCTTCTCCTCTTCTTTCCTTACCATTAGTTGCATTTCATAGGATAACAACTTTCCAAACAAAGTTGGAGGAGGAATATCTGCTAACTTGGACATTTCCCTTATGGCACAAATCTTGGTGTCCCAGTCCTTTGTTAGGGACCTCAAGAACTTATCATTCAGCTCATAATTGTTGAAATCTCTTCCATAGGACATTAACTCATTAACTATCATATAGAATTTCTTATAGCACTCAGTTATACTATCAGACCTGCCTTGTCTGAAACTCTCATATTCTTGGTTTAACAAAGACTTTTTGTCCTGTATAACTTCTTCTGAACCCTCCATGTAAACTATAAGAGTATCACATATCTCCTTTGATGTTTTATAGTGTATCAAGTTCTGAAATGTAGCATCATCTATGACACTTACAATGATATTCTGAGCCCTCTTGTCCATGGTGGCTAGAATAATCTCATCTTTTGTCATTTCGGAGAAGTCCTTAGGTGTTTTCTGATTTGCATCCAGGGCTGATACTTTCATAGGCACATATGACCCTTCTTTTACTGTGATATAGATTCTAGGGTCAGAGGCTTCCATAAATAGTCTAACCCTTTCTTTCCAGATGCCAAAAATCTCCTTTCTACATATTGGCAACTTCATTGATCCAAGTTCTTTGTGATTCTCTGTTGAACCCATTTTCTTGATTTTCTTGATTCTGCACTTGATTATACTGAATCTGCCAATAGGATCTACTCAGACAGTTATGTCCCTTTTGAGGAACCTCCCTCTGATACCACTTGAAAGAAATTGTACCTAATCACCTAGAGGGGGGGGGGGTGAATAAGCGACTTAATCTTTTTAAACTTTTAGGCAGATTATATCACAGATTTCACAGAACTATAAACAACATACACAACATCAATCACATACACAGAGTACACACAGTTTTATAGTGGTTCCCTAAGGTTTGGGTACATCCACTTTCCTCCTTTGCCTATCTAGTAGTGTACTAGATTCGGCCAAACTCCTCCACTATTCCTCAGATCCTCAGATCTTACACTTAGAACCCCAACCAGGTTCCTACAGCTCAGAGTGATCCCACTCCTACAACTCAGGCTCAACAGCCCTACCACTAAGTCTACACAAAGACCTACACTCAGCCACAAGGCCTACACTCAGAGAAATGAATCTCCTACACTCAGGCACTCAGGCCCTACCACTCGGCCTTTATAATTTCAGGCTTACAACTCAGATCCCTAAGGATCCTACAAGAAATTAAGAATACAATGTATATACCTACAACTCAGAATAAGAGAGAAGAGTTGACAGGTTTCTTGATGAGTTATTGAAAGAACTCTGCTGAGATCAACCTCACTTGGCTTTTTTCAAAGCTTCTTGAATGTAGAACACAATAGGGTTGAGTGTCTTTGCAGCTGATCTTCAATCACTGCAACTTAAGTTTTAGATCTCAATCTGAAACCTACTTCACAGCCTGGTTCCAACAGCTGTCTTCTTGGAAGGAGCTCTCTCTCTCCAACTACTTAGATCTTCACTTGAAGGTCTTCAATGAATTACTTTCCAACAACTTGTTATCTTTTGAATGTATAAGCCTTTATATAGACTTTCTTCATGGTGAGCAGCTGATTCGGTTCCTAACGACTTTCTGACAACTCTGACAGTTGCAGTAGACCGGCTGGAATGGCAGCTGTCATGTCATCCAGTCACTTCTTGAAATATCTGTAACTGTCTGAAAGTGTCGAGACAGTCTGTCTTTAAGTGTCGACACTTATAGACTAAGTGTCGACACAAGTAGACTAAGTGTCGACACTAGCCTTCAAGGTGTTGACACAACTCCTTGTGTTGTAGAATTTACTTCTCGACACAACTTCTTCAATATGTGTCGACACTGATATTGTGTGTCGACACAACTCATTGTTCTTCAGTACTTAGTTGAATTCTGCTAAGTGTCGACACTACTCCTTTGTGTCGACACATCTTCTTGTGTTGAACTTGTTCAGTGTCGACACATCTTCTTGGTGTCGACACATGCCTTTTGTGTTGATACTTTCTGAGTGTCGACACAGCTTCTTGTGTCGACACATTCTTCTTTTGTTGAGACTTTGGCTGAGTGTCGACACATCTTCTTTGTGTCGACGCTTGTACTTAGAATTTGTTGAACTTTGCTGAGTGTCGACACAACGTCCTAGTGTCGACACTTTCTTCATGTGTTGAGTCTTCTGCTGTGTGTCGACACATTCTTCATCATGTCGACACTTGTACTTAAACTCTGTTGAAGTTTGCTGACTGTCGACACAGCCTCCAAGTGTCGACACTTTCTGATATCGACGAAGTTCCTCTGGGTGTTGCCACTGCTTCTAAGTGTCGACACTGCTTCACTGGACATTTCTTCATTGAGTGTCGACACATCCTGTATGTGTCGACACTTTCCTTCTGGTGTCGACTCTGCATCCCTGGTGTCGACACAATAACTCCAAGTGTCGACACTGCTTATCTAGGTGTCGATAGAAGTCTTCTTAAGTGTCGACACTTTCCTTCTGGGTGTCGACACATGGACTTAGAAACTTTTCAGCTTTCCCTATAAATACTTGACCTGCACAACTAAACTCAAAACACATCAAATACATTTTGATGTATATCATTGAGTAGGGTGAGACTTCTTCAAATCAGGTACATTTATTCTAATGTACCCAACACAACTAGAACCTGTCAATTTCTAGGTGGAAGGCTGGTGTCATGGAGCAGCAAGAAGCAGACCAGTGTGGCTATCTCCATAATAGAGTCAGAGTATGTGGCTGCAGGAAGTTGCTATGCTCAACTTCTATAGATTCAACATCAGCTAGAAGATTATGGTATTCAAGTAAGTAGAACACCTTTATTTTGTGATTCTAATAGTGCTATTTCTATTGCCAATAATCCTGTCTCCCATAGTAGTACTAAGCACATAGAAATAAAATACCATTTTCTAAGAGAACATGTGGAAAAAGAAGACATTTCCCTAGAGTATATTAAGACAGATAATCAGTTAGCTGATATGTATACTAAGCCCTTAGATGAAACCAAATTCAATAAGTTAAAAATTGAATTAGGTATGATAAACTTAGAATAGTTTACAAAAATTGGCTAAGTAAAATAGTGTCGACACACAGAGTTGTCTGTGTCGACACATAGAAGTGGTGTCGACATTTCAGAGAAATGGTGTCGACATATCTAGATAGTCTGTGCCGACACTTCAGAGAATTAGTGTCGACACATTCAGAGTAGGTGTCGACACATCCAAGTTGGTGTCGACACTTAGGATTTATATAGAATTCGTCGAGTAAAGTCTCGAGTAATCGTCGAGCTGAGATATGTAAGTGTCGACACATATATTCTGTCGACTATATTGGTGTTGACACATAGTTGTCGAGACATTAGAAGTAAGTGTCAACACTTTTCAACAGTGTCGACACATTTCAAGTATTTTGTCGCGCCTTTTCACCTTCGATTCTAGAAAGGTATAAATAGGATTTCCCTAGTGTTTGTCGACACGCGCACCATAGTTTCGAGACCAAACTTGTGTGTCGACATCTCTCTTCTCTAAATTCAAAATTTATTCAAACCCTAATGGCGCCTAAGCTAGAAGAGAACATTAATGAAGGATATGAGCTCGTGCGACACGCCTTTGATGACGCAGAACCCGAAATCAAAGGTGTGGTAACCCTAATTGCCGAGATTGGATTGGAGTTTCTTGTATCATAACCAATTAAGATCTGGAAGAAGGAGGTCCTTGAATTTCTGAATGCAGCAACTCTTGATGAATCTGGACTCAAGATTAAGTCCAGAGTTCATGGGACAAAATTGAAGGTCTCCCCTAAAAGTCTAAGAAAAGTTCTTCAACTACCAAGGACAAAGGAGAAAGAAGATGTATCTGCTTTTAAAACTAGAGAGGCATTGACATGGTGTGGTTTAAATTCAAACCTGAAGATAAGATCTGTGTTCAACAGAAAAGGAATGAACATACAGGGCAAGTTCTTATCTGAGATTGTTGGAAAGGTGATACTGAGCAAGCCTAGAGGACACGATAGAGTTTCTGCTCATATGTTCAGTCTGATGACAAGGATAATCTTCAAACTTAATACTGATTGGTCTGCAGTACTATTTGATAAGATAAAAGAGAGCCTGAAGAAGCCAAATATGGGTAGAATTCTGAGTCTATACCTAGCTGGAAGTATTCCTGAAGTAATGAACCAAGCTGCTAGTTCTAAGATAAACCACATAAGGAGAATAGATGTAAGAATCTTCTCTAGGTTGGATAGAGTATTGACAAAGGAACAACCATCTCCAGCAAAGGATACATCTCAAAATAAGAAGAAGAAGAAAGCCATTGTGGCTCCTGAAACCTCAACTAGCTCAGAGGAGCAAGTTGAATTCAGTTCTGATGAAGAGAGAAGAAATGCTAGACAGTCACCAGTAAGTCAAGTAGAAGCTCAGAGGCAGGGGGAGCTACCCTCAGCTAGCCCAATTCCCCTGGATCCACTCCAGGGGGAGCTTCTACAGGTGGATAAGCCAACTCCTTTAGAGAGTGAAAGGACTACCCAAACAATACTTGAGGTAATTACTGAAGTTAATCAATTAAATTTACCTATTGAGGTTGAAGTTTTGTCTGATTCATTACCTGATGTTAATCAGCAAACACAGATACATAGTCAACCCCAGGATGTGGTCATGGAGGACACATTTGTTGCTGATAAAGAGGTGTTAGGTGCTCCTGAGATTAGAGATTCACCAGTTCAACCTCAACAAGAATTTACAATGGAAGAGCTCTTCCCTGACCTTATACAGACTGACTTTGAAGGAGAGAAAGCAGCTGTTGAGGGGGAGTAGGTAGATTTTCAGGGGGAGCAGGTTAGGTCTCAAGAAGAGACAGCAAGAAAAGAACCTGATGTGTAAAAGAATACTGAGGAGCTACCTAGGACTGAGAAGGATTTACCTCCTAGTCCAAAGGATAGGGTGGACATAGCCAGCACATCGGCTTCTGAAGATGAAGAGGCCGTTAGAGCCAAGAAGAGGAAGTTCCAGGTCTTCAAGAGAAGAAGCCAGACATACAAAAAGGCTTTGCAAACAATTGCACCACAGCCTGCCCCAACTACTGACTATAATTCACTGATGGTGGCTATATAGATTAAGCTAGATGAGCAAAGAACAGCTTTGGAAAGGTATATAGATGAATGTCAGAAATCGCTTCAGTTTAATCTGGCACAAGACATCAAATCTATAAGATTTGAAGTAAATCAAAACAAGAAGGAGATGACTGAGTGTTTTCATAAAGGAGGGAATGCAGTGGTCTATTTTGCTACTCATCAAGAGAAGATTAAGACTCAAGTGGATGACATGGCTGTAAAACAAGGATATGTACTAGAGAATCAGATAAGAATTAATGATAATCTGACTGCTTCCCATAATGCCATTGTCACAGAAATAAAAAATATAGCTACTCCACCACCTGCAGAGAGTGCAACTGCCAAAGCTGAGTTTGATAAGAAGTTCCAGGAAAGCCTCACTGCCTTTAAAACTGTTCTTGAAGATTCTCAGAAGGCCATTACTGAATAGCTTAAGAAGTTTAAACCTTTCTATAAGGATGAAGTTAACTATCTTAATGCTCAAATCAGATTTCAAAAGGATGATCTTAAGGATCACATAGTTACAGAAGTCATAAAGGGGGAGAGGGTGTTAGTCAAAGCAAGCTCTGATCATGCAAAATGGATTTCAAATTCCATCAGAGCCACCCTTGGATATCCACCTTTACATGATGATGACAATGTGGCAGAATCTGGGATTAATCCTGCTGTGTTTGGAGGAGAACATACTGAAGTGGCTCAAGTGATATACCCTCCTACAGATTTTGATATGATACATCATGAGGTACAGTCTATGTATAGTCCTCATGAGGGTAATCAAAATGTTATACTTGAGAAATTAGTACAGCCTGTGCTAGAGGCTATCTTAAAAGAACAAGAGGCATTACTAAAAGAACAAGAGACACAATTATCTAAGAAAAGGTTCAGAGAGCAAGCTGAATTGAGGCCAGACTTTGAACAATGGAGCCCCACATCCAGAATTATCATATTGACTGCTTGGAAGGCTGCTAAGGATAATATCCTGGATAGAGGCAAGTGGTATTCTGAACAAGAGTGGAGGAAACATGAGAATAGGCAAGAGGCCATTGTGCAATATAAAAGAAAGGCTAAGTTGGGAAAGCTACCTCCTAATGCACAGGAGCCTAGCAAGTACTTCCCTAAGCCTTATCATTATTTTGAAAGGCAGAAGATAAAGGCTGAAGAGCAGAAAAAGAAGGATCTTAAAGGAAAGAAGCCTGCTGATGACAATGATGCTCCAGTCCAAGCAAAGATTCAATCTGGAAAGGGCATTGTGATCAAGGAACATGAGCAGCCTTAGGATAGAAATTTTTTCTTAAGTTTACTATTTGTAATCATTGGCATTTAAATCTATGTAAACTTTTGATTAAATGAAAATGTTGAAGTTGTAAGAACAATGTGATATGTGTTTAATCTATTACATTACTGTTCTGAGATAATTGTTTATACATGTTTTGTTTTTACATGTTTAGTACTTACCCTGTCATTTAATATTGTTATACATCATACTGTGAATTTGTTATGTATGGTGTATGTTGAAACCGGAACCCGGCTTCCTGTGGAGCTCGCCCTTGGGGAAAGGGGTGGTCTCGCGCCTACTTCGCTCCTGCAAGAAAAACAACAAGACAAGGAGGAACAGACCCAAGGGCTCGGCGGGGAGGTCCCACCACAAACCCGGAAGATCTCAGAGCACTTCCCCTCCTTAGCCTGAAGCCGAGCTAAGGTACCCACAGAAAGCACTTAGAGAATTTGGGGAGAGGAGCTCAGGGAAAAAACTTGCCTTCTGGGGTACCCCTTGGGTCCTATTTATAGTTTTTGAAATCCGGACTGCCAATAACCAAAATAGCTGACCTGAAATTACCAGGAAACCCTTGGCTGGGCCTGCCAACAGCCAAACTCCGCTGTTTTGAAGGGCTATGGGCAGGCCAGCAGGGGTAAAACAGTAAAAAGTACCTCTGATCCCCAGACGAGCTGGGACCCCTGGCCACCTCGGCGTGCTTTGCTCGCCAGCTGCTGCCGAGCTCCACTGCGGGGTTGCGAGGCTCAGCCCGCTCGGCGAATGCCGGGCTCGGGGTCGCCGATCGACGAACTCTGGTCGACGGATGCCGAGCTCAGCCTCGCCCCTGCCGCTGCCGAGCTCGCCTGCTGCTCCCAGTCTGCCCTACTCGCCCCTTGATGACCTTGCTCGCCGGACACGGGGTTGTACACAATCACCGCTCTTTTCGAGCTTATCAAAAAGCTCGGAAAGAAACATCCAACCCGAAGTGTGCGGCGAGCTCCAGCTGGCGAGTTGAAGGGAATCTTCTGGTGGGGGCCACCTGCGGCTATATATATGCACCTGCTCTGCTGCCTGACTCTTGCCATTCCCCCTGCTGCCTTGCCAAGATACCCCTTCCGAAGGAGATTCAAGAGCGCATAGATCAAGACCGCCAGGCTTCCGAGGCTCGCATTGCCGCGCTGACGGCGGTCCCCGCAAAGGTTCCTCAAATTGACCCCGCCGAGCCGAGCTCCAAGAGGACAAAGCCATTCCCCGAGGCGGCCGAGCCCTTCTTCCACGACCTGAGGGCCACTTTGGCTCGCGAGACCGGCTCTTCTACTCGAACTATTCTGGAGAATGATAGGGAGGTCGTTGTTGTTGGTGACGATCAGGGCGGCCTTCCAGATGACGAGGGCACCGCGCCGCGGGTCCCTACGCCGCGAGGCGAGGTCACGCTCGCCACGTCGCAACTCTCGGCCCCGGACAACCATCCACGGGATCCGCCGCTCCTCTTCGGGATCATGCCTGTGAGCTCGCAGAGGCCAGCTTCACCACCTGGCCCCCCTCCTCGGCAAATTGATGCGGCCGCCGGGGGGGGGGGGGGGGGGGGGGCTGGGGTCCATTCCTGTCCCGGGCTTCGAGCCCGTCTCGCCGGGGGCTCGCGGCCCAGGTCGCGGGAAGGACCTGAGGTTCATCCCTCCTCGCATCTCCTTTGAGCTGCGGAGTTCTACAGGTCTGCCTTGCTCAACTCTGTGCTTCGCAAGCTTTTGCTCTGCTGACATCTGCCTTTACAGCCCTTCCCAGTCAATCGGCTGCCGAGGAGTCCTCACGGGCAGCCCACCACTCTCCCCTCCCGTCTCCGAGCTCGCTGGACTCTTATCTGGGTCCGGAGGTGGATCAGGGCGAGCTGTCGAGGAGGGAGGTTAAGCTCCTCAAGAAGCTGGTGGGTGGTCTGCGCGAGGTGCAAGGAGTCAACGAGACGTTGCAGCGCGACTATGCGCGCCTTGCTGAGGAGGTGCGCCTCGGCCGACCTGGCGAGTTGATGTCTCCTTCCCGACTCCTGGATGAGATAGATGACGGTCTCTTGGTCGCGCAAAGGAACTCTGGAAGGATCCGAGAGCTTCTTCGCGTGCGGCAGCTTGGGGGGCGGGGATCGCGAGGCCGGGGTAGGTAAATTTGCGGGCTCCTCTGCCGAGCCGACCGGCGCTCGCATCCTGGTGCCCTCCCTGCTCGCGCGCCCCGTTTTCTATTTCGAACTTTCCCCTGCTGGGATGAATAATTTTTAGAACATTTTTAATTGTTATTTAAATAAAAAGCCATAATGTTTTGACTTAGCCTCAGTTGGGATGCGCTGGAAGCCGACGAGCTGGGGTGGCGAGCTGGGGTGGCGAGCTGAGGTGGCGAGATGCGGCGATGTGACAGCCTGCCTCGGATTCCTTTTCCTATAAATAGCCCCCCCTCACCTACCCCCGTACTGTCTTTATTGCTTTGCTTCCCTTCCCTGCTTTTTCCTTCTTCTGCTCGCGCTGCGCTTTGCTTCTTCCCTGCGATCATGGGCAAGACTAACCCGGACGCTGATGGCCGCTCCAAATGCGCGCAGCATTTCGCGGATTACTGCTTCTTCGACGGCCACACCACCGAGGAGGAGCTCGCAGAATTCATAGCCCTGTATGTGCCGTCGGGCTTTGAGGCGCGCAGGCCGGGACCGGGCGAGGCCATCAACACGTTCTATAAGGACGAGCTCATATTCCCCATCTCGCACTTCGAGGTGGGGCTGCGACTTCCCTTGTGGCCGGAGATCCGGCAGATCCTGAAATACTACGGGGCCGTCCCCGCACAGCTTAACTCAAACGCCATCGCCATGATGGTGGCGTTCGCGAGCTACCTCCGGCGGGAGAGGATCGAGTTCAACCTGACAGTGTTCAGGAAACTCTTCTCCTATAAGGCGACGACGGACGGGGTCGCCTACTTCGGCGGCTCCTTGATCAAAGTTCGCGAGATCGCGAACAAGCACCACACCTGGATGACCAAGATCGCCTTCATCAAGGGTGATCTCGGCAACATCCCCTACTCGCCGCAACAGAAAGGCGAGGAGGTGTACCGCCCGCCGGCCGTGTCCGGCAACGACGCCGAGCTCCACAAATTCTTCCTCCACAAAGACTTCGAGGTCGCCTTCCTGCGGAGGGGCCTCGACGCGCTCCCCCCGGTTCTGCCTGGCGAAGGTATGTTCTCCTTATCTTGCCGAGCTCGCCTACTCGCGAGCTCGGCACATCATCATATCTGAGTTTTCTAACCTTTCCAAGTATTTTCCTGCAGGGGAGCAAATAATCCCCGCGAACCCGCCTTTTGCGGACCCGGGGCTTGATATTGACCCTCTTGCTCGCGAGAGGGCGGCGGCAGCGGCCTGCCGAGACGAGGCAGCCCTCTCACAGCCCTCCTCCGGCAAGAGGCGTTCTGAGGACGCGGGGTCGAACCCGCCATCTGGCCCCCGTCAGGTGAAGAAGATGCGGAGAGCCCTGCTAGCTCCGTGGGGGCAACAACAACATCAGTCCAGCCCCAAGTACATCAGCTCGTCGGAGACTCCCCCCGACGCGTCCCCGGGGAGCCCGCTGAAGGAGACGACCAGCAAGGGCCGAAAGGGCGGCAAGGCCCCCTCTTCCTCGGCTGCGATCTCCCCTCCTCCCTCGGCGAAGAGGGCTGCCCGCGAGCGCGCGCCACCGAAGCAGCACCCCCTCTTCAACTTTGGCGTGCGCTGGAAGGATTCTGCGGGCGAGCCCATGCTGCAGTGGGACGAGCTCGCTCATCGAGTCTCCGTCTCCACCCTGCACCCGTCCTGTCACGACCGCGAGCCCGCCACCGGTCATGCCTACGCCCTCGGCTTCGGCCTTTATGGTCGGGAGGATGCCGAGGCCTACAAAAGGGCGACCCTCCGGCAGCTCGGCCATGAGGGCCTGCAGTCCCACCTGCGGACTCTGGAGCTGCACCATATGCTGGCTCGCCGCAGCTTCGCCCTCAGCCACCAGCTCGAAAAGGCCGAGCAGGCTCGCGACCTCGCCAAGGAGCAGGTCGCTGATCAGGCGAGGCGGCTCGGCATCGCAGATAGTCTTCTCGCCCAGACTACTGGCGGGCTGGTAAGTGTCTCGCTCCGCTCTCTTTTACTTAGCTTTACGCTGTTGTTAAATGGGCTTTTCTCCAGGATGCCAAGGCGGCGGGAGAGCTCCAGGCTCGCAATACTGAGCTGGGGGAGGAGAACGGCCGCGTGCGCGCGCAGCTGGCCGCGGATGCCGACACTGCTGGCGAACTCCAGGCGCGCAACGTCGAGCTCGGGGAGGAGAACGTCCGCCTGTGCGTGCGCCTTGGAGAGTTGGAGGGCGCGAACGCTAAGCTGAAGGGGGAGAACCAGCACCTTCTCGGCGAGGTGCGTCGCCAGGCGGAGATCTTCTTCCCATCGCACGACATCGATCCCACACTCCCCTACAAGAGCCCGCGCATCTTCGGCGAGGCGGACCTCGTCGAGAGACTGCGGATCAACTCCATCCAGACCGCCGAGTGCACCCTCACGATGATGAAGGACTCCGGGGTGCTGGTGGAAGGATGCGGGGAGATCTCCGCTCGGGACCTGATGCCGAGTCTGTTTCCGGCGACGCCGCCCAGCGAGAAGGAGGATAGCCTGGACGCGATGTTCGGGAAGAGCTTCCAGGACCACTCGGGCGACGGCGAGGACCAGTCCGGCGGAGGGGGCGAGGCCAGCTGACAGCCTTGTATTTTTCTTCTTTTTTCTTTTTTGACTACTCGCTGTGGCGAGCTCCCTGTACATTTGTGAATAATAAATGAAAGTGCTTTGATCATACCGGTGTTCTTTTCTATGCCCGTTGTGTTATAAATGTATGTGAGTGCTTCCTCCCGCGACCTCGCAGAGACGGGTTCCGCGAGTAGAGTGATCATGAGAGCGTGCACGCGAGCGAAGCATGTTTGGAGTGTTCGCCGAGCCCCAAATGATTTCGCGGCGAGTTACTCTCTGCCCTTATTACGCCGTTACTACTCGCGCGCGGCCTTCTGCCTTCTATCCGCCTACCTTCACTCGCACGCGAGCCACCCAGGTTGTGCCCATCGTAGAAGAAATTTTTCGAAGTGTGATGGGTCCGGGGTGTGAGGCGCCCCGGTCTGGCTTATCTTTGGCGAGGCCCGGGCTCGCGGCCTGCTTTCCCATGCCGAGTCGGAAATGATGAGCCCGAACTCGCCTATGCCGAGCCCTCCAGTCCGGCCTGCCTTCTCGATTACGCCGAGCTGAGTTTGCCGAGCCCGAGCTCGCCCTGACAGGACCCTTTCCCCTTGCTCCCTGCCACAGACCTTGGCCTGTTCCTAACGACTTCAAGGCCGGCACCATCGAGTGACCTCCGGCTCTGCCAGCTAGGGGAGCCTGACAACGGGATCTATTCGAGGCCAAGGATGACACCGAGTGACTTCCAGCCCTGCCAGCTAGGTGAGAGCCTGACAGCGGGATCTGCTCGGGGTCCACTACTACCACCATCGAGTGACTTCCAGCCCTGCCAGCTAGGTGAGAGCCTGACAGCGGGATCTGCTCGAGGCCAAGGATGACACCGAGTGACTTCCAGCCCTGTCAGCTAGGTGAGAGCCTGATAGCGGGATCTGCTCGGGGTCCATTACTACCACCATCGAGTGACTTCCAGCCCTGCCAGCTAGGTGAGAGCCTGACAGCGGGATCTGCTCGAGGCCAAGGATGACACCGAGTGACTTCCAGCCCTGTCAGCTAGGTGAGAGCCTGACAGCAGGATCTGCTCGGGGTCCATTACTACCACCATCGAGTGACTTCCAGCCCTGCCAGCTAGGTGAGAGCCTGACAGCAGGATATGCTCGAGGCCAAGGATGACACCGAGTGACTTCCAGCCCTGTCAGCTAGGTGAGAGCCTGACAGCGGGATCTGCTCAGGGTCCATTACTACCACCATCGAGTGACTTCCAGCCCTGCCAGCTAGGTGAGAGCCTGACAGCGGGATCTGCTCGAGGCCAAGGATGACACCGAGTGACTTCCAGCCCTGTCAGCTAGGTGAGAGCCTGACAGCGGGATCTGCTCGGGGTCCATTACTACCACCATCGAGTGACTTCCAGCCCTGCCAGCTAGGTGAGAGCCTGACAGCAGGATCTGCTCGAGGCCAAGGATGACACCGAGTGACTTCCAACCCTGTCAGCTAGGTGAGAGCCTGACAGCGGGATCTGCTCGGGGTCCATTACTACCACCATCGAGTGACTTCCAGCCCTGCCAGCTAGGTGAGAGCCTGACAGCGGGATCTGCTCGAGGCCAAGGATGACACCGAGTGACTTCCAGCCCTGTCAGCTAGGTGAGAGCCTGACAGCGGGATCTGCTCGGGGTCCATTACTACCACCATCGAGTGACTTCCAGCCCTGTCAGCTAGGTGAGAGCCTGACAGCGGGATCTGCTCGAGGCCAAGGTGATGATCTTTCTTGCTAACAAGTAATAATTCAATGTGATTTCATTCTACATTCTAATACAATTATGTAGATGGACTTAACTAGATTGAATTAGCATTCAGGCAAGCGCACCTATCAATCGTAATATATGAGAAATCTACATCTCGTGTCGTATTCCACAGGGTCGTTTCAACTATTCGTACTCACCCTCCCTTTATTTTCATACCTCTAAACAAAAGTGATATTTAAACTACATTAACCTAACTATGACCAATTGGATGATTCAGTGTTGGAGAAATAAAAATGATAACAACATGAAGCTTTTAAATAATTACATGAACAAATCCATTTATCAATTCAATTCTAAGCGATCATGACATGAAAAGAGTGTTACATTTGTGCAATGTAAAGGTTAATTTTTCATCAAAATTCTCTCTCGAGCAATTCCAAATCTAAACCTAAGATAGTAAATTTTCTCTCGAACAATTCACAACACTCAAGTTCGCAATAAACAAAATACCTTTATTATTACATAAATTCATGGATTTTATTTCT
This sequence comes from Platanthera guangdongensis, assembly GCA_039583875.1. Classification (NCBI taxonomy): domain Eukaryota; kingdom Viridiplantae; phylum Streptophyta; class Magnoliopsida; order Asparagales; family Orchidaceae; genus Platanthera; species Platanthera guangdongensis. The sequence goes on along the minus strand of CM077162.1, from coordinate 178,949,968 downwards.
AAATTAACATGAATCCTTTTATCCGTGTTCTAATTTTCCAAACAAAATATCTCTCGATCATAAAGTTTGAATTACAAAGGGAATTATCATCACAATATGAACATATCAAAAGCATTGCAAAGAACCAATTTCTCAATCTAGCCAATTGCAAATTGTGTAAAACAAATAAGAAGTTCATAAGGATGATTAAACTCTTTGTTTGAATGCATAAACACAAATAAAATACTACAAATGTAACATGAACACGGTGATACATGATTACTAAAATGTTCAAAGAGAAATTGATGCAAATTAAAACATAAATTGAAGATGGATCATCAAGAGAAAGAAAGGATTCAAAGGGTTAATGATTAAAATAAAAAATACATATGAATACCCTTCAATCCTCCTTGCCTTGAATGCTCCCCTTCGGCCTCCAGCAGTTCTCCAATCCAGAAATGATCCAAAAGTCCTAAATAAATTTTTCTACAGGAAATTTATAGTTCCCTTGCAAACAGGTCGGACACGAGGTCGCACACGGCCGTGTGGCAGGACGTGTGGACGGTTCCTAAGAGGTTCCTGGGCGGTTCCCCACGAGAAGGCGTGTCTGGTCGTGGGCCGTGTCAGATGACACGGGTATGGACACGGCCGTGTGGTCGGCCGTGTTCCCCAGACACGGGTTGGTCGGCAGCCGTGTGCAAAGATGACACGGGTATACACACGGGCGTGTGCCATACCGTGTGGGTTCCAGCGTCTGCGCCAAATTCTTCAGCTCCAGGTGCATAGGACACGGGTGGACACACGGCCGTGTGTCTGGCCGTGTGCACAAAATTTTTGTCCTGTCATCAGCCATGTAGACTCCGTGAACTCCTCTGTTTGCTCCGAAACTTTTAGGTCCATTGGTTGGCATTACCTGCAATAGAAAAATGATAGACTCAGTAAATGGTTTATTATAAGAACTGACAAGGACTTCTAAATATGCTCTTCTATCTATGATACTACAATTTCTTTGATATTATCATGAAATCAACACCAAAAGGGGCAGGAAATGGTAGACATGATTACAATTATGATAGTAAAAAGCCTATCATAATCGTACTCATCAAATACCCCCAGACTTAGATGTTTGCTTATCCCTAAGCAAACTAATTCAAACACCTGGGTTACCATTAAATAATTTTGCCTCCGCACACTGGTTGCTATGAATTTAAGAGAACTTTGGTGCTGTAATCGCATAGGAAATAATTTAGCAGACTTTTCTAAATATATATTTATCTTAAAATTCCTCTAGTATATCATTGTAACTATCTCTCACTCGCTTTTAGAAATAAAAGTATAGTCATCTTTAACAAATATGAGGAGAAAATAACAATCTCTATAAGATACGTATTAGTGTTTCAAAGCTTATAAGTACTCGTACTGATAATCATGAACTTACCCTTTTTACACCCTCATCACAACATAATTTAGAATTAGTAAGGTTGGATCCTTAGGACTTGAATTTTGGTGTAGCCTTTTTGGCTTAGGATAGAAGATTAAAGGTGAGGTAATCAAGGATAATTTTGATGAATTTTTCACACCTAAATCTTGATTGAGCCTTATGTTGGAAAATACCTTAACATATTTCAATTTTATGTAAACACCCCCAGACTTTGCAATTTGTATATTTCCCACATTTTGAAGGGCACTCTATTTTTTATATACATTTTTTTTAACCAAGGGACCATAGTAGGGATCATTCCAAGTGGGTGCAAGTATACACGCACTCAGGCCACATATCACTATGTCTTTTTTTTGGGTTCAAAGTAGGGATCATTCCAAGTGGGTGCAAGGATACACGCACTCAGGCCACATATCACAATGAACAAATCATTCCAAGCAGGCATCAATGATAGGTGTGCTAATAGGTAGAGATTTGGCCTTGGTGAATTTAAATAGTAGAACATCAAAAGGATGGGGATTAGGTTCAAATTGGGTGTGCAAGTGTATCATGTTAAAGGTGTTGGGATAACACGGCTCAAGCTATCCAATAGGAGGCCTAAGTCATTTCCGCCCTTACTAATTAACCTTTGTAATGTTTTGAGAAATGCTAGAGGGTGAGTCCTAGACATCAATATGGAGTAATTTTTAATTTTAAAGCCCTAATACCAAATTATAAAAATGTTACACTCATCGACTCACTTTATTATAGATAAATATATTTTCTAAAATAGAGTGTTGGATAGTTACTAATATAGAGGAGTAATCTTTAAAATTAAATTATATAGAGAAAATTAAGCTAAAAAAATTTCTATGCTTAATTACGAAATCAACAAAGTTGAATACTTTATGAGTCTACATCAATTCATTTTAATCAGTGTGCGAAGGTAAATTAAATATTTATAATCCCAAATGAATGAATAATGAGAGCTTAAAAGATCAACAAAATTTGTAGGGGGACAAACTTGAGTATTATGATAGGCAGATTAGAATCAATTGTAACCACATGAATAACCATTCTACCCCCAGACTTAAGATTTGCAATGTCCTCAGTGCAAATTAAAAAGCGAACATAGAGTGATTTCATGATGATATATAAAAAGAAACTGCTATCATAATAAGTAGAAGAGCACAGTAAAGAAACATGAGCTGTAATGAAATGCACTGATATATAATAGCTGATTCAACTGAATACACTGAAAAAAAACAATACAAGATACGATATATGAAGATAGAACTACATCGATACATATCAGAAGTACTCATGGTGGCCTGTCGAATCGTCCGGGAAGGAAGGCGGTGCTGGAGCTGGCGGCTGGCGGGGGCGATCCCAAGGTGGTCTCTAATCTGTGTGAGGAGATCCTTAATTTCCTGATGTTCCTCCTTAATTTCCTGAAAGCGTGGCGAGAGCTCGGTGTCGAAAAACTGTCGGAACTCGCGCGAGTATCGTGACTGAGGTGGAGGAGGTGCAGTAGATGACTCGCCATGAGCGTAGGTGGAACGGGGTGGAGGCACCAACGGCTCGTCGAGGTCAGGATCTATCTCATCCTCACTGTCATCCTGTATGTGCGGTCCACGTCGAGCAATAGAATATATAACCCCTCCCCGGCCCTGACGGGCGGTGACGAGGCGGAGGGCGCGAAGACTAGCCATCGTGATAGGCACGGTCTTTGCGACCACTGTCATCTGGGGGAGGGCTAAAAAGATGCCCATATTCTTCACGAGGCGAGTAATGTAGGGTGCTACGCAAATAGACCCTATACGAGGGGTGTCAGCCTGATGAAGAATAAACTGTGCTAGAAGATAACCGAGATGTAGAGGATATCGTGATGTCATGCTGTAGAGGTATAACAGATCCTGCCTACTGACAACTCCGGAGCTTTCGCCCCGGCCGCTCAACGTGTGGCTGAGTAGATGGTGGATGTAGTGGAGGGCGGGGGAAATCAATTTAGATGCCTTGGATCTCTTGGCCTCGTAGGCGCCAGTGTCGAAAGAAATCTGGCGCCATATACCACCGGCCATATCGCGGTTGGGGAGATCGAAGTGGAGTTCGGGGTAGGCGGCACTAAAAAGGAACGACTCCTCATACACCCCTAAATATTGGGTGAATTGGAGTATGGTGAGTGTATAAAATGTGCCACCCACTCGAAATGAAACTATCCCCTCGGGCGCGTGCGGTGCGTCGATGAAATTTGGCCTAAAGCTGGAATAAAATGACGACAGGAACTCTAAGGTGAGTTCCCTAAAGCCTAATTCTTCTATGGCAAAAAATTGATTCCACCCCGTTACAGAAATCAGCCCCCTGACATCTCCAGCTAAGTTTATCTCCTCAAGTACGCTCCAATCTATCATGCGTATGTCTTGAAATTTTTTGTATTGCAAGCGGTTGAAGCGGGCGGTGTGCGACGCATCTGTGAAAATTAGCGGAGCAGCGGCATCCCGCCTCTCCGTGGAGACTTGTAATTCCGGTCGGCGACGGCGACCACCACTTCTTCCGGAAGACATAATGTAGACGGGGAGAAATGCGAGTTAAGGGGGACGAGAATTGGAAAAGATGGTGCCTTGGGGATCAGGCCACGGGATGAGTGATGCTGGGAGAGTGTTTGGAGTGAGCAAGGAAGAAATCCACACGGCCATATTTATACATGTTGAACACGGGTTCGCACACGGGCGTGTGTGAACCCGTGTTAGGGAATATTTAGCCTCGTGGAACACGGGGTGCGTCGGTCCGTGTAAAATAATGGTACACGGGTGCGCACACGGGCGTGTGTGCACCCGTGTTATGGGATTCGATGCCTCGTGGAACATGGGCCTGCCTCGGTCCGTGTGGTCAAAGTGGATGGGGACAGCGCGTCAGGTGGACACGGGAGCCAACACGGCCGTGTGTTGCCCCGTGTCGCAGCTGGCACGGTGCATAAACACGGGTAGGTGGATAACACGGCCGTGTGGTGAGCCGACACGCCCGTGTTCGGTGTCTCGACACATCGGTCTCGACGATCGCCGAGACCGATGAACACGGCTAGGCACATGGGTTGGTGCTAACCCGTGTTGTGCTCGGGATGAAATGGCCTTTTTGCGGAATTAATTCCACACGGCTGGGCCTGAGCCTGTGTCACATACACGGCCATGCACACGGCCGTGTGTGTAGCCGTGTGCCACTCCAGAAAAATTATTTTACAGAAATTTTTTTTTTCTTTTTCTCATTAAAATTTGATGGAAAATTTTTTTCATTAACATTTTTTTCTTTAATTTTTCATTGCAACTAATTAGACTTATACTAAAGCAAGAATACTTAGAAACACCTATTATACTTAATATTAAATTAATATAGCCGGAGGCAGGTTTCTAGACGAGCGAAGTCCATAGGGATTTCACCATAATAAGGTTTAAGTCGGTGACCATTAACCTTAAAATCTCCCTTCTCTGGGTGAGTTAACTCGACGGTACCGTAGGGAAAGACTTCTTTAACTTTAAAGGGTCCGGACCACTTAGACCTTAACTTCCCTGGGAATAATCGTAATCTGGAGTTATAAAGGAGGACTTGGTTACCTTTTTGGAATACCTTGGGTTTACGAAGGTGACGGTCATGAAATAGTTTAGTTTTCTCCTTATAAATCCGGGAGTTCTCATAGGCCATAGTTCTCCACTCATCTAATTCGTTAAGTTGAAGTTTACGCTTCTCTCCTATAGAACTAGCGTCAAAATTTAAGGAGCGTATTGCCCAATATGATTTGTGTTCTAATTCTATAGGTAGGTGGCAAGATTTACCGTAGACTAATCTAAAGGGGGTGGTCCCTATAGGTGTTTTGTAGGCGGTCCTATAAGCCCATAAACAGTCGTTAAGTTTCCTAGACCACTGCTTCCTATTCCCTTCTATAGATTTTTCTAAGATTCTCTTAAGCTCTCTATTGGAAACTTCAACTTGTCCACTAGTTTGAGGATGATACGGAGTGGCTATCCTATGTGTAACTCCATATTTTTCCAATACTTTGTCTAGTTGTCGATTACAAAAGTGTGAACCCCTATCGCTAATAAGTGCACGTGGTGTGCCAAATCGTGCGAATAAGGATTTCAAAAATCTAATTACAACCCTACTATCATTAGTAGGCAAAGCTTGCGCTTCAACCCACCTTGATACGTAATCTACAGCTACCAAAATATATTTATTCCCAAAAGATACTGGGAATGGTCCCATAAAATCTATACCCCATACATCGAATACTTCACATTCAAGGATAAATTTTTGAGGCATTTCATGTAATTTAGAAATATTACCTGCTTTTTGGCAAGAATCACATGAAAGCACATACCTTTGAGCATCCCTGAATAGAAGGGGCCAATAAAAACCGGAATCAAGAACCTTTTTAGCGGAGCGATTCGCTCCATAGTGACCACCAGCAGGACCTGAATGACACTGCTCCAAAATCTTCCAACCTTCCTCCGCTGATACACACCTTCTTATAACAGAATCTGCACATATCCGAAAAAGAAAAGGGTCCTCCCAAAAGTAATATTTCAAGCCAGAGAAAAATTTCTTTTTCTGCTGATATGAAAAGTCTTTTGGAAGGACCTTAGCCACAAGATAGTTTGCATAATCTGCAAACCATGGATAGTCTAGATGTATATTGGTAGATACGACAAATAATGATTCCTCAGGAAATGTATCAGAAATTTCAGATTCATCTAACATTGATCGTAGTGGGTTTTCTAAACGTGAAAGATGATTTGCCGCTAAGTTTTCCGCTCCTCGTTTATCCCTAATTTCTAGATCAAATTCTTGTAGAAGAAGAACCCATCGGATTAAACGAGGCTTTGCTTCCGCTTTGGCTAGCAAATATCTAAGTGCAGAGTGATCCGTATAAACTACCACTTTGGACAATGTTAAATATGATCTAAATTTATCAAAGGCAAATACCACTGCTAAGAGTTCTTTTTCAGTAGTTGTATAATTCTCCTGTGCATTATTTAGTGTTTTACTAGCATAATATATTGGGTGAAAATGTTTGTTTCAGCGTTGTCCTAACACAGCCCCTACCGCAAAACTACTAGCATCACACATGATCTCAAATGGTTGACTAAAGTCAGGTGCGATCATAATAGGAGAATTAATTAATTTTTCTTCTAAGAACTCAAAGGCATGTAGACACTCTTATTCAAAAATAAAAGGTGTGTCTTTTTCTAAAAGTCTTGTAAGTGGTTTAGCTATTTTAGAGAAATCTTTAATAAAACAGCGGTGAAATCCCGCGTGTCCTAAGAAACTTCTCACTGCCTTTACGGAGGTTGGTGGTGGTAATTTTTCTATGGTCTCTATTTTTGCTTTATCTACTTGAATTCCTTGGCTTGAAATTTTATGGCCAAGTACTAACCCTTCTTGTACCATGAAATGGCACTTCTCCCAACTAAGCGCTAGGTTCGTCTCCTCACACCTCCTAAGGACTTTCTCTAAATTATTCAAACACAACTCAAAAGAGTCGCCAAAAACATAAAAATCATCCATGAACACTTCCATGATATCTTCAACATACTCGTTAAAGATGGCTAGCATGCACCTTTGAAATGTGGCGGGTGCATTACATAACCCGAAAGGCATACGTCTATAGGCAAAGGTACCAAATGGGCACGTAAATGTTGTTTTCTCTTGATCTTCTGGTGCTATAGGGATTTGAAAATATCCAGAAAGTCCATCTAGAAAACAATAATAAGAGTGTCCTGATAAGCGTTCTAATATCTGGTCAATGAAAGGAAGAGGGAAATGGTCTTTCCTAGTGGCATCGTTTAATTTCCTATAGTCTATACAGACACGCCAACCTATTACCGTTCGCGTTGGAATTAATTCATTTCTATCATTTGCTACTACGGTCAGGCCACCCTTCTTAGGAACTACTTGGACAGGACTAACCCATGAACTATCCGAAATAGGATATATAATACCAGCATCTAATAACTTCACAATTTTAGCCTTAACTACCTCTTTCATATTAGGATTTAGCCTACGTTGCGGTTGAATAGACGACTTATAGTTTTCTTCCAAAAGAATTTTATGAGTGCAAAAACTAGGATTAATACCCTTTATATCAGATATTTGCCACGCTATTGCACCTCTACATTTCTTCAATACGGTTATCAATTTTTCTTTTTCAAGTTTGGAAAGATTTGAAGATATGATAACTGGGTATGAAGAATTTGTTCCTAAGAACGCATACTCAAGATGATCCGGTAATTTTTTTAATTCTACTATTGGTGGATCCTTAGTATTATTCTTAAGAATTTCATGATCTCCTTCAGTAATTAAACTATATTCCGTTGTTCTATTCATAGCAACACAATTTTCTAGAAAAAATAAATGTTCAATAATATCATCATTTTTATCATATTCTAGATAATCGTTAGTTATGCAAATTTCTAAAGGATCTTTATAATAAAAATTAGAATTTATAGAAGACATAAAATCATCGATACCATGAGAAAAATAGCAATAATCATCGTTATCTAAGGATTGTTTCATAGTATTGCCAATTTGAAAAGTGACTTCATCTTCTCCTACTCGCAATACTAATTTACCATCAAAAACATCAATAAGTGCTCTAGATGTAGCTAGAAATGGACGACCTAATATTAGTGGTACTTCGATATTTTCATCCATATCTAAAATAACAAAATCAGCAGGAAATATAAATTTATCTACCTTAACTAATACATCTTCCACTATTCCTCTAGGATACTTAACCGATCGATCTGCTAATTGAATACTCATTCTTGTTGGGCTAAGTTCTCCTAGGCCTAGTTTCAGATATAAATTATAAGGCATTAAATTTATACTTGCTCCTAGATCTGCTAAAGCCTTATTTACTTGTAAATCACCGATTAAGCATGGAATTGAAAATGAACCGGGATCCTTAAGTTTTTGTGGCAATTTATTTTGCAAAATAGCAGAACATTCTTCACTTAATGTCACTAATGATAATTCTTCTATTTTCTTTTTATTAGAAATCAAGTCCTTAAGAAATTTTGCATATTTAGGCATTTGAATAATTTCAGAAAAAGGTAAATTAACATGTAATTGCTTAAACATAGATAAAAATTTACCATACTACGCATCCATGCGCTCCTTGCTATGCTTTGCTGGATATGGTAATGCTGGTTGGTACTCCATCGGTTGTACATTCATCTCGCTTGGTCCTTCGCCGCTAGACTCCATTTTGGGTGCTTCTTTTGCAGGCCTTGGGTCTTGTAACTCCTTTCCGCTCCTCAATTGAACGGCTTTTGCATGCTCGCTTGGATTTATCTCTGTATTCCCTGGAAGTGTTCCTTGCTGCCTTTCAGAAACCATCCTTGCAAGCTGACCAATTTGATTTTCCAATTTCCGAATTGAACCCTCTTGATTTCGGAAGGCTACATCGGTAGTTTGCATAAATTTGGTAAGCACATCTTCCAATGTAGGCTTCCTTGGTTCCAACTGTGGTTGTTGTCCAAACATGGGCTGCTTCCCTTGATTTCCTTGTCCTCCCCAAGAGAAATTGGGATGGTTTCGCCATCCAGGATTATATGTAGAGCTATATGGGTTATTGGCTTGATTGAAAGGTGGCCTAATATTATTACCCATATAGTCAACATGCTCTTGAACTTGCGGTTCACAACTAGGCATTCCAGTGCATGAAGGGTCCCATTGTTGAGGTGCCATGGAAGGTGATGCTAAGGCAAGGTTGTCCATCATTTGGTGAAGTTTCTCCACTTGAATTGCTAAGGCGGTGACGGTATCTACTTCATAAATTCCTGCGGGCTTGCTAGGCTTATGTCTTACGGTAGTCCATTGGTAATTGTTCATTGTCATGTCCTCTATCAACTGCTGAGCCGCTTCAGGTGTCTTGTTGTTCAAAGTTCCTCCACTAGCCGCATCAATCATTTGTTTGGTGGCTGGATTTAGACCATTATAGAAGGTCTGAATCTGAAGCCATGAAGGTAGAGCATGGTGGGGGCATCTCCTTAACAACTCCTTGAATCGTTCCCATGTGTCGTACAACGATTCAGACTCCAATTGAATGTACGTAGAGATGTCATTCCTTAACTTGGCAGTCTTTGCAGGTGGAAAATACTTCATCAGAAACTTCTCAACCATCATGTCCCAAGTAGTGATCGACCCTCTAGGTAAGGAATTCAACCACTGCTTCGCCTTATGCCTTAAAGAAAATGGAAACAATCTCAATCGAGTGGCGTCATTGGAAACACCATTGATCTTAAATGTGTCACATATCTCTAAGAATCCAGCCAAGTGGGTGTTAGGATCCTCATCTTGCAAGCCATCATACTGAACATACTGTTGAACCATTTGTATCACACTAGGCTTCAATTCAAAATTATTGGTAGCTATCGGTGGTCTAACGATGCTTGACCCGGTTCCTTGGAGATTAGGTCTAGCAAAGTCAGACATGGTTTGCTCATTTTGGTTGGCCATGATATCTAAGTTTTCAAGATGATTCTCTTCTTGATTTACTGTCTCCTCTTCTGATAGTCCGTTTGAAATATCTGTGGTATTAATTCCCATGTCCCTTAAGTTAGTGTTATGGAGAATTCGTTCTGGGTCAGGATGAAATGGTACTAGCCAAGAATTTTTGCCCCTGGTCATAGACTAACAGACTACAAAAAAAAATATTACGCAATATAATTATTCAAATTCTAATTTACAACTATATAAATAAAAATTGGTAGATCAATAAAGATTAGGATTTCAAAATATTGAAAACGATCCCCGGCAACGGCGCCAAAAACTTGATGATCTTTCTTGCTAACAAGTAATAATTCAATGTGATTTCATTCTACATTCTAATACAATTATGTAGATGGACTTAACTAGATTGAATTAGCATTCAGGCAAGCGCACCTATCAATCGTAATATATGAGAAATCTACATCTCGTGTCATATTCCACAGGGTCGTTTCAACTATTCGTACTCACCCTCCCTTTATTTTCATACCTCTAAACAAAAGTGATATTTAAACTACATTAACCTAACTATGACCAATTGGATGATTCAGTGTTGGAGAAATAAAAATGATAACAACATGAAGCTTTTAAATAATTACATGAACAAATCCATTTATCAATTCAATTCTAAGCGATCATGACATGAAAAGAGTGTTACATTTGTGCAATGTAAAGGTTAATTTTTCATCAAAATTCTCTCTCGAGCAATTCCAAATCTAAACCTAAGATAGTAAATTTTCTCTCGAACAATTCACAACACTCAAGTTCGTAATAAACAAAATACCTTTATTATTACATAAATTCATGGATTTTATTTCTAAATTAACATGAATCCTTTTATCCGTGTTCTAATTTTCCAAACAAAATATCTCTCGATCATAAAGTTTGAATTACAAAGGGAATTATCATCATAATATGAACATATCAAAAGCATTGCAAAGAACCAATTTCTCAATCTAGCCAATTGCAAATTGTGTAAAACAAATAAGTTCATAAGGATGATTAAACTCTTTGTTTGAATGCATAAACACAAATAAAATACTACAAATGTAACATGAACACGGTGATACATGATTACTAAAATGTTCAAAGAGAAATTTATGCAAATTAAAACATAAATTGAAGATGGATCATCAAGAGAAAGAAAGGATTCAAAGGGTTAATGATTAAAATAAAAAATACATATGAATACCCTTCAATCCTCCTTGCCTTGAATGCTCCCCTTCGGCCTCCAGCAGTCCTCCAATCCAGAAATGATCCAAAAGTCCTAAATAAATTTTTCTACAGGAAATTTATAGTTCCCTTGCAAACAGGTCGGACACGGGGTCGCACACGGCCGTGTGGCAGGCCGTGTGGACGGTTCCTAAGCGGTTCCTGGGCGGTTCCCCACGAGAAGGCGTGTCTGGTCGTGGGCCGTGTCAGATGACACAGGTATGGACACGGCTATGTGGTCGGCCGTGTTCCCCAGACACGGGTTGGTCGGCAGCCATGTGCAAAGATGACACGGGTATTCACACGGGCGTGTGCCATACCGTGTGGGTTCCAGCGTCTGCGCCAAATTCTTCAGCTCCAGGTGCATAGGACACGGGTGGACACACGGCCGTGTGTCTGGCCGTGTGCACCAAATTTTTGTCCTGTCATCAGCCATGTAGACTCCGTGAACTCCTCTGTTTGCTCCGAAACTTTTAGGTCCATTGGTTGGCATTACCTGCAATAGAAAAATGATAGACTCAGTAAATGGTTTATTATAAGAACTGACAAGGACTTCTAAATACGCTCTTCTATCTATGATACGACAATTTCTTTGATATTATCATGAAATCAACACCAAAAGGGGCAGGAAATGGTAGACATGATTACAATTATGATAGTAAAAAGCCTATCATAATCGTACTCATCACAAGGATGACACCGAGTGACTTCCAGCACTGCCAGCTAGGTAAGAGCCTGACAGCGGGATCTGCTCGGGGTCCAAAATACATCACATTCCATCATGCAGGCCAATTACAACGATATCAGAGAGCTTGAAGGAATTTATTATAATCAAAGTGTTGCTTACATGTTTCAGGGGAAAAAGCGTTTGAGGTCGTCACCACTCCAGGTGAGACTCAGGGTCTCGCCTTCTACATTTTGGAGTCGATAGCCCCCCGACCCCAAGGCTACCTTTATAATGAACGGTCCTTCCCAGTTGGGATTGAGCTTTCCCACTGATGCTGACCTCCCCGCTGCATCTACTTTCTTCAGCACCAAGTCCCCCTCCACGAACTGCTTGACCCTGACATGCTTGTCAAAGTACTTGGCCATTCTCCTTTTTACCTCCTCCTGTCGGATGGCGGAAAGGTCTCTTACTTCTTCTACCATGTCAAGGGAGAGCCTCAGTTCCTCCTCATTCTCCGCTTGCCATTCCTCACGGCCTTCCTTTGCTGCCACGACTCGCGGCGTTTGGACTTCGAACTCAATGGGGAGCACTGCCTCGTACCCGTGGGATAGTTTAAAAGGGGTCTCTCCTGTAGCTGTGTTGGGGGTGGTCCTCAGGGCCCAAAGGACCGCAGGAAGCTGCTCCACCCAGCTCCCTTTCAGGTTCTCCACCTTTTTCTTGAGGAGGTTGACGATGATCTTGTTTGCGGCCTCCACTTGCCCGTTACTCCTGGGGTGATGGACCGAGGCGAACCTGAGATCGATCCCAAGCTGTTCGCAGAAGCTGGTGAACTCGGCACTGGCGAACTGGGGCCCATTGTCTGTGACGATGGCCTGGGGCAGCCCATGGCGACAGATGATCTCCCCCACACAAAGTTCCTGATCACCTGGGATGTCACCTTAGCCAACGCTTTCACCTCCATCCACTTTGAGAAGTAGTCAATCATCACTAGGAGGAACCTTCTCTGGCCGCTGGCTTGGGGAAACGGCCCAACCAGATCCATTCCCCAGATTACGAAGGGCCATGGGGCCATGATACTACGGAGCCGTTGGGCCGGCTGCAGCTGGAGAGGGGCAAACAGTTGGCACTTGTGACATCTCCTTGCGAATTCTGCAACGTCCCGGCCCAGGGTGGGCCAGAAATATCCTTGCCTGACTATCCTTCCTTCCAGGGTCCGACTCCCGGAGTGACTCCCACATTCCCCGGAGTGGACCTCCTCCAAGATCCTTCGCGCTTCACCCTCGGTTACGCAGCGGGCCAGCATCCCTGAGAGGGTCTTTCTGTACAGCTGCCCGTCCTGGAGGAGGTAGTATGCTGACTTGTGCCTCAGCTTCTTCTTGTCTACCCCCTCCGGATACTCCCCTGTGGAGAGAAAAACCACCACTGGATCCATCCATGAAGCTTGTTGATCGATCTCCATGAGCTCTCCTTCTTCGATGGAGGGGTGAAACAGGTCGGTGATGGTGCCTCCCACCTGGGGACCATGCTTAGCCAACTGATCGGCCTGTTCATTCTCTTCCCTGGACACATGTCGGATGGCGAAAGTTTGGAAAGTTCCAATGATCCCCTTTACTTTGGCCAAGTACGATCGCAGGGTGGGCTCCCTTGCCTCGAACTCCCCGTTGATTTGGGAGGCTACTACCATGGAATCTGTGAGGACCTCCACATCTGACACTCCAAGCTCCCTGGCCAGGCGAAGCCCTGCTATCACGGCCTCATACTCGGCCTGGTTGTTGGTAATGGGAAAGTGCACCACCACCGTCTGCTCGATCCGGGTCCCTTGAGGGCTTTCTAGGATCACTCCTACTCCTAAGGAATGCCTTCTCGATGCTCCATCCACTCTCACCTTCCAAGGAGCCGGGCGAGTGAGTTCTTCTTCCGCCACTTCGACCATATAGTCAGCAAGAAAGTCGGCCATCGCCTGGGCTTTGATCGAGAGCCGCGGAACGAAGGAGACGTCGAACTCGCTCATCTCCACCGACCACTTAGCCAATCTACCTGAATGCTCCACCCCCTCAAAGATGTTGCGAAGGGGATGGTCGGTCACCACTCGGATTGAGTGTGCCTGGAAGTAGGGTCGTAGCCTCCGAGCCGAGATGATTAGGGCGAACGCAAGCTTCTCCAAGATCGGATACCGGAGCTCGGCCTTCCTCAAGACCCGGCTCACATAATAGACTGGGAGCTGTCTCTTCCCCTCTTCTCGAACCAGGACCGAGCTCAAGGCCTCCGCCCCGACCCCCAGATACAAGAACAGGTCCTTCCCCTCCTTTGGTCCTTGGAGCAGTGGAGCCTGTGTTAACTGCACCTTGAGGGCCCGGAAGACCTCTTCACATTCCCTGCTCCATTCAAACCTCTGACCCCCCCCCCTTAGAGTCTTGAAGAAGGGGAGCACTTCTCCCCTGCCCGAGAGAGGAAGCGACTCAGCCCTGCTAGCTTCCCTGTCAACCGTTGGACCTCCTTTGCATTCCGCGGGGATCCCAGCTCCAAGATGGCCTTGACCTTGTCTGGGTTCGGCTCGACCCCCTCGGGGGTGAGGAGATGCCCCAAGAACTTTCCCCTGCTGGCCCCAAAGACACATTTTAGTGGATTCAATCGTATCTTGTACTTGCGCAGGGTGACGAAGGTCTCCTCCAGGTCCCGGAGGTGGGAGTCCACATCCCGGCTCTTGATCATGAGGTCATCTACATATACCTCCAAATTCCTCCCCCTCTGTTCCTTGAAGACCCTATCCATCATTTTTTGGTAGGTGGACCCAGCGTTCTTCAGCCCGAACGACATCATCTTATAGCAGTAGCAGCCGTCCTCTGTGATGAATGAGACATCCTTGATGTCCGGGGGGTGCATCCTGATCTGATGGTAACCTGAAAATGCATCTAAAAAACTCATTACAGAAAAACCGACGGCTGAGTCAACCAGCACGTCGATCCGAGGCAAGGGGTAACAATCCTTAGGACAAGCTTTATTAAGAAGGGAAAAATCGATACACAACCGCCAGCGGCCGTCTCCTTTTTTGACCATCACAACGTTTGAGACCCAGCCGGGGTACTGAATTTCGGACATGAAGCCAGCTTTGAGAAGCTTCGCCACCTCCTCCCTGATGGGTTCTGCCAGCTTGTCCGCCGTGGATCTTTTCTTCTGCTGAACGGGGCGTGTTCCCGGGTCCAAGTTGAGGCGGTGGCAGGCCACATCCGCGTCAACCCCCGGCATCTCTGCGGCGTTCCAGGCGAAGATGTCCACGTTCTTCTGGATGCACTCCAGCATCCTGCCCTGGTCTTCCGGGGTCAGCCCCCCGCTGACGCGGATCTTTTCCACCCCTCCTCCTCGAGTGAGCACCTCCAGCTCCATCCACCTCCTCAGCTGCCTCCAGCCTGGATTGCTCCGCCCATCCTTCGGCATCCCTTTCCTCCGGAGCGGGGACCTCTACCTCCATCGCCTCCTCCTCGACCCTCACCTCGGTCACCTCCTCCAAACTTCCTCCGGCCGCTTCCTCTGCGCAGCCCTTCTCTCCCAGCTCTTCCCCCTCTGCTTCCTCTTCGACCTCCTCCATCCTTCGCCCCATCTCCTCGGCTCCCTCCTGCCAAGAGATGGTGTTCACCGTAGTGACATAACACTCCCGCGCCACCTTTGGGTCTCCCCTAACCCTAACTTGGACCCCCTCGGTGTTGAACTTCAAGCATTGATGAAAAGATGAGGGGACGCAGCGGAAGGCGCTGATCAGGGGCCTTCCAAGGATGGCACTGTAGCTGCTGGGGGCGTCCACAATGACGAACTTGCAGTTTCGGGACTGCCCCCCCAAGGTGACATGGAGTCCGACTCCTCCTTCTACCTCCTTCCTCTCTCCTGAAAACCCGAACAGGGGGCCATCCGAGGCCAGCACCCTTCTCGCCTCCACCTTCATTGCGTCAAATGCCTTTTTGAAGACGACGTTGACGGAACTCCCGTTGTCCACGAGGATCCGAGAGACGGTGAAGTTCTCGATGGCCGTCTTGATGACCCGCGCATCACAGAACGGATCCTCGTGGTCTGGAAGATCACTCCTGGAGAAGGTGATCCTCTCCTCTGGTGGCGGGGTTTGGGATGTAGAGGCGACGCTTCGCCGGTACATGGTGTGGAGACTAGCCTTGCGGGAGGCCTCGATCCCTGCTCCCCCGTGGATCATCCCGATCCCTCCTCGGGTCCCCACATCCACCCGGTCTTCACACCGATCCTCCTCCGCCCGAGGCAGGACCTCCTCGATCCTCACTTCCTATCGCGCCCCCTGTTGCTGCTGCTGCTGCTCCCTGTTCCCCCTCATCTCCAAGAATTCCGGGCACCTGGCTGTTGCGTGCCCTTCTTCTTGATGGAAGTCGCAGTAGGGCAGCTCCACCCTAACCTCCCTCCTTCTTCTCCTCCCCGCTCCTCTCCTGGCCCCAAGGCTATGGCCATGGCCTCCTCTTGATCGGGGAGCCGTGGCCTCTGGCCCTGCCTCCAACCTGGGGGTGGAATTGGTTTTGCCTCCCCTGAAAGTGACCTCTTCCGAAGTTTCCCCTCTGTGGCCCCTGCCCCTGCCACTCTGGCCTCCAGCCTAGCCGACGGTCGGGCTCCTGACGCCCCAACCCCGGCTGCTGCTGCCCTTGGAGCTGCCTCTGCTCCCTCTGCCTGGGCTCCCCTCTTCTCTCCTCCTGACCTCTTCCTCCCTTCGACTCCCTCTCCTCCTCGGTGGCCCACCTGGCCAACTTCCTTGCAAACTCCGGGTTTGACGCCTCCCCGTCAACCTCTCTCGCCGCCCTTTCCATCAACTCCTCATAGGAGAAGGGGGGAACTCTCTTCAGCTCCATCCGGAAGAAGCCCTGCTGCAGGCCTAGGGTGAAGGCCATCATCAGACTATGGCCCGGCATCTCCTGAACCTGAGTAACTTCCTCCTGTTATCGGTCCACATAGCTTCCCAACATCTCGTTTACCCCCTGCTTGATGTGAAACAGGGACTCGGACTCCTTCTTCCTCTTCTTCGAAGTGGTGAATCTCAGCATGAATCCTCGGCGCAAGTCCTCGAAGCAATAGATGGAGCTGGCCGGTAGCTGGTGGAACCATTCTCTCGCTTTCTCCCGGAGGGTGATGGCGAAGAGCCGACACTTGAATCCGTCCGACATCTGATGGATGGAGACCACGTCCTCGAACCATTGGACGTGCTGTACCGGGTCTCCCTTCCCAGTGTAATAGGACATCTCGGGCTCCCTGAACCCATCTGGAACTGGAGCTGAAGAGACCAGCTCGTTGAAAGGACTCCCTCCTCCCACTGGGCGAGCTGGCGAGTCTCGCGAGCCCAGCTCGCCGAAACGACCTTGGCCTGCCGAGCCGGGGAAGAGCTCGCGCCCGGGGAGCTCGCACCCTCGGCCTTCCTCGGCCACATCCTTCCCAGCTCGCCTGCCGGGAGCGTCCTCGCCCAATGAGGGGGCGGCCGCAATCTGGTTTGCCGGAGTCGAGCACTCGGCCCGCGTGCCGAGTGCGAACTTGACCAGATTCAGCACCTCGCTTCTGAAGTCTTCGAACATTCCCACCGTTGCGAGAGGCGGGGGGGGGGGGGGGGGGGCGGCGAGCTCGGCCTGTCGGATCCTTGTCCCATCATCGAGCTCGCGGAAACTTTTCTGTGCTGACCACGTTCCACGCTCACCGCACCAAAATGTTGAAACCGGAACCCGACTTCCTATGGAGCTCGCCCTTGGGGAAAGGGGTGGTCTCGCGCCTACTTCGCTCTTGCAAGAAAAACAACAAGACAAGGAGGAACAGACCCAAGGGCTCGGCGGGGAGGTCCCACCACAAACCCGAAAGATCTCAGAGCGCTTCCCCTCCTTAGCCTGAAGCCGAGCTAAGGTACCCACAGAAAGCACTTAGAGAATTTGGGGAGAGGAGCTCAGGGAAAAAAACTTGCCTTCTGGGGTACCCCTTGGGTCCTATTTATAGTTTTTGAAACCCGGACTGCCAATAACCAAAATAGCTGACCTGAAATTACCAGGAAACCCTTGGCTGGGCCTGCCAACAGCCAAACTCCGCTGTTTTGAAGGGCTATGGGCAGGCCAGCAGGGGTAAAACAGTAAAAAGTACCTCTGATCCCCAGGCGAGCTGGGACCCCTGGCCACCTCGGCGTGCTTTACTCGCCAGCTGCTGCCGAGATCCACTGCGGGGTCGCGAGCCTCAGCCCGCTCGGCAAATGCCGGGCTCGGGGTCGCCGATCGACGAACTCTGGTCGACGGATGCCGAGCTCAGCCTCGCCCCTGCCGCTGCCGAGCTCGCCTGCTGCTCCCAGTCTGTCCTACTCTCCCCTTGATGACCTTGCTCGCCGGACACGGGGTTGTACAGTGTATATCATTGACTAAGGGTTATGACTTCTCCAAATAGGGGGAGATTGCTGGGTACATTGGAATAAATGTACAAGATTTGAAGAAGCCTCACCCTGCACAATAATATACATCAAGGTGTATTTGATGTGTTTTGAGTTTATGTGTGCAGGTTAAGTAATTGCAGGGATAGCATAAAAGATTCTAAGTCCATGTGTCGACACCTAGAAGAAAAGTGTCGACACTTAAGAAGGCTTGTGTTGACACCTAGAGAAACTGTATCGACACTTGGAGTAATTGTATCGACACCAGGAAGGCAGAGTCGACACTAGAGGAAAAATGTCGACACATACAGGCAGTGTAGACACCCCGTGAAGAATTGTTAACAAAATCAGTGTCAACACTTATAAGCAGTGTCGACACCCAGAGAAACTTTTTCGACAGCAAAAGTGTCGATACAGTTTCTCTAGGTGTCGACATAAGCCTTCTTAAGTGTCGACACTTTTCTTCTAGGTGTCGACACATGGACTTAGAATCTTTTATGCTTTCCCTGCAATTACTTAACCCGCACACATAAACTCAAAACACATCAAATACACCTTGATGTATATCATTGAGCAGGGTGAGGCTTCTTCAAATCTGGTACATTTCTTCCAATGTACCCAACACTAGGAACAACCTAATTGCCTCCACACTTGCCACGGGAGCATATGTCTGGTCGAAGTCGATTTCTTCTTCTTGTCTGTATCCTTTGGCGACGAGTCTGACATTATTCTTTATGATTGTTCCATCCTTGTCCATCTTGTTCCTGTAGACCCATTTTGTCCCGATAAAAGTTTTACCTTTGGGTCTTGGAAAAGGCTTCCAGATTTGGCAATGCTTGAACTGATTTAATTCTTCTTCCATTGCCATTATCCATGATGCATCTGAGTTTACTACCTCAAACTTCTTCGGTTCAACCTGTAATAGAAAACTCAAAAATAAATTCTCATTAGCTGTACCTCTACGAGTTCTGAAACCATCCTGGGGATCTCCGATGATTTGGTCCATTGGGTGATCCTTCAAGTGCCTGAGCTCTAAGGTCCTTGCATCTGGAGCTTCTTCAACCACAAAAGTGACTTCATCAACTTGAATGGTTTCTTCATCTTGATCATCAACCTCTCCAATTGGGGTTGGAGTGGTGATCTTGATGAACTTTTTCCCTTTTTCTTTAATTGGCTCATCCAAGTTAAAATATTTTAACTTTGAACCTGCATATTCAATAAACACACTAGAAGAGCTGCCTTGCAGCAAGCTCGTCTCATAAAATATAACATGAATAGATTCGTCTACCACCAGAGTTTTCTTATTAAATATCCTATATGCCTTACTATGGCTACTATACCCTACAAAAATACCTTCAAAACACTTTTCGCTAAATTTGGTAGTGTGATACTTGCCATTGTTAAGGACAAAGCACTTACAGCCAAAGATTCTAAAATATAAAACAGTCGGTTTCCTGTCCTTTATAAGTTCATAAGGTGACTTATTGTTGTTCTTGTTTATGAGTACTCGATTTTTCCCGTGAAATGCAGTGTTGACGGCTTCAGCCAAGAAGTATTCTGGTAGTGAGGCATCACTCAACAAGGTCCTGCATGCCTCTATGAGTGTTCTATTCATTCTCTCAGCTACTCCATTCCATTGAGGAGTACGAGGAGAGTAAAACTCATGAAAGATACCTAAGCTTTCATAAAATTCTGTCATGGCCGTAGGCTTGAACTCTGTTTTATTGTCACTTCTGATTTTGACTACGGAACAGTTGTATTCATTCTGGACCTGCCTGACGAAATTAGTAAAGATGTCAAAGGTATGTGACTTATGTTTTAGAAAAAACACCCATACAAAGAGCGAGTAATCATCAACAATTACCAATGTATAATCCTTACCTCCCAAACTTCTAACTTGTAGTGGACCAAACAAGTCTATATGAAGTAGATGTAAACATCTATCAGAATCTTTGCCAATAATGATTTTAAAGGTAGCCCTTGTTTGCTTGCCCTTTACACATGCGTGACAAGGTCTATCTTTAGCGTACTTGACATTTGGGGCATCACGTACTAAATTAAGTGGAAATAATTTATTAATAGTTTTGAAATTAATATATGCTAGTCTCTTGTGTCATTAGTCACCAAGAGAGGCACTATCTTTAGCCATAAAGCATACTGGTGTAGAAGAGTCTATACAAATGAAATTCAAACAAAATATATTCCTACTACCAGTGCCTGATAGAATTGTTTCCATATTGTCAACCGATTTTATCAAATACTTATCTGCATGAAATTCAACTACGTATCCTATATCGCAGAGCTGGCTTATGCTTATAAGATTGTGTTCCAATCCTTCAACATAGGACACATCTGAAAAGGATACACTACCGTTAGTGATCATATCGTAGCCTTTAGTAATTCATCGGTCTGAAACTCCAAAGATTACCTTTGGCCCGTTCATGACTGGAGAATAATTCTAGAGAAGGATTCTTGTCCCGGTCATATGCCGAGACCATCCACTGTCCAAATACAAGATAGGAGTTTTGGTGGCCTTTGGACATACCTGCAATCACAAATCTATTTGCCTTAGGAACCCAAACACGTTTGGGTCCTTGGTATCTAGTTAGAACACTCCCCCTATGTGTATTAACATAATGAGTGGTCTTTCTCACATTGCTAACTTGAGGAGTTATATAATTTCTGGAATTAAACCAGCAATCAATGACAAAGTGACCAATTTTGTCGCAACACTAACAGTCAAACCTGCTGTATCTTTGCCTGAAATTCTTCTGCATGACCTTTTGAGATTGTGGTCTAGCAGGGGCAACAGTCTTGGAGGTAGAAGATTTATGGTGATGACAATCACATGTCTTCTTCTACTTTAGAGGTTTTTCCACAATAAGCTTTACTTTTGGTGCCTTTTTGATGTTATGACCATGATTACAAGGGCCATAATTCTGAAGAGTGATATCTTTATAAGGTGCATTAAAGACACTTTCACCAAAGTTCCGGGGATGCGTCCATCATTAGTAACGAGACTTGGGCTCTACATAAGTAGGCCAAGCAAAGTGACCGTACGATGAGACAGGATCAAAGTCGTTCGTTGAAAATATAAATTCCTTAAAAGAAGTCTGATCTTGAGGAGCTTTCCCCTTCTCCTTGGCCAAAACCTTCTTGGCCGCCTTATTCTTTCTTTGAGCCTTAATTCTCCTAGAGGATTTACTAGGAGCTTCAGCATGGCCTAGGCCAGCACCTTTGGCCTTAGCTGAAAATTCAGCAACAAAAGGAAGAACAGTCTTGGGCTCTGAGAAACTTCCAACAAGTTTCTTTTTCGCTATAAGTTGTTCTTCTAATTCTTTTATGATCTTCTCCTTCAAATCTAGGTGCTCGAGAGCCTTGATATATTCTCCAATAGCAGCATTGAAGTTCTCTCTGAGTGAGTTCGTCTTGACGAGTTCCTCTCTCAGATTGCTCTCTTTAGCCTTAAGAGACTTTATCTCTTTGGCTTGAGTTTTCATGACTATTCGACATTTGTCGTAAGCCTTGATCAACTCTTTATACTGGGCCATGAGTTCAGACTCATCGTCAGAGGAGCTATCATCATGATCATGATCAGACATATCAGATTTCGAAAGAGGGGTATGAGAATTTACCTTCCCAGTGAACTGGGGTTCTTGATCATCATCAGTTTGTGCATTAGCCCAAAGTAGGCTTCCTCTTCTTCACTTGACTCAGATGAGTCAGAGTTGCTAAGAGTCTTGCCCTTCTTAGCTACTAGGCTCCTTTATGTTCTTTTCTTGTGATATGAAGATTTCTTTTCCTCTCTCTTTCCACGCTCCTTCTTGTGAGGGCAATCAACGATGACGTGACCTGGCTTATTACAGTAGTAGCAAACTATGTCAGAAGAATATGTTTATTCTGTTTAGTATTGTACATGTCATGGCTACTTGAGCCTTTCTTGTGTCGATCACCATCACGATGTGATCTTCTGTGCGAGTCATCTTTGCCTCTCCATTGCTTCTTCTTGTTCAAGAATTTCTTGAACTTCCTTGAGAGTAGAGAAAACTCTCCTTCAGATAATTCTGAGCCTGAAGTGCTTAGCTCTGATGTTTCTTCATCACTATCTTCCTGTGTAAGAGCAGGTGATGCACCTTTGACCGTCCTAGAGCTGTCTGCCTTCAGTGTGATAGACTTCTCCTTGGATGACGACCAACTCTTCTCTTCTTTAGCTTTTCTAGAATTGATCTGCAGCTCATATGACATCAGCTTTCCGAAGAGATTCTAGGGGTCAGTCTCTGCTAACTTGCCAAACTCCCTGATAGCACAGACTTTATTGTCCCACTCCTTAGTCAGAGACCTTAGGAACTTATCATTCAACTCACCATTTGTGAAGACCCTACCATATACTCTTAGGCCGTTAACAATCTTGAAAATTTTTTAAAAGGTATCTGCAATTGAATCCTTTAATCCTTGTCGGAAGGCTTCATACTTTTGATTCAATAGGGATCTTCTATCATCCCGAACTTCTTCAGTGCCTTCCATCAAGGTGACAAGAGACTGCCAAATTTCCTTAGCAGATTGACAGTAAATCAGATTCTGCAGTATAGAATCATCGACTGCACTTGCTGTAATATTTTTAGCTTTCTTGTCCAACGAGACAAGTGCAATCTCATCTTTATCTAGATTCATTAATTTCTTAGGAACCTTTTTAGTAGGATAAATAGTGGGGATGTTCATTGGAACAACATAAGGACCTTCTTCAACAATCATGAAGATCCTTGGATCCATATCTTCCATAAAGAACTTAATCCTTTCTTTCCACATGAGAAAGTTAGTCTTTGTGTAAAGAGGAAGCTTTGCAAAATCCTTAGCCTTGTCCATGCTTGAATTACTCAAAAGTCAACTTTGGGGCAGATCTGTTCAAGGTGTTAACCTTTTTATGAACAACCTGCCTCTGATACCAATTGAAAATGTTTTAGTGGTCTTACATAAATCACCTAGAGGGGGGGGGGGGGTGAATAGGTGAGTTGTGCGTCTTTTGCGGAATAAAAAATTTAATGATCTATGCACAAAAAAATCAACCAAGCAATCACAGACGAACAGCAAGAATTATAGTGATTCCCAACCTTGGGTACATCCACTTTCCACTCACCAATCTAGCAAAGCACTAGACTTGGCAACTCCACTAATCTCGGATTGAAACCAATCCTACACCTCAGAACAACGTTCCTACAACTCGATCCGAAAACTGGATCTACACTCGCAAGATAAAACTCTTCTTACAAGAACTCGGAAAAAACAACTCCTATAACTCGGAGAAAGATCTCCTACAAGAATAGAATGAAATAATTGAATACAAATAGTGATTTGTTCCCAGATCTGAAATCCTTCTGCCTGCTCTTCTTTCATTGAGCTTTGCGGCTTTATCAGAATTTGTTGAAGAAGAATCGACAATATCTCGGATCTGAAATACTCTGGACTCACACGATTAAGTAGAAGGTCTGTCGTTGGAAAAGAAACTCGATCTGTGAATCAACTTCTCTGAAATCGATCTGGATCGAAAGCGCTTTGGCAATGAAGATGAAGATCTGCGGCTCTCGATTTGGAAAAGAATTGTCGGATTCAGAAATCTTGGAATTACTTCCTATGGAGGCTGAAATTCTTCTTAAAATCTTCTTAGGGTTGGTCGAAAATGACAAGACCTTATATAGGATTACCGTAACGGTCATAATCGTCATTAATGACATCCAAGTTTTCAATCACGCGCTAATGATGTTTGAAATACACGTCTATCTGGACTCAGCAATTTACAGAAAAATAGACTTGGGTGTACTCCAGAAGAAGTATAATACTCGAGAACAAATGAATTATTTTCTCGAGAACAATAAAGAAGTTCTCGAGAGAAAGACTTAGAGAAAAATAATGTGGAGAGAGAAAACAACATTCTCGAAGAAGAAGTATAGTACTCGAAAAAAATAGTTTATGGTTCTCGAGAAGAGCTTAGAGGATCTCGAGAAAAACACTTAGAAAAATATGTGGAGGTGAAAATATGCAGTCTCGAGAATGATAGAAGTACTCGAGAAAAATGATGTTTTGCTCTCGAGAAGAAACATTCTAGTACTCGAGAACAAATAATCATCTCGAGAACAAATAGCTTCCGCTCTCGAGAAAAATACTCTGGTTCTCGAGAAATGACTTCTGCATCTCGAGAACAAAAGATAGTCTTCTCTAGAATAATATTAATCTTCTCGAGAAAAAGAATTAGAATAAGTATTTGTCTGAAAAAGAAACATCCAGAGAAGAAATGTCATATATTACTCGAGAACAAATGCCCTTCTTCGAGAACAGCATTGAGCTTTCTCGAGAACAACTTCTGCCACTCGAAAATAAAGGCAAGTCTTACTCGAGAAATTTCATAAGTCCTTCCCGAGTACAAATATAGTACTCGAGAAAAAGGCTTGGACTTTTTCTGAAAAACTTAAAATCTTGATTCTTCCATAAAAATCAGCATTCATCTTTTCTCTTACCCTTAGTGCTTGAAAAGGAAGTGTGTTCCAATAGAGATGCTACACATGAGTCAACACCATAGATCACACAATGAGGGATTACATTGTATGGTCCTGTGTTTGGAGACTCATTGTAGACTGACATTGGTCTACACTTAGCAATTAAGTCATGTAAACACTTAACAAAAGGAGCATCAAATACAAACTTAATTCATCTTAGTTTAAGGGTGACTTCATACAAATCTGGGCTATTGTGCATGCAAAACCCAACAATAACTCTTAGGAGTCTTGATATTTGCATCAAGAACTGATACCTTCAAGTGAATGAATGGTCCTTCTAGTACTGTAACATAAATCCTAGTGTCTGATGCTTTCCAGATTCCATAATTTTCTTTCCTGCATAGAGGAAGCTTCATAGAACCTAGTTCCTTATGGTTCTCTTCTGAACCCATACTTATCTTTTCTCAGCTACCCTTTGAGATCTACTCATACTGTTAAGCCTTTCTTGAGCAACCTCCCTCTGATACCACTTGAAAATATTTGAATAGAAGGATAGCTAATCACTTAGAGGGGGGGGGGGGGAGGGGGTGAATAGGTTATTAAGGTCTTTTTTATATTCTTTTGACCTTTAACTAATTATACTGTGTGTTATGATATGATTGCTGATGCTTTTAAGAATATCACCCAGACGACATAGTAGCTTTATAGTGGTTCCCCAGTATATGGGTACATCCAATGTCCCTCCTGCATTTCTAATAGAATGTTAGACAAGGCACTTCTCCAATAACTTAGCTCCTCAGAGATTACAACACGATCTCACTGGATCATGAAAGATATGGTATATCACTCATACCAATAGAAATATAAGGGGATAGATCTGATTACTCTAGAGGGCGGGGGGGGGGGGGGGGAGGGGGTGAATAAAGTAACTTAAAACCTTTTTGACTGTTTTTAAATATATCAGAGTAAAATAGGAGATAATATAGTAGTATAAAAAGCAATGCAAACTAAGCTAATCTATCACAACATAACAAGAACAAAACAGAAAATGATCACACATTGACATCACAAGAATTTTATAGTGGTTCCCCAAACTGGGTACATCTACTCTTCTACCATCCTGGTAGGAATCCACTATCAGGTTTTTGATCAGGTGACTGCCACCACAAGATCTATTTACAAGGAGATCTCACAACCCTTTAGGATTTTGATCAGGTGCCCAAAAACCAAGAATAAACTTTTGAAGGGAGCTAATAAACCCTTTCACATGAGGTTAAGAGAGGTGATGTTGTCTTCTCTTTCTCTAATCAACTGAGAGGACTTTAGTGGATTGCTGGTGTCAAAGCTCCTTCTGAAATAAGAATGGTTCAGAAAGCTTGGAGTCTTGCTCAGGGTGTAGGTCTTCAGCCTTGTCTTGAAGAAATCCAAGAACTTCTTAAATGATTCAGAGTAGTTGTCCTTGAATGTCCCTGGAGTAGAAGTTGAAGAAGGATTCTTGATATTGATGGTGGTTCTCTTCTTCAGTCTTCAGAAAGATCAAGGGGAAACCAAAATGTTTTCAGCACAGAGAAGAAACAAATATTCTTCTGTTATTTTCTGTTTCTCTTCTCTGTATTCTCTTGTGTTACCACTACTTGTCTGTTGTCGAGTCTCTATCTTCTTTATTCTTATTTTGTCTGAAAAGAGAAAAATCTCTTTTATATTCTGCTATCAAAATTCTCTTTTGAAATTTGAATTCCAAGCATTGATTGCTAATTGATTCTGGAGAATGAAACGGCTGGAGAATATACTTTAATGAGTTTTCCCAACTGTCCCAATAAATTAAGCAAGTAATTAATCTTGATGAAGACTATAATTAATGCTGCCAATAACGGCTATATTCAGGAGAATATGAGCATTAATTACTCTGGAAATCACTGTTAAGAAATATAATAAATAAGGACAGAATAAGAAAAATTTCTATGTCCAGCTTTGGACAGAATTCATCGAGCTCTTAACAGAATTCGTCGACTGGAGTTCCAAGTTCGTCGAGCTGATAATTCCTGATCGTCGACCTGAGCTCATCGAACTGCATTCTGCAAGTGACTTGCCAAATCTGTGCTCTAAGTTCGTCGAGTTAAGAATCTGTCTTCGTCGAGCAGAGAATCTGTCTGAATGAAGAGATCTTCGAACTGAGCTCGAATATCATCGAGCTCAACTTAGAGAATTAACTCTGAGTTCATCGATATGCGATCAATGATCGTCGAGCTGAGTTCGAAGAATTTCGAACTGATAATTTTGAACTTGAATTCTTCTAAGTCTGGGTCTACTGAAGTCCTCTGCTGGCTGGTTCATGAAGGTTGAACCTAATGACTTAGTCTAAACTCTAGGACTCATAGACTTGACCCTAGCTATACAATGTGGGTCAAAACAAATCCTAATTAGTGAACCTAGCCCAAATCCAAACTAGGGATCCAACAATCTCCCCCTATTTGTTGAGGTCACTAATATAAACAAAAGAAAATAATCATAAAGCAGAATAAAATATATCTGGCAGAAAAATAAAACATCCAGCAGATATGTACATAAGTGCTTCATGATTAACAGATAGAGTTCAGAAAATAAAAACTAAACATAACAGTTATCTGTTCTTCTTTGACTTCTCTTTGTCAGCATTTCAGATTTATCAGAGGGCTGTCTGAATATGATTTCTCTATTTAGATTAGCTGCTTCTTTTTTGACATAGTCATGTCTGATGCTCCAATGATATTGACAGAAGTTGCACTTGGAACAACTGCTTCTGGATGTAAACTCATATAAGCATCAACATTGAAGAAGTTCTTAACTTTGTCATACCTTTTTAATTCTTCTCTTCTGTAGGAAGACATTGTAGTATATTGAGAGGGATCTTTGCCTTCAGCTTTATCTTTGTTTATCAGAGAGAGTCCAACCAGTTCTTGAAATCTAGCCATCTTTGAAGTATTTTCTTGTTCAGGATCAACAAAAGGAACTGGTGGAGAGTAAGGTCTTTCAGGAGATGCTTTGTCAGGCTAATCATCTTTAGATACTTTCTATTACATGTCTTGCTTCTGATATTGCTATTATTGTCTGCTGCTGCTTGAAGAATGTTTCTGCTGACTGCTTTCTTAGAAATGAGATCTTGAAGATCTATCTTGTTGCCTTTGGTATGTTTGAATGTGTGGGGTAGATCTCTGAGATACATTCCCTGAAGCACCTGCTGCTCGAGGAGGATCACCCCAATTCCTTTGAGAAGGAGGAGGAGGCGAGTACCTTCTTCTCTTCTTCCTTGCTTTTTGCTCATTATTTGATAGCCACATCCATGAAGGCATCCCTGGGTAAGGAGTAATCTTCTGTAGAATGTAGTAGGGAGTGTCTACATTGGGATTGGGCTTAGGAACAGCCTTAGCAGGAGCTTTCCTTTTCTTATCAATCTTCTTCTTAGCTTTTGGATCATCAGATTCATCATAATCTTCATCATCATTGTCATCATCAGAGGATCCTGGAGGGTTGTCATACATAGCATCAATTTCCTTCAGGGCTTCCTTTGAAATTTGCTTCTCAGCTTGAGGAAGCACTTGAGGTTCTGTAGCTTCTGGTGGAGCAACAATATTTTCAGAAACTGTTTTATTCTCTTCTGCTATATTTGTAAGAATAATATCGTCCATGTCTGGTAAAAGACTATCATCCATTTTATAGGTAGGAGGGGAAAGAGCTTTTTGCTCTGGAGTAGAGACTAGTTCAAGAACATTCTCAGTCACATGTTCTTCTAAAATCACTGGTGCTACAAAACTTGCCTTTAGTTGATTAACAACTTCAGGGCTTATTGGAGAAGTATAGGGTATAATAGCTCTAGATTGTTGTACATCAAAACCCGGTAGAATATTGCTGTAAACAAAATTGAAAAAATCTAGTAAAGAATCTTGAATAACTGTGGGATTTATAATGTAATCACAAACAGTAGTTATTTCTGCCAAAACTATGTCAGCCATGTCTATATCGAATCAATTAAATCAATTATTTATGTTGGAGGGGTTGCCTTTGCTGAATCATCAGACATATCAGAATCTACTGCTGCTATTACTAGAGGAGAGGAAACTTGTGCTTCTTCACTGGATATCTCCCCCTGCCTGGTTTCGAAGGGTCCTGAAGCCAGGCCTCAGAAGAAGGGACAGTGGGGGTAGCAGAAATGAGGGCAGAAAGGGATGCAATAGAATCAACAAGAGGTTTAATGGCCTCTGATATAAGCTTGGAGATGAGGGGAGTAAGGAGTTCCAGAAGGGATGGAAGGGAAGGGGAATTCATTTACATAAACTCAGAGGTTGTCTGAGTTGATACAGAAGGATGAAGGATGGATGATGAGGGGAAAGTTGTGATGTCTGTCATTTGCTCATCATTGGGTGATGGAGTATTGAAGTGAGATGGTAGCAGATCAAAATATGGAATGAATGAGATGTTATGGAGGGGAATGTCATCTAGATGATGAGGAAGTGGGGATTGAGGTGGTGTGGTATGCTCTGGAGATTGAAATAGTGTGGGTTGATGTTCAGGAGATGGAATTGGTGGAGTTGGAGTATGAGCTGGAGATGTGGATGGTTGTTGGAAGGTTGTTGAGGGAGTTGAAATTTGTGGAGGTGTAGGTTGTTGAGATGGAGGTGTTGGAATCTGGGTGGATGGAATTGTGGTGGAGGGGACAACTTCTAGCGGTGGGAGATCAGCTGGTACAGCTCTGGTATCCCAGAAGTTCTGGAAGAGGTTGAAGCCATAGATGGCTTTGGGATTGTCCTCTCCCACCTTCCAAACAAGGCACATCTTAGCCTTTTGGAGGCATTGATGAATATGGTCTGGGAGACCAGGGATTCAGCTGCCTTTTCCTGTAGGAAAATGCCCAGAATTCTTCCAAAACATACTTCTTTCTTACTATTCTTCTTCTTGATCAAGTCAAATAGAATCCTTGACAATTTACTAGTTTCTTATTCACGACTGCACACATTACCAGAAATTGTTACCTGGTAATATAGTGATGAGCAGTATGCTTTCCTAGCAGTAACTTGCCCACCACATCGGCTAAGAATTTGTATTCAGAAGACAAATTTTTCTTTAATAATTTATTTGGGTTCACTCCAACATGACCCATTTTTTATCATGTCATCATACTCAGAATTATCAATCTCTATATCTTCTTCACCATTTATCGGACCAAAAATTTCAGTTAAGATTGCTGGAGTTAAAGAAACCGGATTACCATATATAATGTCGGTCATCGTGTCGGCGTCTGGAGTTGAGGAGATGAAAGATATGGATCCCTAGTTTGGATTTGGGCTAGGTTCACTAATTAGGATAAGTTTTGACCCACACTGTATAGCCAGGGTTAAGTCTTTAAGTCCTAGAGTTTAGGCTAAGTCATTAGGTTCAACCTTCATGGACTAGCCAGCAGAGGACTTCAGTAGACCCAGACTTAGAAGAATTCAAGTTCAAAATTATCAATTCGAAATTCTTCGAACTCAGCTCGACGATCGTCGATCGCAGATCGACGAACTTAGAGTTAATTCTCTGAGTTGAGCTCGACAATATTCGAGCTCAGTTCGATGATCTCTTCATTCAGACAGATTCTCTGCTCGACGAAGACAGATTCTAAACTCAATGAACTTAGAGCACAAATTTGGCAAATTACTTGCAGAATGCAGTTCACTGAGCTCAGGTCGACGAACAGGAATTATCAACTCGACGAACTTGGAACTCTAGTCGACGAATTCTGTTCAGAGCTCGATGAATTCTGTGCAAAGCCAGACTTAGAAATTTTCCTTATTCTGTCCTTATTTATTATATTTCTTAGCAGTGATTTCCTGAATAATTAATGCTCATATTCTCCTGAATATAGCCATTATTGATAGCATTAATTATGGTCTTCATCAGGATTAATTACTTGCTTAATTTATTGGGACAGTTGGGGAAACTCATTAAACTATATTCTCCAGTCGTTTCATTCTCCAAAATCAATCAACAATCAATGCTTGGAATTCAAATTTCAAAGGGGAATTTTGACAGCAGAATATAAAAGCGATTTTTCTCTTTTCAGACAAAATAAGAATAGCGAAGATAGAGACTCGACATCAAACAATAAGTGGTAATACAAGAGAATATAGAGAAGAGAAACAGAAAATAACAGAAGAATATATGCTTCTTCTCTATGATGAAAACATTTTGTTTTCCCCTTGATCTTTCTAAAGACTGAAGAAGACAACAACCATAAATATCAAGAATCCTTATTCAACTTCTACTCCAGGTACATTCAAGGACAACTACTCTGAATCAGTCAGAAAGTTCCTGGATTTCTTCAAGACAAGGCTGAAGACCTACACCATGAGCAAGGCTCCAAGCTTTCTGAACAATTCTTATTTCAGAAGGAGCTTTGACACCAGCAATCCACTAAAGTCCTCTCCGTTGATTAGAGAAAAATAAGACAACATAACCTCTCTTAACCTCCTATAAAAGATTTTATTAACTCCCTTCAAAAGTTTATTCTTAGTTTTTGGGCACCTGATTAAAAGCCTAAAGGGTTGTATTATCTCACTGTAAATAGATCTCGTGGTTGCAGTCACCTGATCAAAAACCTGATAGTGGATTCCTACCAGGGTGGTAGAAGAGTGGATGTACCTAGTTTGGGGAACCACTATAAAATTCTTGTGTTGTCTGTGTTTGATCATTTTCTGTTTTGTTCTTGCTGTGCTGTGATAAATTAGCTTAGTTTGCATTTCTTTTTATACTACTATATTATCACCTATTTTACTCTGATATATTTAAAAACAGCCAAAAAGGTTTTAAGTTACTCTATTCACCCCCCTCTAGAGTAATCAGATCTATCCCCTTATATTTCTATTGGTATCAGTGTTATACCATATCTTTCAATTGGTATCAGAGGGGTGTTCATTTGGTTGCACAAGCTAACACTTGAACAAAAAGATCCTTGTTAGATCTGATTTCCTTGTCCCTAGCTTTTCTATTTATTTCATATCATGGCACAGAACAAATATTTTGCAAGCACCAGACCTCCAGTTTGCAACCTGAATAAGTTTGCTATCTGGAAGACAAGTATTAGGCTTTATATGAACTTTATTGATGAAGACATATACAATTCTATTTTGATAGGACCACCAGCTCCAGTGGCTACCACAACTACAACTTCCAGCACACATGTTGTTCTACCACCTTAGTGGACAGATGTACAGAAGAAGGCCAAGATAGCAGATGCTAAGGCCATGAACATCTTAGCATAGACTATGTCAGATGAAATATTCCAGAAAGTGGCTGAGTGCACATCAGCCAAAGCTATCTGGGATTCTCTCAACCAGATGGTTGCTGGATCTGCAGATGAGAGAAAAGACAGGAGATCTAATCTCATCTCCCAATATGAAAATTTCAAGAAAGAAGAATCAGAGTCTGCGAGTGACATGTACAACAGACTAAGCTCAATCACCAATGAGCTGAAACTATAGACAAGGACATCACCCTCACAGTAGTCAATGACAAGATTCTCATGTGCTTGCCCAGCTCATGGGATTTCAGAATTTGCCCAATCAAGCAGGCCAGAAGTCTTAATGAGATTTCCACCAAATCTCTTCTTGGAAAGCTCAAATTATATGAGCAACTCATAAAGACAAGAGAAGCTGCAGGGCAGAAGACTCCTTCAGTAACAAGAAAGGAACAAAACATAGATTTCAAAGCTTCGGAAGAATTAGAAGCTCCAACAACTAGTGAAGAACTTCTGAGTCTCTTAGCCAAGAGATTCTACAAAATGGCTAAGAAGGATTTCAGAAGAAAGTCATCTAGGCAAGATGACAAGCCAAGGAATGACAAGACACCAACTAAAGAAGTTGTTTACTTTGGTTGCAGGAAGCCACGACACTTTATATCAGAGTGTCCAGAGAACCAAAAGAAGGAGAGAAGAAGAGAAAAGAAATCCAGGAAGCAGCACTACAGCAAGCCCTCCTCCAACAAGCATAAAAAGAAGGGAAAGTGTTTGTGGCTGAAACATGGAGTGAAAATAAAGATGCATCTTCATCTTCTAGATCCAGTAAAGATGAAGAAGAGGCTAAGGCAAATAAGATTTGCTTGATGGCCATTGATGCATCAAGCAGCCTATCTGAGGCTGAGCAATCAGACAGTGATGAACCTTTTGAATCTGAGGTAAATCAGGTATTATCTTCCTTTGATTTCAATTCAGAAAACTTTAAACCTAATTTAAATCTTTATGCATTGGTTTAATAAATTCTGAAAAGGAGATCACACATCTTAGAGAAAAATTGACTGATCAGGAAAACCTGCTTTCTGAAAATATCAAATTAAAAGATGAATTAACCATACCTAATGGATAGATCATCTCATTAAAAACTGAATTGGCTGAGGCAAGACAACTTGAAGAATCCCTAAATGGGAGAAGTATCAAGTTGATGGACATCACAAGCATAGTGAATGCCAGGCTTAATAGCAAGCTGGGATTAGGTGCTTCATCATGCCAACCCCCACTAATTCAGAAGAATATTTTAACTACTCCAATAAAATTTGTTTCAGAAAAAGGGCAAAGAAAAGATAGATAATAATAATGTTAAACAACCAGAATTAAAACAAAAGAATAAGAAAAAGAGAAAGAATAAGAAAGATCCTAACCATAATAATGTTCAGCAGATTTCGTCGAACTCAGATCGATGAAATGTGTACAGTTCGTCGAACTCCACTCGACGAACTCCGAACGCAAAATTTCATTATAATTATTCGTTGAACTACGATCAACAAACCTGTATGGTTCGTCGACCCGAGATCGACGATATTGGGGCCCAGAGAATGAATACTTTCATTCTCAGATCGACGAACTTACCAAAATTCGTCGAACCCAATTCATAATAACAAAAACTTTATTTCATATAGAACATTTAATCCACCAAGACCATGTGTTATTCCATTCACCAAGTGGATAATTCCACCTATAAGATTTCACTCCATGGGTTATAAAATCAACCAGAATACTCTTACAATTCCAGCTTTAATTATGTAAATAAACAAGGACCCAAGGTAACTAAGGTCAAGAATAGCTAATCTGTTTTATTGCAGGTGAAAGACTATCCCACCACAGAGCAACAGTGGTATCTGGATAGTGTCTGTTCAAAGCATATGACTGGAAACAAGGACAACTTAATCAACTACAAGTCTAAGCTAGCACCAAAAATAATATTTGGTGATTCTAATTGTGGCCAGACTGAAGGATATGGAAAGGTCAAAATTGGAGCAGTCACTTTCAGGAAGGTTGCTTATGTAAGTGGATTGAAGCACAACCTTATATCCATAAGTCAGTTATGTGATGAAAGGTTTCAGGTATCATTTAATAAAACTTCCTACATTATTACTTCTGTAGATAACCAAGTAGTATTAACTGGTACTAGAATAGGAAATATCTATGTAGTTAATTTTAAGTCAGCTAAAACTGAAATATGTCTGTTTAACCAAACTAGTAATAATAATGATCTTTGGCATAGGAGATTAGGACATGTAAACCTAAAAAACATTTCTAAACTCTCTAGGGACAACCTTGTTAGAGGATTATCTTCTTTCCCCTATAAGAAGGAAAGCCTTTGTAGGGCTTGTCAGTTAGGCAAGCAAACTAAAAATAGTTTTAAGTCACTTAATAAGAGTGATTCACCTAGGATTCTATATTTGCTACACATAGATCTCTTTGGACCCATTGTTGTACAGAGCCTAGGAGGGAAGTCTTATACCTTAGTAATTGTTGATGATTGCTCAAGGTTCACTTGGGTGTTCTTCTTGAGAAACAAGTCAGATAACTTCAAGGTTCTTACAAATTTATTAAGAGCATAAGGATTGAGTACTCTACTCCAGTTGCATTGATCAGAAGTGATCATGGTACTGAGTTTGAGTCTCTTCCCATGCAAGAATTCTGTGAGAAGGAAGGTATCAGACATTGTTTCTCTGCTCCTAGAACTCCTCAACAAAATGGGATAGCTGAAAAGAAAAATAGAACACTGATTGAAGCTGCAAGCACATTACTTGCAGATACTCACTAGCCCCTATCCTTTTGGGCAGAGGCTGTAAGCAAAACAAACTATGTACTGAATAGGAGTCTGATACACAAACTTAAGGGCAAGACCCCCTATGAACTACTCAAAGGGAAGAAACCTAGAGTAGACTATTTTAAAATTTTTGGTTGCATTTGTTATATTCATAACAACAACAAGAAACATAATAGAAAGTTTGAAGCCAAGGGTGAAATAGGAATTTTTATTGGATATTCCCAAGTAAGCAAGGCTTATAGGGTTTATAACAAATCAACTATGAAAATGGAAGAGTCTATTAACATTTCTTTTGATGAAACTAACATGTTTTACAAGGAGAAGATTTCTTCTACCAGTGAAAACTTGCAGGAACCACATCTGTGTGAAAAGTTGGATGAATTGACCCTCACCAATGAGGCTATTACATAACCTTCTCCACATGTTGCTGAAAATAGTGAAGATGAAGACACTGAACTCAGTGAAGAGCCAACAACATCTATAATTCCATAAGAGGAAATATTTCCCCAAGCTGTTGCTCAACCAACTCCTACTAAATTAGTCACACTTAGAGATCACCCTGTATCTCAAGTGATTGGTGTACAACCCCGTGTCCGGCGAGTGAGGTCGCCAGGGACCAGGCCACTCCAGCTAAAGATAGTGGGCGAGCTCAACAGTAGAGATGCCCAGTCTGAGCTTGGCATTCGTCGACCGAAGATTAGCATTCGTCGACCGCGAGCTCGGCGATTCGTTGACCGGAGATCAGTATTCATCGACTGCGAGCTCGGCGATTCGCCGGTCTAGTCCAAGAATCATCTAGCTGAGATCGACTAATGGAGGCCAACGTATAGGCGAGCTCGCTGTCTCAGCTCGCATTCTCACGACAGAACTCGGCAATAGTAGGCGAACTGGATCCGCCGAGATGGCCAAAGCTCCCCAGCTTGCCTGGACCCATGAGGTATTTTTTACTGTTTAGCCCCCGCTGGTTTGCCTATAGCCCTTCAAAACAGCGGAGTTTGGCTGTTGGCAGACTCAACCAAGGGTTCTCTGGTAATTTCAGGTCACCTCAATTTGGTTATTGGCAGTTCAGATTCTAAAAACTATAAATAGGACCCAAGGGGTACCCCAGAAGGCACGCTTCTTGTGCTCAATTGTTCCAGTTTTCAAGTGCTTTCTGAGGGTACCTTAGCTCGGCCTTTGGCTAAGGAGGGGAAGCGCTCTCAGATCTTCCGAGTGTGTGGTGGGTCCTCCCTGCCGAGCCCATGGGTCAGTTTTCCGTTGTTTCTCTTGTTGTTTTGCTTGCAGGAGTGAAGTAGGTGCGCGACCACCCCTTCCCCAAGGGTGAACTCCACAGGAAGCCGATTTCCGGTTTCAACATTTTGGTTCTGTGAACGTGGAGCGTGGTCAGTACAGAAAAGCTCCAGCGAACTCGATGACGGGAGGATAAGGATCTGACAGGCCGGACTCGCCGCCACTCTCGCCTCTCGCCACAGTGGGGAGGTTCGAGGATTTCAGGAGAGAGGTGCTGAACCTCGTCAAGTTTGCACTCGGCGCCCGGGCCGAGTGCTCGACTCCAGCAGTCCAGATCGCATCCGCCCCCACCCTAGGCAAGGACGCTCCCGGCAGGCGAGCTGGGAAAGAAGTGGCGGAGGAGGGGTGGGGGAGCGAGCTCCCCTGGTGCGAGCTCCCGGGCGCGAGCTCTTCCCTGGCTCGGCAGGCCGAGGCCGGTTCGACGAGCTAGGAACGCGAGACTCGCCAGCTCGCCCAGCAGGAGGAGGCAGCCCCTTCAGCGAGTTGGTCTCTTCAGCTCCCGTTCCAGAGGGGTTCAGGGAACCCGAGATGTCCTACTACACTGGGAAGTGAGACCCGGTCCAACACGTTCAATGGTTTGAGGACGTAGTTTCAATCCGGCAAATGTCAGATGGGTTCAAATGTCGGATCTTCGCTATCACCATCAAGGAGAAGGCGAGGGAGTGGTTCCATCAGCTACCGGCCAGCTCCATTTACTGCTTTGAGGACCTGCGTCGGGGGTTCATGCTGAGGTTCACTACTTCGAAGAAGACGAAGAAGGAGTCAGAATCCCTGTTCCACATCAAGCAGGGGGTGAACGAGACGCTGGGGAGCTACATGGATCGGTTCTAGGAGGAGGTTACTCAGGTATAGGAGATGTCGGGCCATAGTTTGATGATGGCCTTCATCCTGGGCCTACAGTAAGGGTTCTTCAGGATGGAACTGAAGAGAGTTCCCCCTCTCTTACGAGGAGCTGATGGAGAGGGCGGCGAGAGAGGTTGACGGGGAAGCATCGAACCTGGAGTTTGCGCGGAAGCTGGCCAGGTGGGCCACGGAGGAGGAGAAGGAGTCGAGAGGAGGAAGAGGACAGGAGGAGAGGAGAGGAGAGCCCTGACAGAGGGAGCAGAGACAGCTCCAGGGGTAGCAATAGCCCAGGTGGGGGTGTCAGGAGCCCGACCGTCGGCTGGGCTGGAGACCTGAGTGGCAAGGGCAGGGCCCACAGAGGGGATACCAAGGAAGGGATCGCCACCAAGGGGGTAAGATCAATTCCACCCCCCGAGATGGAGGAAGGCCCAGAGGCCCCGACTCCGCGATCAGGAAGAGGATATGTCCATGGCCATGTGGGAAAGGAGGAGAGTAGCAAGAAGGAGGAGAAGAGAAGTTAGGGTGGAGTTACCCTATTGCGACTTCCATCAGGAGGAGGGGCACGCCACAGTAATGTGCCCAGAGTTCCTTGAAATGAGAAGGGACAGGGAACATGAGCAGCAGCAGGGGTGCCAGGAAGTAAGGATTGAGGAGTGTTAAAGTAGCGAACAATCGACCAAAAACAAGCAGGAGTTTTGAATAATTGAAAGTTTTATTATCCAAAAAGATATCTATTACAAAGGTATGCCCTCCCTTATATAGAACGGAGGAGAGATGAGAGAATACAAATAAGAGATGTGGGACTAAAAATTTACCGGACTAAGCGGACTATACAGAACAAACCGCACAAGCCGCGCGGTTAGACAGAAGGGCTAACTGCACGGCTACCACCAGAGAGAACGAGAGATTGCCAGGGTAGACCGCTTAACGGCCCGGTCTCCAAGCCGGCTGAGACAAACTGCCAGACCGCGCGGTCTTCAACCCGCCAAGACATACCGCCAGACCGCCCGTTCACCAACTTCAACACTCCCCCTCAAGCTGGAGCATATATATCGATCATGCCCAGCTTGTCACAAACATGAAGAAACGAGGCGGAAACTGGCTTGGTGAAGATGTCAGCCAGCTCTTTATCAGAGGGGACAAAGGGAGTGCAAATTTGTTCCTTTAAGATCTCTTCACGAATGAAATGACAGTCGACCTCAATGTGCTTTGTTCTTTCATGGAAGACCGGATTTTTGGAGATGTATATGGCGGCCTTGTTATCACAGAACATAGGTAGAGGATGGTTGTAGACCTCTCCTAAATCTAGCATGAGAGCCCGCCGCCATTTTAACTCACAAGTGGTCGACGCCATACTGCGATACTCAGCCTCTGCACTGGACCTGGAGACAACAGACTGCTTCTTTCTCTTCCAGCTCACCAGATTTCCCCCAACAAAGGTGCAAAAACCTGAGGTTGACTTGCGATCCCCTTTGTCATCAGCATAACTTGCATCTGAGTATGCTTCAATCCTCAGATGACCATTCTTCTGAAAAAGTAATCCTTTCCCAGGCGCTGCTTTGACATACTCTAAGATCCGCAAGGCGGACTGTAGATGGCACTCCCTAGGTGCTTGCATGAATTGACTCACCTTGCCCACAGCATAGGAAATGTCGGGCCTCGTCACTGTGAGATATATGAGATTACCAACCATACGCCTGTACCGCGAACTATCTGAAAGAGGAGGCGAATTATTTGTCCAGGTTTTGTCTTCTCCAGTTGCCATGGGGCATCGGGCAGGTTTTGCTCCAATCAATCCTGCCTCTTTTAAAAGATCAAGGGCATACTTACGCTGAGAGAGAACTAAGGAGTCGGGTTTCCAAGAGATTTCGATCCCCAGAAAGTACTTTGGAGAGCCCATATCTTTCGTGATCACATGTTGGCGAAGATGACGCTTTGTCAGGGCTACCCCTTCCTGGTCATCGCCAGTGAGAAGAATATCATCGACGTACACAGCAAGAACAACCAGCCCCGAAGGAGTTTTGCGAATAAATAGAGAGTGATCGGCAAAGCTTCGCGCAAAACCAACGGCCGCCACAATGACGCTGAACTTGTCAAACCAAGCTCGAGGGCTTTGCTTGAGGCCATAGATTGCCTTCTTCAGCCGACATACTCGTGTCTCCCCCTGAGCAACGTACCCAGGAGGTTGCTCCATGTAAACGGCCTCGTGAAGATCACCATAAAGGAAGGCATTCTTGACATCCAGCTGGGAAATCGACCAATCCCTATTTACCGCCACAGAGAGAAGGACCCGGATAGTGCTGAGACGAGCCACGGGGGAGAAGGTGTCAATGTAATCAACCCCATAGGTCTGAGTAAAGCCCTTAGCAACAAGGCGAGCCTTATAACGATCCATAGTTCCATCAGGGCCAAATTTGACCACAAAGACCCAGCGACAGCCAACAACATCAGTGCCGAAGGGAGGAGGAACAAGAGTCCAGGTAGACCGCTCAGTTAAGGTCGCCATTTCCTCATCCATGGCCATCTTCCAATGAGGAATAGCAAGGGCCTCCTGGTAGGAGCGGGGTGTGGCAGTGGCAGAGATAGCCAGTGCAAATGCCCTGCGAGAAGGGGTAAGACGATCATAGGAAACAACAGCAGCAAGGGGGTGTAGGGTACACGTCCGCACCCCTTTGCGAAGAGTGATAGGAAGATCCAGGTCAGCAGGTCCCGCGGCATCCGGAGCATCCGTGGTAGAGAAAGCTGGCCCGAGAGTAGAGAGCGACGACGACGGAGATGAGGGAGAGGGTGGCGGAGAAGGGAGCGAGAGAGGTGGAGGGAGAGGAGTGGATGGAGACGGTCTAGGGGTGGAGATCGTAGTAGGAGGAGAGGGAACGAAGGGAATGACAGGAGAATCAGAAGCGGGGAGAAGAGGAGAGGAGGCATCCGAGAAGTAGGAGGTATTCTCGAAGAAGGTGACGTCGGCAGAGACGAACTGCTTATAAAGGACGGGATCAAAGCAACAATAGCCTTTCTGAGTGGTGGAGTACCCCAGAAAGACACATTTGGTGGAGAGAGGGGAGAGCTTATCACTGGTGGCAGAAGGGGTATGCACAAAGGCAGTGCATCCAAAGATTTGGAGAGGTAGAGGAAACGACTCCTTGCCCGGATACAGAATGGAGAACGGGGTGTTGCCGTGGAGAACCGTGGAGGGAATGCGATTGATAAGGTAGCAGGCAAGGAGAACACCATAGCCCCAATAGGAGCGAGGAACATGCATCTGGGTCATCAAGGTGCGACCGACATCGAGGAGGTGACGGTTTTTTGCTTTCGGCCACACCATTTTGTTGTGAAGTATAGACACAACTAGTTTGATGAATAATCCCATTTTGCATGTAGAATGTAGAAAAGTCATGACTGACATATTCTTTCGCATTATCAGATCGAAAAATTTGATAGAAACATTAAACTGAGTTTTGATCATGAGATAGAAGGACGTCCATACAGAGAATAGTTCGGAGCGATCTTGTAATAGATATACCCACGTACAGCGAGAGAATCATCAATGAACGTGACAAAATATGAACTACCCCGACCAATAGTAAGAGTAGGAGAAGGACCCCAAATGTCGGAGTGGATGAGATCAAACGGACGGTAGAGCCACGAACGTGCTTTGGAGGGAAGGAGGAGCGGTGATGCTTGCCAAGCTGACAGGCCTCACAGTTGAGCGGAGGACTTTGTGGAGGAAGGTGGGGCAAAAATTGACGAAGAAGACGTGGAGGAGCATGACCAAGGCGGAGATGCCATTGGAGAATATCTGTGGAGGTGGAGGAGAAGGTGGAAAAAGCAGAAATGTTGTCCAGGAAGTATAGGCCGTCACTCTCAGTCCCAGTAGCAATCGTCCGTTGGGAGTCCGGATCCTGAAAAGAGCAAGAAGTAGAAGTAAATGTAACGGAACACTGTAATTGCTTGCATAGAGAGGTAACAGATAATAAGTTGCACGGGAACTAGGGCACATATAGAGTATCCGCCAAGTGAAGAGACGGAGTGACATGAACTATCCCCGTCCCATGCACTGATGATGAAGAGCCGTCAGCGAGAATAATCGGGGGCAACCGATCATGTGTTTCTAGGAGAGAAAAAACACTGGAGATTGCCGGTCATATGGTTTGTAACACCGGTGTCGATCAGCCATTTTCCTTGAGTACCAACGTAGGGCACAACCAGAAGACGTGACTACCGAAGGCGAACGGCTTGGAGGAGTATATGAAAGCCATGAAGGGAGGAATAAAAAACTGCAGCGGTCTCGGTGACAGCACACCAGCGGCAAGAAGGGCCACGACCAAGGTGCAGAGCAAGGCAAAGGGGAAGAAGAGGGAAGCACAAGCCGCGCGACTGAATAGGAGGTCGCTGCGATGAACAAGCAGGAGTGGCTAAAGGAAGAAAGGCAGAGAGGTCGCCGAAACAAGGAAGAACTCACGCAAACAGAGAGAAAGGGCAGCGGTTAGGAGAAAGAGATCTGCAGCGGTCATGAGGATAGATACCAGCGGCCAGAAAAACCACGACCAAGCCACAGAAGCAAGAAGAGGGAAAGAAGTCGAGCGGCTAGAAATTAGCCCGCGCGAACAGAAGAAAGAGACAGCACGCGAACAGAGAAAAGTCCGCTGGGAGGCAAACAGGTCGCAGCAAGAAGAAGAAGAAACAAAGAGGTCGCGCACACAAAGGGCAACGACAAGGAGAGAAGAAGCCGCGCGAACAGGGCGCAAGAAGGCAGAAGAAACAAGCCGCGGGGAAAGGCCGCGAGAAGAAGAAGCAAGCCGCACGGACAGGTCGCGAGGTCAGAGAGGGCGCACAGAATCAGGAGGAGAAAATTGAGTCCTCTGATACCATGTTAAAGTAGCGAACAAGCGACCAAAAACAAGCAGGAGTTTTGAATAATTGAAAGTTTTATTATCCAAAAAGATATCTATTACAAAGGTATGTCCTCCCTTATATAGAATGGTGGAGAGATGAGAGAATACAAATAAGAGATGTGGTACTAAAAATTTACAGGACTAAGCGGACTATACAGAACAAACCGCACAAGCCGCGCGGTTAGACAGAAGTGCTAACCGTACGGCTACCACCAGAGAGAAAGAGAGATTGCCAGGGTAGACCGCTAGACCGCCCGGTCTCCAAGCCGGCTGAGACAAACTGCCAGACCGCGCGGTCTTGAACCCGCCAAGACAGACCGCTAGACCGCCCGGTCACCAACTTCAACAAGGAGGTTCTACCTCGGGCGGAGGAGGACCATTACGAAGACCGAGTAGATGTTGGGACCCGAGGAGGGATCGGGGTGATCCACGGGGGGAGGGGGGAGGGGGGGTGGAGTCGAGGCTTCCCGGAAGGCGAGCCTCCACATCATGTATCGTCGGAGCGTTGCCTCGACATCCCAAACCCCACCCCCAGAAGAGAGGATCACCTTCACCCGGAGCGACATGCCGGATCACGAGGATCCATTCTATGATGCGCTGGTCATCAAGACAACCATTGAAAATTTTACCGTCTCTCGGATCCTCATCGACAACGGGAGCTCTGTCAACGTCGTCTTTAAGAAGGCGTTCGTTGCGATGAAGGTGGAGGCGAAGAGGGTGCTGGCCTCAGATGGACCCCTGTTCAGGTTTTCGGGGGAGAGGAAGGAAGTGGAGGGAGGAGTCAGTCTCCATGTCACTCTAGGGCGGGCAGTCAGAAACTACAGATTCGTCATCATGGATGCCCCAAACAGCTACAACGTCATCTTCAGGAGGCCCCTCATCAGCGCCTTCTGCTGCGTCCCCTTGTCATTCCATCAGTGCTTGAAGTTCAATGTCGATGGGGTTCAAGTCAGGGTCAGGCAGGACCCCAAGGTGGCGCGGGAGTGCTATGTCACCGCTGTGAACTCCATCTCTTGGCAGGAGGGAGCCGAGGATATGGGGCGAAGGATGAAGGAGGCTGAGCAGGAAGCTGAAAGGGAGGAGTTGGAGGTAGAGAACTGCGCGGAGGAAAGGGTGGCAGGAAGAGATCGGGAGGAGATGGCCGAAGCGATGGCCGTGAGGGAAGAGATGGAGGAGGAGGTCCCTGTCCCGGAGGAGAGAGATGCTGAAGGATGGGGAGAGCAATCCAGGTTGGAGGCTACCGAGGAAGTGGTGGAGCTGGAGGTCCTCACCTGCGGAGGCAGGGTGGAGAAGGTTCGCGTCTGCGGAGGGCTGACCCCGGAGGACCAAGGCATGATGTTGGAATGCATCCAGAAGAATGTGGACATCTTCGCATGGAATGCCGCGGAGATGCCGGGGGTTGACACGGATGTGGCCTGCCACCGCCTCAACCTGGACCCGGGAACACGCCCCGTCCAATAAAAGAAGACGTCCACTGCGGACAAGCTAGTGGAGCCTATCAGAGAGGAAGTTGTAAAGCTTCTCAAGGCCGGCTTCGTGTCCGAGATCCAATATCCCGGCTGGGTCTCCAATGTGGTCATGGTCAAAAAGGGAGACGGCCGGTAGCAAATGTGTATCGATTTCTCCTTACTTAATAAAGCTTGTCCTAAGGACTGTTATCCTTTGCCTCGAATCGACGCGCTGGTTGACTCAGCAGTTGGTTTTTCTGTAATGAGTTTTCTAGATTCTTTTTTAGGTTATCATCAAATCAGGATGC
The DNA here is from genome assembly GCA_039583875.1 of Platanthera guangdongensis. Classification (NCBI taxonomy): domain Eukaryota; kingdom Viridiplantae; phylum Streptophyta; class Magnoliopsida; order Asparagales; family Orchidaceae; genus Platanthera; species Platanthera guangdongensis. Next base: position 178,906,404 of record CM077162.1, on the reverse strand, counting down.
ACCCCCGGACATCAAGGATGTCTCATTCATCGCGGGGATGGATGGTACTGTTACAAGATGATGCCCTTCGGGCTAAAGAACGCAAGGGCGACCTACCAGAAGATGATGGACATGGTATTCAAAGAGCAAAATGGGAGGAATCTGGAGGTGTACGTGGATGACCTCATGATCAAGAGTCAGGATGTGGACTCCCACCTCCAAGACCTAGAGGAGACCTTCGCTACCCTGCGCAAGTACAAGATGCGATTGAATCCCCTGAAGTGTGTCTTTGGGGCTAGCAGGGGAAAGTTTTTGGGGCATCTCCTTACCCTTGCGGGGTCGAGCCAAATCCTGACAAGGTCAAGGCCATCATGGAGCTAGGGTCGCCACGGAATACCAAGGAGGTACAGCGCCTGACAGGGAAACTGGCAGGGCTAAGTAGATTCCTCTCCCGGGCTGGGGAAAAGTGCTCCCCCTTCTTCAAAATACTAAGGGGCGGTAAAAGGTTTGAATGGACCAAGGAGTGCGATGAGGCATTCCAGGCCCTCAAGGTGCAGTTGACCCAGGCTCCGCTGCTCCAAGGGCCCAAGGAGGGGGGGGGGACCTGTTTTTATATCTCGGGGTCGGGGCAGAGGCCTTCAGCTCCATCCTAGTTCAGGAGGAGGGGGGGAAACAACTCCCTATTTACTACGTGAGTCGGGTCCTGAGGAAGGCCGAGCTCCGGTATCCAATTTTGGAGAAGCTGGCTTTCGCCCTGATCGTCTCGGCCCGAAGGTTGCCACCTTATTTCCAGGCACACTCAATCCGAGTGATGACTGACCATCCTCTCTGCAGCATCTTCGAGGGGGTGGAGCATTCTGGCAGACTAGCCATGTGGTCGGTGGAGTTGAGTGAGTTCGATGTTTCCTTCGTCCCCCGCCTCTCGATGAAAGCTCAAGCAATGGCTAACTTTTTGGCTGATTATGTGATTGAGGTGGCAGAGGAGGAGCTCACCCGCCCGACCCCTTAGAAGGTGAAGGTGGATGGAGCCTCGGGGAGGCATTCCTTTGGAGTGGGAGTGATCTTGGAAAGCCCTCAAGGGACTAGAATTGAACAGACAGTGGTGGTGCACTTTCCCATCACCAACAATCAAGCCGAGTACGAAGCTGTGATAGCAGGGCTGCGCCTGGCCAGGGAGCTGGGGGTGTTGGACGTGGAGGTCCTTACCGACTCGATGGTGGTAGCTTCCCAGATCAACGGGGAGTTTGAGGCTAGAGAGCCTACCCTGCGGTTATACTTAGCCAAGGTAAAGGGGGTCATCAGCACGTTCCAAACTTTTTCCATCCAGCACGTACCCCGGGAGGAAAATGAGCATGTAGATCGGCTTGCAAAGCACGGTCCTCGGGTGGGAGGTACCATTACGGACCTATTTCCGCCCCTCCATCGAAGAAGGAGAGCTTATGGAGATAGATCGGAAGCCTTCATGGATGGACCCAGTTGTAACCTTCCTTTCCACGGAGAGTATCCGGAGGGGGTAGATAAGAATAAACTCAGGCATAAGTTGGCATACTACCTCCTCCAGGACGGGCGACTGTACAGAAAGAGACTCTCAGGAATGTTGGCTCGTTGTGTGGCCGAGGGAGAGGTACAAAGAATCTTGGAAGAAGTCCACAACGGAGAGTGTGGGAGTCACTCCGGGAGTCGGACCCTGGAAGGAAGGATTGTCAGGCAGGGATACTTCTGGCCCACCCTGGGCCGCGACGCGACAGAGTTCGTAATAAGGTGCCATAAATGCCAGCTGTTCGCCCCCCTCCAGCTACAACCGGCTCAGCGACTGAAGAGTATCACAGCCCCCTGGACCTTTGCCATTTGGGGGATGGATTTGGTCGGACTGTTCCCACAGGCCAGTGGGCAGAGGAGGTTCCTCCTAGTGATGATTGATTACTTCTCCAAGTGGTTAGAGGTAAAGGCGCTGGCCAAGGTGACCTCCCAAGTCATCAGAAACTTTATTTGGGTGGAGATCATCTACCGCCACGGGATGCCCCAGGCCATTGTCACGGACAACGGGCCCCAATTCGCTAGTCCTGAGTTCTCCAGTTTTTGCGAACAGCTTGGAATCGACCTCAGGTTCTCCTCGGTCCATCACCCTAGGAGCAATGGGCAGGTGGAGGCCGCGAACAAGATCATCGTCAACCTCCTGAAAAAGAAGGTGGAAAATCTAAAGGGGAGTTGGGTGGAGCAGCTTCCCGCGGTTCTCTGGGCCCTGACGACCACCCCTAACACAGCTATAGGGGAGATTCCCTTTAGGCTCTCCCATGGGTGCGAGGCGGTGCTCCCCGTGGAATTTGAAGTTCAAATGCCTCGAGTTGTTGCGGCCGGGGAAGGCAGGGAAGAATGGCAGGAGGAGAATGAGGAAGAGTTGCGACTCTCCCTTGACATGGTAGAGGAGCTACGAGACCTTTCCGCGGTCCGACAAGAAGAGGTGAAGAGAAGGATGGCTAAGTATTTCGACAAGCACGTCAGAGTCAAACAGTTTACGGAAGGGGACTTGATGCTAAAGAAATTCGATGCAGCGGGGAGGTCGACAACTATGGGGAAACTCAACCCTAGCTGGGAGGGACCGTTCATTGTAAAGGAAGCACTAAGATCAGGAGGGTATCTACTACAAAATGTGGAGGGCGAGATCCTAAGTCGCACCTCGAGCGGTGATGACTTAAAGCGCTTTTTTCCTTAAAAATATGTAAGTAATGCTTTGATTTATAATAATATCCCTTGACGTGTCACTCCTGTCGGCATGGTCTGTATGAAAGGACATGGTGTGTTTAGATCTCGAGCAGATCCCGCTGTCAGTCTCTCACCTAGCTAGCAGGGCTGGAAGTCACTCGATAGTGTTAGAAGTGGACCTCGAGCAGATCCCGTTGTCAGGCTCTCACCTAGCTGGCAGGGCTGGAAGTCACTCGGTGTCATCCTTGGCCTCGAGCAGATCCCGCTGTCAGGCTCTCAACTAGCTGGTAGGGCTGGAAGTCACTCGATGGTGTTAGTAGTGGACCCCGAGCAGATCCCTCTGTCAGGCTCTCACCTAGCTGGCAGGGCTAGAAGTCACTCGATGGCGTTAGAAGTGAACTCCGAGCAGATCCCGCTGTCAGGCTCTCACCTAGCTGGCAGGGCTGGAAGTCACTCGGTGTCATCCTTGGGCCTCGAGCAGATCCCACTGTCAGGCTCTCACCTAGCTGGCAGGGCTGGAAGTCACTCGATGGCATTAGAAGTGGACCCCGAGCAGATCCCGCTGTCAGGCTCTCACCTAGCTTGCAGGGCTGGAAGTCACTTAGTGTCATCCTTGGGCCTCGAGCAGATCCTGCTGTCAGGCTCACCTAGCTGGCAGGGCTGGAAGTCACTCGATGGCGTTAGAAGTGGACCCCGAGCAGATCCTGTTGTCAGGCTCTCACCTAGCTGGCAGGGCTGGAAGTCACTCGGTGTCATCCTTGGGCCTCGAGCAGATCCCGCTGTCAGGCTCACCTAGCTGGCAGGGCTGGAAGTCACTCGATGGTGTTAGTAGTGGACCCCGAGCAGATCACGCTGTCAGGCTCTCACCTAGCGGACAGGTCTGAAATTCACTCGGTGTCATCCGTCGGCCTCGAGCAGATCCCGCTGTCAGTCTCTCACCTAGCTGGCAGGGCTGGAAGTCACTCGATGGTGTTAGAAGTGGACCCCGTGCAAATCCCACTGTCAGGCTCTCACCTAGCTGGCAGGGCTGGAAGTCACTCTATGGTGTTAGTAGTGGACCCCGAGCAGATCCCGTTGTCAGACTCTCACCTAGCTGGCAAGGTTGGAAGTCACTTGATGACATTAGAAGTGGACCCCGAGCAGATCCCGTTGTCAAGCTCTCACCTAGCTGGCAGGGCTGGAAGTCACTCGGTGTCATCCTTGGGCCTTAAGCAGATCCCGCTGTCAGACTCTCACCTAGTTGGCAAGGCTGGAAGTCACTCGATGGCGTTATAAGTGGAACCCGAGCAGATCCCGCTGTCAGGCTCTCACCTAGCTAGCAGGGCTGGAAGTCATTCGGTGTCATCCTTGGGCCTCGAGCAGATCCCGCTGTCAGACTCTCACCTAGCTGGCAGGGCTGTAAGTCACTCGATGGTGTCAGTAGTGGACCCCGAGTAGATCCCGCTGTCAGGCTCTCACCTAGCTGGCAGGGCTATAAGTCACTCGGTGTCATCCGTGGGCCTCGAGCAGATCCCGCTGTCAGGCTCTCACCTAGCTGGCAGGGCTGGAAGTCACTCGATGGCGTTAGAAGTGGACCCCGAGCAGATCCTGCTGTCAGGCTCTCACCTAGCTGGCAGGGCTAGAAGTCACTCGGTGTCATCCTTGGGCCTCGAGCAGATCCCGCTGTCAGGCTCTCACCTAGTTGGCAAGGCTGGAAGTCACTCGATCGCGTTAGAAGTGGACCCCGAGCAAATCCTGTTGTCAGGCTCTCACTTAGCTGATAGGGATGGAAGTCACTCGGTGTCATCCTTGGGCCTCGAGCAGATCCCGTTGTCAGGCTCTCACCTAGCTGGCAGGGCTGGAAGTCACTCGATGGCATTAGAAGTGGACCCCGAGCAGATCCCGCTGTCAGGCTCACCTAGCTGGCAGGGCTGGAAGTCACTCGGTGTCATCCTTGGTCCTCGAGCAGATCCCGCTGTCAGGCTCTCACCTAGCTGGCAGGGCTGGAAGTCACTCGATGGTGTTAAAAGTAGACCTCGAGCAGATCCTGCAGTCAAGCTCTCACCCAGCTGACGGGGCTTAGGGTCATCTAGGAAAATTCTGCCTCCACCCCAGGTAGTGCCTAATAACCTCGGCCCTACTAAGAGAGGAGAGCTCGGCTTGGGCGAGTTTGAGCTCGCTAATTCAACTCAGGCTCGGCAGAAGATTGGCAAGCTAAGGCCTTGGACCTCGCTAAGAGGAGGTGGGTCTCGCCGGGCCATCTTGCCCACCTACTACTTTTTACTCAGAAAAATTTAGTGTGGTCTTGCATCAATTAGATTGTGGGCAGCTTGCGAGCCTGACCCTTGTGTCTCACCAAGGGGAGACGGATCCCGTCGAGACGCCCCTCCCCCGCTCAATTCTACTTAGACAAGTTTAGTGGGTTTGATTTTTCGATAAGTAAGACCATGGACAACTCGCGAGCGAGCTGCTGCGGGTCCTGAGAGTTGCCGGACTCTCAAGATACTCTCTTGGGTGCGAGTCCTAACGACTATCCTACTCACAGTATCTATCTACGCGAGGTAGCCTAGGGAAGGGCTTGCGGGCATGCACAACACAGCAAGGAAGAGAGGAAGATGAATGAATTTATAAGAGAAAGGGGGGGAAGGCTTTGGCTGTGATCAAAAATCTTTTCATTTAATAAATATGATTACAGGTGAAGCTCTCCTCGGCGAGGAAACAAAAGAAAAATGTTAACATTCAGGTCTCGCCCCCCCCCCCCCCCCCCTGCCAGACTGGTCCTGCCCTTCGCCTGGCTGATCCTGGAAACCCTTCCCGAACAACGCGTCAAGGCTATCTTCCTTCTCGATGGGAGGCGTCGCCGGGAACAAGATCAGTATCAGGTCCTGGGCCGAAATCTCCTCCCATCCCTCCACCAGTACCCCCGTGTCCTTCATGATTTGGAGGGTACATTCAGCAGTTTGGATGGAATTGAGCCGCAGCCTCTCGCCGAGGTCGGCCTCGCCAAAGACCCTCGGCCTTTTGTAGGGGAGGGAAGGATTGGCGCCGGAGGGTTCTAAGAAAATGTCCGCCTGACGACGGACCTCGCGGTTGAGATTCAGATTTTCATCTGTCATCTTCGCATTTACCCCCTCCAGCTCGGCAAGCTGGGCACGAAGCTGGCTGATCTCCTCCCCTTGCTCGGCATTGCGAGCCCGCAGTTCCCCGGCGGCCTTGGCATCCTGACGGAAGAAGAGTTGGTTAGTCACAACGCAAAATATTTCTAAGGGAATGCCCGATACTCACCAATCCCCCGGCGGCCTGGGCGAGAAGACCCTCGGCGATCCCAAGCCACCTTGATTGATCGGCAACCGTGTCCTTGGCGATATCGCAGGCCTTCTTGGCCTTCTGCGAGCTCAACCCCAAGGTCCCAAAGGGAGGGGACGGCTCCCGGTGACGGTTCTCCGGAGTCATGAACCGCGAGCCCCCGAGAGTGGTCCTGGCTCGCGGGGTGGTATCGTGCGGCGCGGCATCTTCCGCGGCATCAGGGCGGCTGTCGGGGTCGTCGCAGATCTCAACAAAAGTCTTGCCCTATTCAGAGGTGGGCAAAGTGGAAGAGCCGGTCTCGTGCTCCAAGGCGATCCTCAGGTCGTCATAGATGGGCTCGGCCGCCTGGGGAAACGGATTCATCTTCTTGGAGCTAGGCTCGGCAGAGCCACCCTGTAGCACAATGGCTGGGACCACTGCCGGGGCAGTTATGCGAGGTGCGGAGGCTTGGCAAGCTCGGTTGAGGCGCTCTTGAATCTCCTTGGAGATCGGCATCTTGGTTGGGCCAAAATAAAGGGAAGGGCAAGAGCCAGACAGGCTTTCCCGTCAGCAGATGTCTCAGGAACTTTCCCCTGCTGGCCCTGAAGACACACTTCAGGGGGTTCAGCCGCATTTTGTACTTGCGCAGGGTGGTGAAGGTCTCCTCCAAATCCCGGAGGTGAGTATCCTCATCTTGACTCTTGATCATGAGATCGTCCACGTACACCTCCAGGTTCCTCCCCTTTTGTTCCCGGAAGAGCCTGTCCATCATTTTTCGGTAGGTTGCCCCTGCATTCTTCAGCCCAAAGGGCATCATTTTGTAACAGTAGCACCCATCCCCCGTGATGAACTAGACGCCTTGACATCCGGGGGGTGCATCCTGATTTGGTGATAACCTGAAAATGCATCTAAAAAACTCATTACATAAAAACCGATGGCTGAGTCAACCAGCGAGCCGATCCGAGGCAAGAGATAACAATCCTTATGGCATGATTTATTAAGCAAGGAGAAATCTATACATATACGCCACCGGTCAGCTCCTTTTTTCACCATGATTACATTGGAGACCCAGCGGGGGTATTGGATCTCGGATATGAAGCTGACCTTGAGGAGCTTTGCCACTTCCTCCCTGATGGGCTCGGCCAGCTTGTCCGCCATGGACCTCTTCTTCTGTTGGACGGGGCATGCTTCTAGGTCCAGGTTGAGGCGATGGCAAGCCACATCAGCGTCAACCCCTGGCATCTCTGCGATGCTCCATGTGAAGATGTCCACGTTCTTCTGGATGCACTCCAGCATCCTTCCCGGGGCTTCTAGGGTCAGCCCCCCGCTGACGCGGACCTTTTACACCCTGCCTCCGAGGGTGAGGACCTCCAGCTCCACCACATGTTCTGCAGCCTCCAGCCTGGACTGCTCCACCCACTCTTCAACATCTATCTCCTCTGGTACTAAAGCCTCCGCTTCCATCTCTTCCCCCACAACCATCGCCTCAGCCAACTCCTCCCAAACCTCTTCTGCCACCTCTACTTCGGTAAAGCCTTCTACCTCCATCTCCTCCATTCTAGTCTCCTGCTCCGCCTCCTCCATCCTTCGCTCCATCTCCTCGGCTCCCTCCTGCCAAGAGATGGAGTTGATGACGGTGACGTAGCACTCCCTTGCTACCTTGGGATCACCCCAAACTCAGACCTTGATCCCCTCGGCGTTGAACTTTACGCATTGACGGAAAGACGAGCGGATGTAGCGGAAGGCGCTGATTAGGGGCCTCCCGAAGATGGCGTTGTAGTTGCTGGGGGCATCCACGATGACAAACCTGCAGCTTCTGGACTGCACCGCAGGGAGACATGGATCCCTACTCCTCCTTCCACTTCCTTCCTCTTCCCCAAGAACCCAAACAAAGGCCCATCAGAGTACAACACCCTCTTCGCCTCCACCTTTATTGCGTCAAACGCATTCTTGAAGATGACGTTGATGGAGTTTCTGTTATCGATGAGGATCCAGGAGACGGTGAAGGTTTTGATGGCGGTCTAGATGACCAGCGCATCGCAAAATGGATCCTCGTGATCCGACATATATCCCATGGTGAAGGTAATCCTCTCTTCCGGAGGTGGGGTCTGGGAGGTGGAGCCAACGCTCCGATGATACATAGTGTGGAGGCTTGCCTTCCGAGAGGCCTCTACCCCCACCCCTCCGTGGATAACTCTGATCCCTCCTCGGGTCCCAACATCTTGCCGATCATCACAGCGGTCCTCATCTGCCCGAGGCAGGACCTCCTCGATCCTTACTTCCTGACGCCCCTGCTGCTGCTGCTGCTCCCTGTTCCCTCTCATTTCGAGAAACTCCAGGCACGTGGCTGTGGCGTGCCCCTCTTCCTGGTGGAAGTCGCTGTAGGGCAACTCTACCATGACCTCTCTCCTCCTCCTTCGCACCACTCTCCTCCTCTCTCCTTGGGCTATGGCCATAGCCTGCTCTTGATCGGGGAGGGGAGGCCTTTGCGCCTGCCTCCAACCCGGGGGGTGGAACTGACCCTGGCCCCCCTGGTGGTGGTCCCTTCCTTGGTACCCTCTCCGTGGCCCATGATTTTGCCACTCGGGCCTCTAGCCCAATCGAAGATCCTGCTCCTGTCGCCCCCACCTGGGCTGCTGCTGCCCCTGGAGCTACCTTTGCTCCCTCTGTTGTTGTTCGGCTCTCCTCTGTTCCTGCACCTTTTCGCCTCTCGGCACTTTCTCTTCCTCCGTGGCCCACCTGGCCAGCTTCCAGGCAAACTCCGGATTTGATGCCTCCCTGTAAACTTCTCTCGCCGCCCTCTCCATCAGCTCCTCATAGGAGTGGGGGGAACTCTCTTTAGTTCCATCCTGAAGAATCCCTGCTGCAGCCCCAGGGTGAAAGCCATCTGATGGGCCCGCGAACAGACTCTTACTGTCGTTGGTTCGGTGAGTCGATCGCCGCGGGCTTGCTCGGGTAGGCAAGTGCACCTATCGCAAGTAGTACTCGATATTCGGGGGAATACCGAGGTCGTATTGTTCTCGGGGTCGCGTTGACTATTCTTACTCCTCCGGGAGGACTATTATTTTACTGAAAGAAAAGGTGGATTTTTTTACTTTAAGAAAAGACAGAAAAGCAAAGGAGCGAAAAAAATGATTTAGAGAATATTCGATGAAGGGTTAACGCTCGGCATCGAATCGGATTAAGACTAAAACAATTTTTAATAATAAAAAGACTTCGTTTTCAAATTAATAATAAGGCAACTTGGCCGTGGAGGTTCCACAAATGTGAGCGCACTTATCTCTAGGAATATTGCTCACCTGAACGTTAAGACTATTCGACCGAACGTTAGTCCGACGAAGGATTCCTCTTAACGCCCGCTTTACGCTAAGAACCCCGCTATTGGGTGGGGAACCCAATCCGGTAGAATTACGCTAGTCCTCTCTCGAGGGTATGCACGCAACTCTATTTACCCAGGGGTGATCGGTCCATATGCACGGCCTCTCGGCTAGCTAGCATATGGACTACGAAAATAGGGCCCACACATCGATTATGTGGTCCTACGCGTCGTAAACCCGGGGTAAACCCTAAGTGCTTAAATTAAAATGAAAATAAAGAACTTTAATTATTATAAATCATTTTAAATGTCCCAATGCTCTTCGATGCCGAGGCTAATAGCGATTAGCCACACATCGGTATGGGGACGGCTTATAATTTAGTGAGGCGCGAGTTCGAAATTAAATGCTAAACGATTATAAGAAAGAGACAAAAGAAAAATAACAATATTTAGAGAGCTAAAAAGTTAACTAAACGAGAACTCACGCATACTCCAAATTATAAATTAAACAAAAGCTAAGTTACACATAAAAGAAAATTGCATATTCAAATTTGCGAGTCCCACTCAAACGAGTGGGGGCGGTAAATAAAGGCTGAAAATTGCAAGTCCTACTCAAACGAGTAGGACTGAAATGAAAGCGAGTCCTACTCAAATGAGTAGGAGAAAATAAATGCGATTACAGGGCTAAAAAGTCCGGCCATTTAACTCAAGTGAGTAGGCGGAAAAAAATAAAGTAAAATTGCAAGTCCTACTCAAACGAGTAGGACTGAAATAAAATCCGGCCATTTAAACTCAAGTGAGTAGGCGGAAAAAATAAAGAAAGAAAAATTGCAAGTCCTACTCAAACGAGTAGGACTGAAAATGAAAACGATGCGCCATTTAACTCTTAACGAGTAGGCGGAAATAAATGCACACGAACACACACACTCCAAATGAAATTCAAGAAAGCAATAAAATTATACACCTACACTCACACACTCTACATAATTTGAATAAAGCATTAAAAGAAAGCAATTAAAAAGAAAGCATGAAAATTATACACCTACACTCACACACTCTACACAATTTAAATCAAAGCATAAAAATTATACACCTACACTCACACACACTTCATGAAAAATCAAAGTTACCTAAAAATTAAAATTTTAACTATTTCAAGTATAGGTTTTGCCAAAAACAAATAAAAAGAAGAAATTAAAATTTTAGAAGACAAAAGTTTTTCAAAACAAATTAAAAACCAAAGTTTTTGGAAAATAAAAATTTCAACATTTTCATTCCTAGGATTTCATAAAAGAGCTAAAAAAGTTGAAATAAAAGTGAAAGAAAAAAAAAGTTTTCATTCCAAAATGAAGCTAAGTAAAAAAAACAAAGGAAACTTTAACTCTTTTACACACTCATAAGAGTGAAGATGTTGAAGAAGACAAGAAAAAAAAGAAAACCTAATTCATCATTTCATGAGTTTCTAACAATACCTATCTTGAAAAATCAAAGGCATGTAAAGAGGAAATCCTAACCTAAGCATGAAAACAAGTAAAAAAAAATGTAAAGTAAGCATGTTACACTCATACACACACACACACTTTTCATAAATGAAGAACAAGTGAAGAACAAGTGAAGAACAAAGATAAAACCAAGGATAAAAAGGGAAAGAGGTGAGCCATCCAAATGAATTTTTCATGCTAAATAAAGAGAGAAAATCTAACATTTTTATTAAAATTTTCAAGCTATTACAAAGCTAAAAGGTAAAGCAAAAACAAAACATGAAATAAGAAGGGAGAAATCTCCTTACATAGCACTAGAATCCACGGATTAAGCCCACAAAAAGACACTAACTTGGCCCAAAAATCTGAACCCTTGGACCTTACAGAACTGGGCTATTTATAGGAAAAAATTTCTAAGTACACGCCCTCGGTCACGGGCGTGACATGTGGGCGTGACAGTACTATTCATGAAGGCGGCTGGCGGCTTGGACAGCAAAGTTGACTTCGGGCTGAGTTCGCAGCAGTCACGCCCCAGGTCACGGGCGTGACCTAGGGCGTGTCGGGGAGGTAGAACCGGGCGCGGGTTGCGTCAAATGTCCTCGGCAGCATCTTGTCGGGCCAGCTAGAAAGGTCACGCCCCATGTCACGGGCGTGACTATGGGCGTGACAGTCGGGTCGACACTCGACGAATGTCGAGCGGAAAGTGTCGAGTCGAAATCGTTGAGCTGAAATTGGGTCACGCCCCAGGTCACGGGCGTGACTATGGGCGTGACAGTTGGGGTCGACACTCGACGATCGTCGAGTGGAATTCGTCGAGAGGAGAGGACACGGGCTTGGGTCACGCCCCGTGTCGGGTGACACGGGCGTGTCGCCAGGCGTGTCAAGCCTTTTCTTCAGAAATTTTCCGATTTCACGGGAAATGCACAGTCACGGCTCGGTCACGGGCGTGACCCATGTGTCACGGGCGTGTACTTCCCAATTTTTGGCAGATTTTGGAATTTTTCTGAAAATCAAACTAAAACAAGTTAGGAGAAAATTTACAAGAATAGGAACATTTTATTGAACAAAAATAAGTAAAAACGACGAAAATAAATGAAAATGACTAAATTAATGTGCATAAAAATACGCATATTTACAGTTCATCAAATACCCCCATACTTAGGCTTTTGCTATTCCAGAGCAAAAGTTTGAGGTGAGTCTATAAGGAATAAAAAAAACTCTAAGTTTTGGCTATCGCTTAATTAATTATAAGAGAGATCGAAATAAATATACGGGGTGTAAGAGTTAAGTCCTAAAATTATGTAGATGATTTAAATAGCGCAAAAGTTTTGGCCAAAAGACTTCTTGATGTAATCAAATAGAAGGCAACATTTGTAATGGTTAGGTTAACGAAAATAGTTTGGAATTATAAGAATTCTAGCTTATACGAGTGCTACCGGAAATAATACAATTTACTAATTATGCTCTCAAAAAAGATTTTTGAATTAATTCTAGAATCGTGTAATTGGCTAAGGGGGTAGTGTGGTTTATGAAGAGGGTTTTGATATTTGAGGTGAGGTAAGTTTTTCTCGAACCTCCATTTTTTTTCTTTTGGATTATTAGGAAAACGAAATCTTATTTTCCTAATATGATTTTTGTTTTTCAACTTCATAATAATAATAAAAATTAACCCAATGTATATTTGCAGGAGTAATGAATTTTATCCTCTTACTCCCTATATAATCTTTTAAATTATTGGGTGCCTATGTTTACGGAACGAAATCTTGTTCCCATTGACATAAGATCTTTTAAGGATAAAATTTTTCATGCCAAGTAGGTCATGAAAAGTGAGGGGAGAAAGGAAAACTAGATTGTAATCCTAAAAATTTTTGAGAGCAACCTTAATAATTTGTACGTTCCAATGTTTTCAGAAAGCTAAAAGTAAGTATAATTGAATTCTATAGTCGTTATTTCCTAACATAATATACGTGCTCCTATTAATGAAAAATTAAAAGTAGTGCCTAAAACGAGTCCGCTAGTTTTAACAAAGCATAAAGAATTCTTTAAAACTTAACCCCGGCTATTTAAATGTTTCAATCGATAATTAACAAACGGGTAGTAAACAGAGAATTAATAGTATTCACATATAAATAAACTCAAAACAGAATTTTTGGATAGCAGAAAAGTTAAGTATGGAATATTTAATTTATTTGTTGCAAAACATTTTTTTGTTTTTTTTATAGTTTTTTTGTAAACATTTTTTTTGTGTTTTTTCATTTATTATCTTTTTTTTTTGTATTTTTGTTTTTCTCAATTTTTTTGTTTGAAAATTTTTTGAACTATTATCTTTTTTTTTGTATTTTTTAAGAGAATTTTCATAATATGTACAAAAATAAGGGAGAAAAAAAAATGTTTGTACCAAGAATGAGGAAGGGGGAGAGAGAAAAAACAAAAAAAAATATATACAAAGAGAAACAAAAAAAAAATTTTTTTGTTTTTTCATAAAATTTTTTTTTTTTTGTTTTTTTTTGTTTTTTTTTCATTTAAAATTTTTTTGTTTCATTTTAAGATGTTTTTAAATTTTTTTGTTTTTGTTTTGTTGTTATATGTATTTTTTTTGTATTTTTCTTTTTTTTTGAGATGCAGAAAAAATTGAAGTGCAGAAAATAAAGCACGAAAATACCCCCATACTTAAGTCCAACATTGTCCCCAATGTTGTATCGTAAGTATGCGGAACAGAAATGAAAGACAATATGTACAACGAAAAGAAAGGGAAGGGGGTAGAAGCTTCCCTGAAACGCGGAGGGGGAGGCCGATCAGAAACCCTGCGTTTATTAGAAAAAGCAGCAAAGATAATGAGGAAAGGGCGAAAAAGATAAGCGAGGGGTGCCTCCCAGGAGCGCTTTGTTTATAGTCGTGTAGCTTGACTTATTTGGGCGGATTTATAAATCTAGTAGGGTTATGGTTTCGTAATGCTCGATCACTGGGTCGCCCGCGATGTATAACTTAAGCCGATGACCGTTTACTTTAAACGAACCTCTTTCCGGGTGGGAGACGAGTACGGTCCCATATGGAAAGACTTCTTCAACTAAGAAGGGACCGGACCATCTAGATTTTAGTTTACCTGGAAAAAGCTTAAGGCGTGAATTATAAAGAAGGACTAAGATCGCCCGGAGAAAATATTTTTGGGGACTTTAAATGTCGATCGTGATATAACTTAGAGCGCTCCTTATAGAATTTATTGCTCTCGTAAGCGTTCGCACGCCATTCATCGAGCTCGTTTAGTTGCAGTTTTCTATTTTGAGCGGCTAAGTTGGAGTCGAGGTTTAAGAGTTTTAGAGCCCAAAGTGCGCGATGTTCTAATTCTACGGGTAAATGACACGCTTTGTCGTAGACTAACCGGAACGGCGTACATCCGATAGCGGTTTTGTATGCCGTCCGGTACGCCCACAACGCATCGTCGAGTTTAACGGACCAATCTTTCCTATTTAGCGAAACGGTTTTTTCTAAAATTCGCTTAATCTCTCGATTTACTACCTCGACTTGGCCACTTGTTTGCGGGTGGTAGGGGGTGGCAAGCTTGTGCGTGACTCCGTATTTAGCTAACGTCTTAGCCATAAGAGCGTTACAGAAATGCGTTCCCCTATCACTAACAATTGCGCGAGGCGTGCCGAAGCGAGAAAATAATTTTTTAAGAAATGTAACGACGACTCGCGCATCGTTGGTGGGGAGAGCTTGCGCTTCCGCCCACCTCGATACGTAGTCGACCGCCACTAAAATATACATATTTTTGAAAGACGGAGGTAGGGGGCCAACGAAATCTATGCCCCACAAATCGAAGACTTCGCACTCTAAAAACATGTTTTGGGGCATCTCGTCACGACGAGAGATGTTACCCGACCGCTGACAGCTATCGCATGCGCGCACAAAATTATGCGCGTCTTTGAAGAGAGTGGGCCAAAAGTAGCCCGCCTCTAGCGCCTTCCGAGCGGTCCGGTTGGCTTGATAATGCCCACCGGCTGGACCCTCGTGGCAATGCTTAAGAATTTGCAAGCACTCCACACCCGCAACGCATCTTCGGACCGCTTGGTCCGCGCAGATACGAAAAAGAAATGGGTCCTCCCAAAAGAAATTTTTCAAGTCAGAAAAGAATTTCTTCTTTTGATGACTGGAAAATTCTTTTGGAAGGACCCGCGCTACTAAAAAATTTGCAAAATCTGCGAACCAAGGCGAAGATGACGAAGATTTATTAATGGCAAGAAGGCGTTCCTCGGGGAATCTGTCATTTATTTCAGATTCGACGAGCGCTTCCGCACCCGGATTTTCTAAACGGGAGAGGTGGTCCGCCGCTAGATTTTCCGCTCCCCGCTTATCTCGGATCTCCAAATCAAACTCTTGTAGGAGGAGAATCCATCGAAGAAGGCGGGGCTTCGCATCATTTTTAGCTAATAAATATTTAAGCGCGGAGTGATCGGTAAAAACGATAACTTTAGATAGCGTTATATACGAGCGAAACTTATCGAAAGCGAAAACGACGGCTAAGAGTTCCTTTTCCGTTGTCGTGTAATTTACTTGTGCGGAAGTGAGCGTCTTGCTAGCGTAATAAATAGGATGAAAATGTTTTTCTACGCGTTGGCCAAGAACGGCACCTAAGGCAATATCACTAGCGTCGCACATTATTTCGAACGGAAGGGACCAATTAGGGGCCACTAATATTGGTGAAGAGATAAGTTTTTGTTTTATTAAATTAAAGGCGGACTCGCATTCGCTACTAAAGATGAAGCGTGATTCCTTTTCCAAGAGGTGAGTTAGCGGCTTTGTTATTTTTGAAAAATCTTGAATAAAGCGTCGATAAAAGCCCGCATGGCCTAAGAAACTCCTAATAGATTTTACGTTTGTTGGATGCGGAAGTTTTTCTATAATTTCTATCTTGGCCTTATCCACCTCTATCCCCTTAGACGAAATCATATGGCCGAGGACCAAACCTCCTCGAACCATAAAGTTGCATTTTTCCCAATTTAAAACAAGGCTTGTGTCCTCGCACCGTTGAAGGACACGATCTAAATTGTTAAGGCAATCGGGAAAAGAGCGTCCGAAAACAGAGAAGTCATCCATAAAGACTTCCATAATGTCTTCTACTAGCTCGCCAAAGATCGCTAGCATACATCTTTGGAATGTAGCTGGCGCGTTGCAGAGGCCAAATGGCATTCTTCGATATGCGAAGGTGCCGAACGGGCAAGTAAAAGTTGTTTTCTCTTGATCATCGGGGGAAATGGGGATTTGGAAAAACCCCGATAAACCATCAAGAAAACAATAATACGGATGACCGGATAAACGCTCTAAAATCTGGTCTAGAAATGGCAGAGGGAAATGGTCCTTGCGGGTGGCGTCGTTAAGTTTCCTATAGTCGATGCACACTCGCCAACCCGTAACAGTACGAGTTGGGACAAGCTCGTTATGCTCATTCGCCACTACGGTAAGACCGCCCTTCTTGGGCACGACATGCACGGGACTAACCCATGCACTGTCCGAAATAGGGTAGATAATCCCCGCATCTAATAACTTAATGATTTCGGCTTTAACGACGTCTTTCATGTTTGGGTTAAGACGACGCTGCGGCTGAATCGTTTTGCGGCAATTATCGTTTAGGAAAATCTTATGGGTGCAAAAGGAGGGGCTAATCCCCTTTAGGTCAGAGATTTGCCACGCAATTGCGTGGCGATGTTTAAATAAAACTTCCAATAAATCGGAAGTCTCCGAATCACTCAAGTCCGAAGAAATGATAACGGGGAGCGTATCACCTTTTCCCAAAAAAGCGTACTTGAGCGAGGCGGGTAAGGGTTTGAGGTCTAGGATGGGCGGTTCTTCTAGGGAGGTTTTAATTCCTATGTCTTTCTTACCAATTGGTTCGAAAGGCAAGTCTATAGACGTATCCTCATCGCAGTTAAAATTTTCGAGCGCATAAATATCGTCATTTAAAAATACGGACTCGAAAATGGGAGAAGAACGATTTCCGAAAAAGGTATCTAAAGAATAGCAGAAATCGTCGCTCGATGACAAATTGTCCATCGAGGGATTAATAGAGAAAGTAACTTGGTCGTCGCCTACTCGGAGGAGAAGGCTACCATTACTAACATCTATTAGTGCGCGGGAGGTGGCGAGAAAAGGGCGACCGAGTATTATTGGTACCTCGGCGTCCTCCTCGATATCTAAGATGACGAAGTCTACCGGGAAGGTAAACTTGTCGACTCGGACAAGGACGTCCTCCACTACCCCAATAGGGAACTTAACCGAGCGATCCGCTAATTGGATGCGCATATTCGTAGGACTAGGAGTACCCAAACCTAAACGCGAAAAGAGCGAGAACGGCATCAGATTAATGCTAGCCCCTAAATCAGCTAAGGCGTACTTTACTAATATATCGCCAAAAAGGCACGGGATGGAAAACCGTCCCGGGTCGTTTTGTTTTGCGGGCAATTTATTAGTAAGGGCCGCCGAGCAGACAGCGTTGAGAGATACATGCGAAATATCCTCTAATTTGCGTTTATTAGAAAGTAGTTCTTTTAAAAATTTCGCATATTTGGGCATTTGCGAGATAGCCTCGCAAAAAGGAACATTAATGTGAATTTGTTTTAATAATAAAATAAATTTTTCATATTGCGCGTCCTTACGCTCGTTTTCTAACTTATGCGGATACGGGAGAGCCTTGTTTAAAATAATTTTTTCTTTTATAATAGGTAAAGGTGGCGTGAGCGAAGAAAGGGGAAGAGGGGTCGGAGGTGAAATATGTACCTGAGGGTCGGTCCGTTTTGGATCGACCACCTCCTTTCCGCTACGGAGGGTTATAGCGTTGGCGTTTTCCCGCGGATTGGGCTCCGTGTTTCCCGGCAGTGCCCCGAGCGCGCGCTCGGACATCATCCTCGCTAGCTGTCCAACCTGTTGTTCGAGTGTTTTTAGCGATCCGGTGATGTTCCGGATATTTGACTCGTTGGACGCAATATACTTCGAAAAATTTTCCTCCATCGGGGAGGGTTTCGGAAGAGGAGGGGGAGGAAGAAATCCGGGCGCATAAGAAATAGGGGGACGCTGAGCATTATTCGGGTTGCTCCACGAGAAGTTGGGGTGATTACCTCCAACCCGGATTATAGTTATTACTATAAGGGTTGTTGTTGGGGTTGAAGGGAGGACGACCCGAATTTCCCATGAAGTCCACGAACTCTTCAGCTACGCAGACGTTAGGGGGAATAAAACAAGGCAGAGTGGAGGAGGCAGCAGACATCTCCGCCACCTGCTTTGTTAACCTTTCAACTTGAAGGGTCAAGAGAGCAGTGGCATCCACTTCAAAAAGACCAGCCGCCGGCTTTGGCCGTCCCCGCGGGACGTTCCATTGATAGGCGTTCATAGCCATCTCTTCGAATAAAGCCTGGGCGGCCTCGGGGGTTTTGTTGTTAAGCGTTCCCCCGGCAGCCGCGTCAATCATTTGACGCGTCTGAAAATTCAGCCCATTATAAAAAATTTGAACTTGCAACCACGTTGGCAGCGCGTGGTGCGGGCAACGGCGGAGGAATTCCTTAAATCGTTCCCAAGTCTCGTATAGAGACTCGGGATCGTTCTGCACAAACGAAGAAATGTCCGCCCGCAACTTTGCAGTTTTGGCGGGCGGAAAGTACTTCGTTAGGAACCGTTCCGTCAACTCAGCCCACGTGGTGATACATCCTCGCGGGAGGGCATTCAACCACGCCTTGGCTTTGGACTTAAGGGAAAAAGGAAATAAGCGCAAACGAATGGCGTCATCAGTGACGCCATTGATCTTGAAGGTGTCGCATATCTCCAAGAAATTGGACAAGTGGACATTCGGGTTCCTCATCCGGCAGTCCATCGAACTGCACGGCGTTTTGGACCATTTGAATGACACTTGACTTTATTTCAAAATTATTATTGGCCACCGCAGGGCGAACAATACTCGACCCTGAATCATCCAGGTTAGGTCGGGCGTAATAAGACATAGTACGCTCGGCCGCCGGGGGAATGTTAGGGGCGGCCATAACTACAACAGTGGGTTCTCCGATAGATTCCTCGGGATCTAAAGAAGGATTTCGGCGATGAGATCGGATACGCGCAAGAGAGCGTTCGATCTCAGGGTCGAAGTCTAAATCTTCAGACTCTGAGGGTTGTCCTCGGGTCATACACCCAAACAAAAATAAAACAAAAATAAAATTTTTTTTTGTGTTTTTAAAATAAAGTTTTTAGTTTTTTTTTTTAGAGAAAATAAGTAAAATTAATAGACTCCGGAATTCGAAATAGCAACTCGAAAAGAGAGTCCCCGGCAACGGCGCCAAAAACTTGATGGGCCCGCGAACAGACTCTTACTGTGGTTGGTTCGGTGAGTCGATCGCCGCGGGCTTGCTCGGGTAGGCAAGTGCACCTATCGCAAGTAGTACTCGATATTCGGGGGAATACCGAGGTCGTATTGTTCTCGGGGTCGCGTTGACTATTCTTACTCCTCCGGGAGGACTATTATTTTACTGAAAGAAAAGGTGGATTTTTTTTACTTTAAGAAAAGACAGAAAAGCAAAGGAGCGAAAAAAACGATTTAGAGAATATTCGATGAAGGGTTAACGCTCGGCATCGAATCGGATTAAGACTAAAACAATTTTTAATAATAAAAAGACTTAGTTTTCAAATTAATAATAAGGCAACTTGGCCGTGGAGTTTCCACAAATGTGAGCGCACTTATCTCTAGGAAAATTGCTCACCTGAACGTTAAGACTATTCGACCGAACGTTAGTCCGACGAAGGATTCCTCTTAACGCCCGCTTTACGCTAAGAACCCCGCTATTGGGTGGGGAACCCAATCCGGTAGAATTACGCTAGTCCTCTCTCGAGGGTATGCACGCAACTCTATTTACCCAGGGGTGATCGGTCCATATGCACGGCCTCTCGGCTAGCTAGCATATGGACTACGGAAATAGGGCCCACACATCGATTATGTGGTCCTACGCGTCGTAAACCCGGGGTAAACCCTAAGTGCTTAAATTAAAATGAAAATAAAGAACTTTAATTATTATAAATCATTTTAAATGTCCCAATGCTCTTCGATGCCGAGGCTAATAGCGATTAGCCACACATCGGTATGGGGACGGCTTATAATTTAGTGAGGCGCGAGTTCGAAATTAAATGCTAAACGATTATAAGAAAGAAACAAAAGAAAAATAACAATATTTAGAGAGCTAAAAAGTTAACTAAACGAGAACTCACGCACACTCCAAATTATAAATTAAACAAAAGCTAAGTTACACATAAAAGAAAATTGCATATTCAAATTTGCGAGTCCCACTCAAACGAGTGGGGGCGGTAAATAAAGGCTGAAAATTGCAAGTCCTACTCAAACGAGTAGGACTGAAATGAAAGCGAGTCCTACTCAAATGAGTAGGAGAAAATAAATGCGATTACAGGGCTAAAAAGTCCGGCCATTTAACTCAAGTGAGTAGGCGGAAAAAATAAAGTAAAATTGCAAGTCCTACTCAAACGAGTAGGACTGAAATAAAGTCCGGCCATTTAAACTCAAGTGAGTAGGCGGAAAAATAAAGAAAGAAAAATTGCAAGTCCTACTCAAACGAGTAGGACTGAAAATGAAAACGATGCGCCATTTAACTCTTAACGAGTAGGCGGAAATAAATGCACACGAACACACACACTCCAAATGAAATTCAAGAGAAGCAATAAAATTATACACCTACACTCACACACTCTACATAATTTGAATAAAGCATTAAAAGAAAGCAATTAAAAGAAAGCATGAAAATTATACACCTACACTCACACACTCTACACAATTTAAATCAAAGCATAAAAATTATACACCTACACTCACACACACTTCATGAAAAATCAAAGTTACCTAAAAATTAAAATTTTAACTATTTCAAGCATAGGTTTTGCCAAAAACAAATAAAAAGAAGAAATTAAAATTTTAGAAGACAAAAGTTTTTCAAAACAAATTAAAAACCAAAGTTTTTGGAAAATAAAAATTTCAACATTTTCATTCCTAGGATTTCATAAAAGAGCTAAAAAAGTTGAAATAAAAGTGAAAGAAAAAAAAAAGTTTTCATTCCAAAATGAAGCTAAGTAAAAAAAACAAAGGAAACTTTAACTCTTTTACACACTCATAAGAGTGAAGATGTTGAAGAAGACAAGAAAAAAAGAAAACCTAATTCATCATTTCATGAGTTTCTAACAAAACCTATCTTGAAAAATCAAAGGCATGTAAAGAGGAAATCCTAACCTAAGCATGAAAACAAGTAAAAAAAAATGTAAAGTAAGCATGTTACACTCATACACACACACACACTTTTCATAAATGAAGAACAAGTGAAGAACAAGTGAAGAACAAAGATAAAACCAAGGATAAAAAGGGAAAGAGGTGAGCCATCCAAATGAATTTTTCATGCTAAATAAAGAGAGAAAATCTAACATTTTTATTAAAATTTTCAAGCTATTACAAAGCTAAAAGGTAAAGCAAAAACAAAACATGAAATAAGATGGGAGAAATCTCCTTACATAGCACTAGAATCCACGGATTAAGCCCACAAAAAGACACTAACTTGGCCCAAAAATCTGAACCCTTGGACCTTACAGAACTGGGCTATTTATAGGAAAAAATTTCTAAGTACACGCCCTCGGTCACGGGCGTGACATGTGGGCGTGACAGTACTATTCATGAAGGCGGCTGGCGATTGGACAGCAAAGTTGACTTCGGGCTGAGTTCGCAGCAGTCACGCCCCAGGTCACGGGCGTGACCTAGGGCGTGTCGGGGAGGTAGAACCGGGCGCGGGTTGCGTCAAATGTCCTCGGCAGCATCTTGTCGGGCCAGCTGGAAAGGTCACGCCCCATGTCACGGGCGTGACTATGGGCGTGACAGTCGGGTCGACACTCGACGAATGTCGAGCGGAAAGTGTCGAGTCGAAATCGTTGAGCTGAAATTGGGTCACGCCCCAGGTCACGGGCGTGACTATGGGCGTGACAGTTGGGGTCGACACTCGACGATCATCGAGTGGAATTCGTCGAGAGGAGAGGACACGGGCTTGGGTCACGCCCCGTGTCGGGTGACACGGGCGTGTCGCCAGGCGTGTCAAGCCTTTTCTTCAGAAATTTTCCGATTTCACGGGAAATGCACAGTCACGGCTCGGTCACGGGCGTGACCCATGTGTCACGGGCGTGTACTTCCCAATTTTTGGCAGATTTTGGAATTTTTCTGAAAATCAAACTAAAACAAGTTAGGAGAAAATTTACAAGAATAGGAACATTTTATTGAACAAAAATAAGTAAAAACGACGAAAATAAATGAAAATGACTAAATTAATGTGCATAAAAATACGCATATTTACAGTTCATCACCATCATCAGGCTATGGCCTGACATCTCTTGGACCTGGGTGACCTCCTCTTGGAACCGGTCAACATATCCTCCCAGGGTCTCGTTCAGTCCCTGCTTGATGTGGAATAAGGACTCTGACTCTTTCTTCCTCTTCTTCGAAGTAGTGAACCTCAACATGAAGCCTCGACGCAGGTCCTCGAAGCAATAGATGGAGCTGGCTGGCAACTGATGGAACCACTGCCTCGTCTTCTCCTTGAGAGTGATGGTGAAGAGTCGACACTTGAAGTTGTCTGACATCTGCCGGATTGAGACTACGTCCTCAAACCATTGGACGTGCTGGACCGGGTCTCTCTTTCCGGTGTAGTAAGACATCTCGGGTTCCCTGAACCCTTCTAGAATCGGAGCAAAAGAAACCAAGTCGCTGAAGGGGCTGCCTCCCCCCACTGGGCGAACTGACCCATATCGCGAGCCCATCTCGCCGAGCCGGCCTCCACCTGCCAAGCCGAGGAACAACACACGGCCGGGGAGCTCGCACCCCAGCACTCCTCTGTGACCTCCTTCCGAGCTCGCCTGCCGCTGGCGTCCTCGCCCAGGGCCGGGGCGGCGGCGATCTGGACAGCTGGAGTCGAGCACTCGGGCCGCGTGCTGAGTGCGAACTTGACGAGGTTCAGCACCTCGCTCCTAAAGTCTTCGAACATCCCCACCGTGGCTAGAGGCGGGGGGGGGGGGGGGGGGGTAGCGAGTCTGACCTGTCAGATCCCTGTCCTCCTATCATCGAGCTCACTGAGGGCTTTTTTGTGCCGATCACTTTCCACGCTCACCGCACCAAAATGTTGAAACCAATTTCTCGGTCTCCTATGGATTTCACCCGTGGGGAAGGAGTGATCGCGCACCTACTTCGCTCCTGCAAGCAAAATAACAAGGAAAACAGGAAAGAACTGACCCAAGGGCTCGGCGGGGAGGACCCACCACACACCCGGAAGATCTGAGAGCGCTTCCCCTCCTTAGCCAAAGGCCGAGCTAAGGTATCCTCAGAAAGCACTTAAGAGCTGGAGCAAGAGAGCACGGGATGAGTGCCTTCTGGGGTACCCCTTGGGTCATATTTATAGATTTAAGGATTTGAACTGCCAATAACCAAACTAAACTGACCTAAAGTTACGAAAATACCCCTGACTGGGTCTGCCAACAGCCAAACTCCGCTGTTTTGAAGAGCTATGGGCAGACCGGCGGGGGAAAAATAGTAAAAAGTACCTTGTAGGTCGGGGCGAGCTGGGGAGCTCGGCGACCCCTGAAGGTCCTGCTTGCCTACTATCTGTCGAGCTCCATAGGGCGAGTGCGAGCTGGCTACGGTACCAACCATTCGATCTTCCTTCATTAATCGAGCTCAACTCGACGAAGCCCGGGCCTGGCTCGGCCAATGCCGAGCTTGGGGTTGCGACGAATGCCGAGCTCGAGTTCGTCTTTCCCTGCCGAGCTCGCCCACTGCCTTCAGATTTTTCTGTTGAGCTCGCCGGCTTCTTGGGCAATCTGAACCGGCCGGTCTGGTTCCTAGCGACCTTACTCGCCGGATACGGGGTTGTACAATCATCACAGAGAAAGTAACCTTAACTTATAAGAATGCTCATACAAACTAATAAGTTAAGAGAACATTTTACAAGGCCTAACGTATGAAAGATCCCATAATAATTTATAAGTTAGGGGTAGAGGTTTTATGCAATGTTATGTATGAAATGAAGACACTGACCTTAGTTCCCCCATTTGGAGTTAGTTAAACTCTAGGGTACCTCCCGTCGTGGCAAACAGAGGCAGTGGGTTGGGCATCCCCACTCCTATGTCGGTAATCACACTACACAGCCTAGACCCTGTGCACTACTCGGTGCACCCATAGTCAGGTGCTATAGAGTCTTTTGTACTAGTACTGGCAAAACCACTAGCCTTTTATGGGCTAAGTGAACACTTACACTTGCCGAGTCAATGTATCTACATCGGTGTGAACAACCATCTAATAACAAGGACCCACCACTTAATGCACATGCACCCATGCTATAAAAGAGCTCCCGAGCCATCGGCTCACCAATCTAAGCCATCACTTCTATCAAACACCGTGTCCACTGCT
Organism: Platanthera guangdongensis; assembly: GCA_039583875.1. Lineage (NCBI taxonomy): Eukaryota > Viridiplantae > Streptophyta > Magnoliopsida > Asparagales > Orchidaceae > Platanthera > Platanthera guangdongensis. The sequence continues at coordinate 178,882,190 of CM077162.1, read as the reverse complement.
CGTGAATCTAAACCAACTATCCTCCCGAAATGAAGGGGTGAGTGTACGTGACGGTGGTTTATTATTGGTTACTCTTTCAGCCAGCTTATTCTTATAGTTTAGGGTTAACCTTGGATTGCCCAGGGCATACTCGGTGAAGGGCTCTCGAGGGCACTAGGAACTACAATGGGCTGATGCTCAAAGCTCCCTTTCTCAAGGAGCTTACTTTTATGGGTAACTACTTATAACCAAATTCCTTCCCACATTACTCTTAAGCTAACCCTAATTGATTTATTACTTTCAGGGTGAAGACGAAACTTCGTCAGCCCCGAGCACAACTCCATTTCCTTGGTACCCAGGCTACCTAGCATTTAGCCCTAAGGGTGACCTCATCAAGACTCCACCCAAGCTAGGTGCACCCATTATATTTTCCCCATGTGAGTCCCACATTTCTACCTTGAATACTTCAATTCACTTTATGCAGACCAACTGACCAGCTTATGTGTATGAAGGTGAATACTCTAATTTACTTTGTCAACAACCTTAGGATTATTTCTACGGGTCTACCATGACATGTTGAGCCCAAATCTGAAATTTGGTATTTTTCCTAATTAATTCAGCTTTTTAATAATTTTTCCTAAAATCATGCGTCCTAAGACTTTGAACATGAAGTATAAAATTCTGATATGTATTGATCTCACCAAAATTTTCAGTCTCTTATTGACTAAATAACAACAAGGTATGAATTTCCTGATTTTCCAAAAACATTTTCAATCATAAACCAAAATATAAACTTGTTGATCAAAACGATAATTAACAAATAGACTATAAGATTTTAATATCCAAAAATTATAATAAAATTACCATAGGTCTATAATGAACATAAAATGTCACTGCCCAAATTTCATAATCTTCTAATTTCTTTTTGCCACATAAACAAATTAATGAATAAAATTTTCACATATGGCACTTTGTGAAGGAACCACTGCATAATTACTTCAAAAAATTGCAATAATACATGGTATTACATTGGTCTAAGAGGCATACTAACCAAATTTCATAATTTATCAGCACTCAGTTTATCCTGAAACAAATTATTTCTCTAATCAATAATTTCTAGAATTACAATGAATGTACTATAATTCTTCATCCAAAAATTACAATAAAATTTGTAAATATAAATAACATCAATATAAGCCCATTGCCCAAGTTTCATGACCATTCAATACTATATAGACATGTGTTTTGCACTTGATGGAAAAGTTCATATCCTAAATATTAAGTGACTTGTGGGGGAGGATTACTCATAAATTCTAATTAAATTGTCCATGGTGTTTCTCCACCCAATGAAACCACCTACAAAGTCGTGATCCAAGACTTGGAGATGTCGCCCAATATCCTTCACTAACCCTAAAAGGCAGCCCTAAGGTTTGATATAGAGTTTCTTGGCATATCAACCCTAAATACTCCTAAATTATTCCCAAGGGTTTTTAATGAGATAATATGGCAGTGACCAAGGTTTCACCTTGGATAGTTGAATGGTTGACCACTCAACCCCTCAATGTGCACTTTTGAAGAAGTAGGCATATTACCCCTAGGTGGTCAACTTTGTTCATCAAGTTACCCCACCAAATCAACTCCAAATGGGCTGATATTTTTTTCATGGCCTTATAATAACCCCTCTTGTCATACATCAGAGTTTGAGAGAAATTTGAGGTCCATAAACCCTATTTTAATCACAAGTATGGATTATTAAATTATTGGAAAAACGATAGGAAAATTATGTACAAAAATTTTGATTGTTGGATATGTTGAAGGTCATGGCTAGACCAGCCTATGGTCAAATTGTTCAGGCCATTTGACTTAGTGAGACACTAGGGGCACTCATTTCAATTTTTGGTTAGCCTTTGGACACCATGCACCAAAAAGTGTGTCGAGGAAAATCCAGTAGTTCAAATGAGCTGATTCAAATTTTTATTAAACTAGACACCAAGGGCTAAGTTTTCTATGTTGAACACATTTGCAGAAAATGCCTATAGCTATTTTTAATAATTAAAAACATATGACTATTAAAATGTGACAAAATGAAAAAAATATATATATTAAAAATTCGGCCTGCCATTATCTGATCAACCTGATCCAACAGCCCCTGGTCATCATCCCCGATGAGCCAAGGGCCGAGATTGCTTGATCATGGAGCCTTTGAAACTCATCTTCCCGGCTAACCAGCCTCCTCCCTGGCCGACCACTGCCATCACCACCTCCGTTGAGGTGGTGGCTATTGCCTGACGGCAGCACAACCTCCTAAGAGGCCGTTTCCAGCAAACCCGAGAGGTTGAATTTTCATGAAATTCTCTCATTTTTTTCTCACTGATCGGGCTCGATAGAGCCCGATTTCTCCTCCTAAAGATCTACAGAGCTAGCACAGAGGGAAGGAAGAGGACTAGACATGTAGGCGGGCTTGGTGGCGAGTTTGGTAATGGTGTGCCATGGCTGACGATCTCCAAGCTTTTCATGGCCGAATTCTCAATCCTTCACCCAAACAAGTGATGTAAAGATTTATTTTGATTGCTTGAGAGTTTTTAAAACTGATGGATGGCTTATTTTGGGGAGTGGGAGAGACGATCCTTGAATGGCCATTAATGTCCATGAAGGAAATTTTCGGCCATGGTAAATGTGTGCCCTCCCCTATGCCTGGAATTGATGACAAATTCCTCCCTAAGGTCAGGGGAGATAAATGGAGGCTTAGGGAAGAGGAATGGGGAAGCCTCTTTGCATTCACCATTATTCCCCCTTTCTCTCTCCTCCCTTGAATGAAACCCTCATTTTCTCTCTCCTAGTCACCACCTCTAGATTTTGATTGTCTCTTTAGGTAATTCTCACTTATTGTAGCTAGTGGGCCATCACAATTGGGTCTCGCCCAATTAGATTGAAGTTGGGCTTGACTTTCTTCCCATTTTGAGCTTGGTTTGACCAAGGTTGACTTGGGGGTGTTGACTTGGTCAAATGAGTGGGTTGACTAGTCAACTAAATGTCTTATGTCCCTTGCCAAAATGGGATCTGTTGCAGTATGGAGGTCGGGCGGTCTGTTGCTGTTCGGAGGCCGGGCAGTCTGGCAGTTTATCCTAGCCGGCTTGTCTGCCAGGCTGTTTCTGTTTGGTATCCCAATGGTCTGACGGTTTGTCTCAGGCAAGTTGGAGACCAGGCGGTTTAGCGGTCTCCTATGGCGGCTTGTTCTCTGTGGTGCTTGTTCTCTCCTACAGTTGGTGGTTGGGCGGTTAGCCGGCTTGTCTAACCGCACGACTTCTCTGATTTATCTATTTGTAAAGTCGCATATACTTGTAATTTTTAGTCCCACATTGCTTATTTGTAATCTCTCTCATCCCCTTCATTATATAAAAGGGAGGCTATACCTTTGTAATAGATACCTTTTTGGAAAATAAAAGTTTTGTTACTCCAAATTTCCGGTCTACTTTTTTCTGTTCGCACATGGTATCATCGGACTTGATCTTTTCCTCCTAATTTTTTGAGACCTCCCTGTCCGCACGGCTTGTTCCTCTTCTCTCGCAACCTGTTCTGGCGATCTGTTTCCTCTCTTATCATGCCCTGTTCTCGCGGTTTCTTCTTCCCTTGTGTGAGCGTCCTCTCTGCTCCTCCTTTTCTAGCCTCTCCCGCTGTCTCATCGCCGAGACCTGTTCCTAAGTCGTCGCGACCTGTTCTCCTTTGTGCAACCTCCTTTTCTAGCCGCTCCTGCTCTCTAGTGGTCGTGACCTGTTCCTCAGTCTCCGTGACCTGTTTTCTTTTGTGAGGACTCCTTTTCTCGCCGCTCCTGTTCTCTAGTCCCCGCGACCTGTTCCTAAGTCGCCGCGACCTGTTCCCTTTGTGCGGCCTCCTTTTCTAGCCGCTCCTGCTTGCTAGTCGATGCTTCCTCCTCTTTAGCCGCGTGGCTTGTTCTTCGTGCTGCTCTCCTCTATGTCCAACTCTGATATCCCTACCACCACTACTCTTGTTGCCGCTCATCCTCCTACACCTCCCACTCCTTCTGGTAACCTTGGCACCGCTTCCAAACCCATCGGTCCCAACTACCCAGATTGGAGTTTCTCCTTTACCTTCCTTCTCCGCTCTCAATGCAAATGCCATCATCTCACTAATGACCCTCCTCCGCATGATTCCCCTCTCTTTGATGATTGGGATGCCAACGATGCTCTTGTCCGCACATGACTGGCTAACAGCCTCTCTGATGAATGCCTCCCTATCATTTGTCATGATGAAACGGTCAAGGCCGCTTGGCTCCATCTTGACGCTCTCTACTCCAAGGGGGCTCAGACGTCTCTCATCTATACTCTGTATGCAGACCTCTTCGCCTATCCCTTCATGTCTCCGACTGTTGCTTACCAACAAGTTCAGGCTGTCGGGGCTAAAATTTTCTAAAATTGCCCCTTCTCTATCTATCTCGCTAAGTAACACAAACACTTTCAGGAGCTTCTGGTTGTGTATTATCTTCTACGACTTCCTGAGTCGTATGACATGATACATCAGCAAATCCTTGGCGAGGCAGAGTCTCCCACCCTAGATGTCGCTGCTGTCCGCATCGCCGATGTAACATCTTTGCTCCAACGTCCGCTGTTATCCTGTAACACCTCATATCCGTCACATAACATATAACAGTAGGTTCGACCGGGGCCCGACGCCATATACCATGGACAGACCGGAAGGTTACTCAATGGAAACCATCCAACTAATAACCAACGTCCTATTCAGAGTCATTCTAGCAGAAGCAATTTAAATGTTACAAAATAAGAACCCAGCCACAAAGCATGAATGTCCACTACATAAACCAACAGGAATGTACGTACAATACACAAGTACAATGGCCTTAGGGCCTTACAATTGCTTACTCAATTTACATGTTTTCCAAACCTCGGCATGCAGGTCGGTCACACATGAATAAAACAAGTAAACACTCAATAATTAGGCCTTCGAGGGCCGGCACAACAACTTAGGCTTTAGCCCGTTATTTACCGCTCGGCTCCGCAGCACTTGCAAGCAACAATCCACCGCAACGGTGGCAAACAAAAGCAACGATCAGCTATGCTGACCAAATTATAATGATCCCGCCCCCAAACATGGGGAGGCAATGCTCCTTTCCCTGCACTTTGTTAGCATAACCAAGCAGTATAGTGTAAAAATACTTCATCACAGGTGTGGGCACGTATGACCACACACCCCGTGCACTCAGGGCACATTCTCGGTGAACCTGGTCAATACCGAGGTCCCACCACCGCCCCTTGGACGACAATAAATTGTGAGCATTTGGTATTTCTAGCCACTGCCTAAGACCCTCCATCTATGCCAACGGCAAGTGCCAAGTACCTTTAGGTCTCTTTAACCGAATGACATAGAGCGGGTATGGTTCCGCTGGACCCATTGCTCACACCGCAACGTCAAATTAAGCCATATGCGCGGGTCAAACTTCTCCGAGTCCCAATTCGATCACACACTTCACATAACCTGGTTATGTGCAAGTTGGCTCCCATGCCACCTTGTTGGCAGAATCACGCATCTGCCCAGTTTTCCGGGCGCACCTTGGAGTTAATCCCCAAGGCTCCCTGTTGCAATCTACCGCGTAGAAAACCCGAAAAACAACCATTCGCGTGGAGTCTTCTCCGGCCATTCATGCAATATAACATCACCGATCCAGACCAACTTGTCCGGGTAGGCTTCACACATCATGCCTATGTCCGTTCTCGATTACGGACTCTACATGTACACAACGTGGACTATTCATGTCTACCCTAAGGAACACCTCAACTCACCGCAAACTCGAGAGTGCAGACTTCCTATGCAAAGGAAAAGAGGACTTTACATGTCCTAGGATGAGAATCATTACCCTAGCATTTTTCCTTGGCGCCATGGAAATCTATGCAGATGAAAAGCATCGCAATCTCTTTGCATCTGTAGATCCAAAGTCGGCTCGCGATTTGGAGCTCTGAAGCTCCGTCGATGACCGGATCTAGCCTCCTTTCTTCTTCCTTGCTCTCCCCTCTCTCTAGACTTTAGAAAGAGTCTAAGTATGAGAAATGAGGGCTTGACAACCCTATTACCGAGTATATCCCATCAAGAACAACCCCCAGCTGTCGGATCCTAAAATAAGGAAACAGACAGCCACGATCCGGACTTGAAATCCAAAATCTTGGCTGAACACGGCCTGCGACACGCCCGTGTCCCGGGCTGTTTTCCCCATTCGCCGTCGAAACCAACGCGTCCTGAAAAGAACACGGGCTCTCGACACGCCCGTGTCAGGATCAACACGCCTGTGTCATCCAGTACACGGCCGTATGGCTGGCCGTGTTCGTCCAACGACACATGACCAACACCAATCCGTGAAAGACACAGGTATTGGACATGCCCATGTCCCAAATGACATGCCTGTGTCATACCCAAACATGCCTGGGCTCCAGGCCATGTTTCTCCCCAACACAACTCGGCCAACAACCCGAGAAGGACACGGCCTAGGAGACGCCCGTGTCTCAGGCCGTGTTCGCTGCTCGACGATCGTCGACTGAAATTTGTCGACTACATGACCATCGTCGAACCCGAGCACGACACGCCCCTGGGACACGCCCATGTCCAAGGCCGTGTGCCCCCTGCCAAATTCTAAACCTGGCTCAAAATGCCTCCCGTCGCTCTTTTGATTTTCGGGGCATTACAACTCTCTCCCTCTTAAAAAAATTTCGTCCGCGAAATTACATAAAGGAAAGATAAATACAAAACTTAAACGGTACCAGAGTGGAATAACTTCGGGTACTCCTCAAGCATAGTCTGCTCTCGCTCCCACGAGAGCTCCTCCCGACCGCAATTGTCCCAACGGACCTTGACCATCCTGATTTCCTTGTTACGTAGCCGCTTGACTTCCGAGTCCTCAATTCGTACGGGCTTAACCTTCGTCGTCAACCCATTTTCGACCGACACTTGATCGACCGCAATCACTTGCGAAGGCTCTTGCACTGCCTTCCGCGGCACCGATATGTGGAATACATCGTATAGACCACTATGCTCCACTGATAGCCTCGATCGATAAGCTTCTTCGCCAATCTGCTCCAGAACATTAAATGGTCCAAGGTACCTCGGGCTTAGCCTCTTTAAGCGCCGCACCAGCGAGATGCCCTTGAATAGCTTGATATTCAAGTACACCCAGTCACCGACAACAAACTCCATGTTCCTATGCTTGGCGTTATAATACTTAGCATGTCGGTCCTGAGCGATTATCAACCTCTCTCGAATCGTTCGAACCAATGACGTTGCATCTTCCACCTATTGGCACTTGTACAAATTTGACTCACCCGTTTCCAACCAAGACAACGACGTACGACATCTTCTACCATAAAGGGCCTCGAAGGGCGCCATTTGTATGCTCGCCTGGTAGCTATTGTTGTACGCAAATTCCACTAAGTATAGGTGATCTTCTCATTGCTTCCCAAAGTACAGGACGCACATGCGAAGCATGTCTTCCATTGTCCTATTTACCCTCTCGGTCTGACCATACGTTTGCGGATAGAAGGCCATGCTGAAACTCAACTTTGTTCCCAACATCTGCTGCACCAACCTCCAATCATTGGACGTGAACCGCCCATCCCGGTCACTCACGATGCTGCGGGGCACACCGTGAAGCCGTATAATGTTATCCACGTACAAATTTGCCGATTTCTCCACGGAATCATCCTTCCTATGTGGAATGAAGTGCGACACCTTCGTCAGACGATCTACGACCACCCAAATGACATCATTCCACTTCTGCGACCTTGGCAACCCGTGCACAAAGTCCATAGTAATGTCGTCAAACTTCCACTCCGGAATAGGCAAGGACTTCAAGAATCCCCCCAGCTTTTGGCACTCCGCCTTCACTAAGGCGCATGTTTGACACTTCGCCACGTACGTTGCCACATCCTTCTTAAGTCCTAGCCACCAGAATAATTTCTTCACATCGCGGTATATCTTCATGCTCCCCGGGTGAATCGAGTACTTGGTATGATGCGCCTCGTACAACAAATCCACCGACAATTTGCCCATATTAGGGACGCACAGACGACAGTATTTCCATATCAATCCATCCTCAACAACAAATTGGGAATTTAACCCATCCAAAGCCTATATCATGAGTTGCTTCATATTGCTATCCACATCCAAAGCCTGCCGAATGCGATCAGCCAGGTCATACTGAACTTCAGTCCAGTTTAATAGCGTTTCGACACTAGTCTGCTTGCCTTCACAAGAGATATCCAATGCCTCCAAGTCCAGAATCAAACGCTCGTCGTGGACTGACAACCAGTTGGCCAGCGATGGGGCCCTGCGACTCAATGCGTCCGCAACCGCATTGCCTTTCCCGGGCACGTAATGGATCTTGAATGTATAGTCCACCAGGAACTCCACCATCTACGCTGCCGCATGTTCAGATCTTTCTGACCAAACATATATTTCAGGCTCTTGTGATCGGTATAGATATCCATCTTCACACCATACAAGTAATGCCTCCACTGCTTCAAGGAAAAAATCACGGCCGCTAACTCCAAGTCATGGACCGGATAATTCCTCTCGTGCACTTTCAGCTGTCGCGAGCCATACGCTATAACGCTTCCATGCTGCAGTAGCACAAAACCCAAGCCACTGCCTGAAGCATAGCTATAGATCTCAAAGCCCTCGGTTCCACTCGGCGAACTCAGCACAGACATCGTGCTCAACCGACACTTCAACTCCTCAAAAGCTAGTGCGCACTTCGGCATCCAAACGAACTTCTGCTCCTTCCTCGTCGAAGTAGTGAGGGGTAATGTTATCCACAATAAGTTCTCTACGAAGCACCTGTAATAGTCGGCAAGCCCAAGAAAACTCCGGACTTCCGCTTCCGTAGACAGTACAGCCACTCACGTATAACAAAAATCTTCGCCGGATCCACCGCAATTCTCTCTCCACTCACTATATGACCAAGGAACGCCACTAAGGACAACCAAAACTCGCATTTGGAGAACTTGGCGTAGAGTTGATTCCTCCTCAACGTCTCTAACACCAAATGTAGGTGCTTGAAGTGATCCTCCTCACACTGCGAGTACACTAATATATCGTCGATGAAGACGATCACAAAATGGTCTATGTACTCCCTGAAAATCCTGTTCATCAAATCCATGAACACTGACGGCGCATTAGTCAGCCAAAACGGCATGTCCATAAACTCGTAATGCCCGTATCTTGTACTTAACGCTGTCTTAGGGATATCATTCTCTCTTATTCTCAGCTGATAATAACCGGACTTAAGATCTAATTTTGAGTATACCGATGACCCGACTAACTGATCGAATAGATCATCAATCTTTCGGATCAGGTACTTGTTCTTTTCCGTTAGCTTGTTCAGCTCTCGATAATCGATATAAAGTCTCAAGCTTTCGTCCTTCTTCTTCACAAAAAAGGACCGGTGTGCTCTAATACGACAAACTTGGACGCACATAACATTGCTCCAATAACTCTTGAAGTTACATCTTTAGCTCCGCCATCTCCTTAGGTGCTAGCCGATACGGAGAGCGTGACACAGGTTTCGCACCTAACTGTAGCTCAATCGTGAAATCTATCTCCCTTTGAGGCGGCGCTCAAGGAAGATCGCCATGGGAATACATCAGGGTACTCCGATACCACTGAAATACTATCCAACGTAGGCTTAGGCTTTGCAACCTCCACTAGCATGAAAAACAGCTCTGCTCCAGCACGAACCGCCTCACCACCCGAAGAGCAGACATCAAAGTCTTGCTCGACCCTTTCAAGCCCGTGAAAGTCGTCTCACGACCTGTTCCCAACTTGACTTTCTTGCGACCGCAATCAATATAAGCTTGCTGCTCCGAGAGCCAGTCCATGCCAAATATGACGTCAAACTCCACCAGTGGCAGTAACGACGCTAGCAAATGGAACTCCTGACTCCCAATACTAATCTTCATGCCACAGACTCTATCCGAGTGCATCGAACACCCATTAGGCAACAACACATCCAGTTTGTCCTTCGCCATCGAAGTAGGTACTCCGATGCGTGATATGAATCCTTCGAACAAAAAGGAGTGCGAAGCTCCCACATCAAAGAGTGCTCTCGTTGCATTATCACAAATCAAAACAAATCCTATACAAGTAGTGGTAAGGTAACACGCGCATAACAAGTATTTAAAAATTAACTTGCTATAAATTTAAACCGTGCCTGTCACCACATCCGCTTGCTTTATGGCCTCATGCTGGCCAAGATTATAAACTCTAGGTTGAGCCGGAGCATAATGGGATGTGGTTTACTCCACCGCCTTGCCCTTCTCTTCATATGTTGCTCCCGGCTTCCTCTCGGACTTGGGACGTCCGCTCCAGCAGTCACGGGTAAAGTGTCTCGGCTTTCCACAAGTAAAGCATGCGCCCGGGGTACGACCCATAGTCGCCCCAGAAGTACAAGAAGAAGGAGCCAGACCCGAAGTCCTAGCCTTCTTAAAGAACTTACGGTACCTAGAATTTGAGCTAGTCGGCACCTTGAACTCAGTCTTCTTATCACCCAAGATTTTCTTTGCTTGCACATTCTTCAAATCCTTCTCCAAAGACCGAGTCGTGTTGACCAGGGTCAAGAAGCCCTGCGTCATAGGCCCCGAGAGCAGTAGCCTTAAGTCATCTCTCAGACCTTCGTAGAAACAGTTTGTCTTATGCTCCTCATCCGTGAACGTAGAGCAAGCATACCGACCCAACTGAGTAAACTCATGGAGATACTCATCCACGCTACTCTCACCTTGTGTCAATTTCAGGAACTCATTCTCCATTGCAATCTTCTAAGTCAAAGGGAGGTAACTTGTCAAGTCTCTCTTCACCCAGGAGAGCCAATCATCAGCTTGGGATGGGGTTCCCAACCCTGAGAACACCGGAGGATTAAAGCTCATAATGTGCTTGAGCTACCTTTCTGTTGCTCTCCTCGGCACCAAAGGTTCCACCACTACCTGCTCTACTCTTCTTGATTCCGCTGCTTGAAGCGGAACCTGCTCCACCGCAGGGGCAGGCTGCTGCATCTGCCTTGCAGGCTGTGCATTGATCATCGCAAACACCGCTTCAGCTACCAATCGTATGGTTTCAGCTGAAGGAGGTGTTGCAAGAGCATCATTTGGTGTGCTACTAGCCTCAGAAACTGGACGTTCTGATGACCCTACATCACTTCTGGTCACCTATAGTTGTACAAAACACCGTTAAGCGACCAAACAAAATTGCAAATATCAATTATAGGAACACACAGGTTCCTCAAACACGTGTATTTTCATTCCTAAGTTGACATTCATGGGTTCTTTTGATGTTATAACGATGACGCACACACATGTGCTCACCACCCCCTTAAAAAGAATTCATCCACAAATTCATTTAAGCCTGACCGAAACTAGTAGTTTGATATCAAATTGTAACACCCCCTATCCGTCACATAGCATATAGCAGTAGGTCCGGCCGATGCCCGACGCTATATACCACGGACAGACTGAAAGGTTACTCAATGGAAACCATCCAACTAATAACCAACGTCCTACACAGAGTCATTCTAGCGGAAGCAATTTAAATGTTACAAAATAAGAACCAAGCCACAAAGCATGAATGTCCACTACATAAACCAACATGAATGTCATACAATACACAAGTACAATGGCCTTAGGGCCTTACAATTGTTTACTCAAATTACATATTTTCCAAATCTCGGCACGCAGGCCGGTCACACATGAATAAAACAAGTAAACACTCAATAATTAGGCCTTCGAGGGCCGACACAATAACTTGGGCTTTAACCCGCTATTTACCGCTTGGCTCCACAGCACCTGCAAGCAATAATCCCCCACAATGGTGGCAAAAAAAAGCAACGGTCAGCTATGCTGACCAAATTATAACGATCCCGCCCCCAAAATTGGGGCGGCAATGCTTCTTTCCCTGCACTTTTGTTAGCATAACCAAGAGTATAGTGTAAAAACACTTCATCACAGGCATTGGCACGCACGGCCACACACCCCGTTCTCTCAGGGCATATTCTCGCTGAACCCGGTCAAAACCGTGGTCCCACCACCGCCCCTTAGACGGCAATAACTCGTCAGCATTTGGTCTTTCTGGCCGCTGCCTAAGACCCTCCATCTATTCCAACGGCAAGTGACAAGTAACTTTAGGTCTCTTTAACCGAACGACATAGAGCGGGTACGGTTCCGCCTGACCCGTTGCTCACACCACAACGTCAATTTAAGCCATATGCACGGGTCAAACTTCTCCGAGTCCCAATTCGATCACACACTTCACATAACCCGATTATGTGCAAGTTGGCTCCCAAGCCACATGTTGGCAGAATCACGTATCTGCCCAGTTTTTCGGTGCACCTTGGAGTTAATCCCCAAGGCTCCCTATTGTAATCTAACGCGTAGAAAACCCGAAAAACAACCATTCGCGCGGAGTCTTCTCCGGCCATTCATGCAATGCAACATCACCAATCCAGACCAACTTGTACGGGTAGGCTTCACACATCATGTCTATGTCCGTTCTCGATTATAGACTCTATATGTACACAATGGGGACTATTCATGTCTACCCGAAGGAACGCCTCAACTCACCGCAAACTCACGAGAGTGGGCTTCCTATGCAAAGGAAAAGAGGACTTCACATGTCCTAGGATTAGAATCGTTACCCTAGCATTTTTGCTTGGCTCCATGGAAATCTATGTTGATGAAAAGCACCGCAATCTCTTTGCCTCCGTAGATCTGAAGTCGGCTCGCGATTTGGAGCTCTGAAGCTCCGTCGGTGATCGGATCTAGCCTCCTTTATTCTTCCTTGCTCTCCCCTCTCTCTAGACTTTAGAAAGAGACTAAGTATGAGAAATGAGGGTTTGATAACCCTATTCCCGGGTATATCCCATTAGGAACAACCCCCAGTCGTCGGATCCCAAAATAATGAAACGGACGACCACGATACTGAATTGAAATCCAAAATATGGGCCGAACACGGCCTTTGACATGCCCGTATCCAGGGCCGTGTTCCCCATTTGCCGTCGAAACTGACGCGTCCCGAAAAGAACACGGGCTCTCAACACGCCCGTGTCAGGATCGACACGCCAGTGTCATCCAGTACACGACCATATGGCAGGCCGTGTTCCTCCGGCGACACAGGACCAACACCAACCCGTGAAGGACGCGGGTATTGGACACGCCCGTGTCCCAAATGACACGCCCGTGTCATACCCAAACACGATTGGGCTCCAGGCCGTGTTTCTCCCCAACACAACTCAGCCAACAACCCGAGAAGGACACGACCTGGGACACGCCCGTGTCTCAGGCCGTGTTCGCTGCTCGACGATCGTCGATTGAAATTTGTCGACTACACTACCATCGTGGAACCCGGGCACGACACGCCCCCGGGACACGCCCGTGTCACAGGCTATGTGCCCCCTATCAAATTCCAAACTTCGCTCAAAATGCCTCCCGTCGCTCTTTTGAGTTTCGGGGCATTACATATCCTCCCCTCCTCAACCGGACAACTCCGCTCATCATACTTAGCGAAGTGGCTCTGGTGGCCGCCACCTCCCATCAAGCGACCGTGGTGCTTCCCGCTTTCTCTGCTCTCACTGTGGCCTCACCGGCCATACGGTTTATCGCTGCTAGAAGAAGCATCCTCATCTTCGACCATCTGGGGGCGCTTCCACTTTTTCTTCGAAGCCGTCCGCCTCCATGGTCACGTCTTCAGGTATTGCCCACATCGCTACTCAAGGTAAATGGCTGATCGACTCTGCTGCTACCAATCATATGACTAGTAATCCGCAATGTTTTTCTCTCCTAGAACAGCATAACCGGTTGCCCCCGGTCCTTGTTGGTATGGGAGTGGTTCAAGTCACTCTGACTCTTCGCCAGACGGACACCCTCTACGTGCCTAAGTTCCCTTGCAACTTATTATCTGTTACTTCGCTTTGCAAACAACTACAGTGCTTTATCACATTCACTTCTACTACTTGTTCTTTTCAAGATCCGAGCACCAAGCAGACGATTGCTACTGGGACTGAGAGCGGCAGCCTCTACTTCCTCGACAATGTTTCCACAGTCTCCGCCTTCTCCACTTCTTCTACTGATATTCTCCAGTGGCATCTTCGCCTTGGTCATGATCCTCCACGTCTTCTCCGTCAGCTTCTACCACATCTTCTTCCGTAGAGTCCACCTCTCAACTGTGAAGCATGTTAGCTTGGAAAGCATCATCGCTCCTCCTTCCCACCGAAGCAAGGTCATGGCTCTTCCCGGTCGTTTGAACTTGTTCACTCCGACATCTGGTGTCCTACTCCTACCCTCACCATAAGTCGGGGTAGTTCCTATTTTGTAATGTTTATTGATGATTTCTCTACATGTACTTGGGTGTATCTTTTAAAGGATCGCTCTGAACTCTTTTTTGTATGGACATCATTTTATAATATGATTAAGAATCAATTTGATATGTCTCTTAAAATATTACGTTCTGACAACGCTAAGGAATATCTTAGCACTACTTTCTCTTCTTTTTGTATGCAACATGGTATTATTCATCAAACCACCTGTATTTATACATCCCAAGAAAATGGGGAGGCGGAATACAAGAACTGTCACCTTCTCGATGTCGCTCGCACTCTGATGACACAGATGCACGTTCCTCTCTCCTATTGGGGCTACGCTGTCGTCATGTCCCGTTACCTCATTAATCGTAGTCCATTCACAGTTCTCCACGGACAAACCCCATTCTCTGTTCTTTATCCAGGCAAGGATTCGCTTCCTCTCCCTCTGTGAATCTTTGGGTGCGCCGACCTTTATGCACACTCCTTCCGCCACTCATGACAAACTAGACTCACGTGCCACCAAATGTGTCTTTTTTGGGTTACTCAACTGCTCAAAAAGGCTACTGTTGCTTTGATCCCATTCTTCGTAAACAATACGTATCTGCGGATGTAACCTTCTTCGAGAATGTGTCCTAATTCTCTTCTGACCCCTCTCCCTCTACAGTTCTTTTGCCTTCTCCCACCGCCCCTCCACCCCGTCTACTCCCATCGAGATTTTCCCACCATCCCCTCTACCGTCCCCTCCTTCCCTCTTTTCCACATCACCACCACTCTCTCCCTCCTCTCCGTGACCATCTCTCTCCTCTCTCGTGCCAAGCTCTCTCCGCCACGGATGCTCCGGTTACTGAGGAACAAGCAGACCTGGTGTACAACCCCGTGTTCACCAAGTGGGCGCCCCGGGTTAGGCTAGCGGACCAAGGTGCCAGACCCTCACTAGAATAACATACGGAGCAAGCGGTAGGTGGTCAGCTCGCTCTCGCCCAAGTCAAGCGGGCGAGCCGAGCGAGCTGGCCCTTTCGTTGAGAAGAGCTTTGGGTCGACATTCGTCGAGCGGAGTTTGGGTCGACATTCGTTGAGAAGAGCTTTGGGTCAGCATTCGTCGGACTTGTATTCAGGGATGGATCCGATGGGTCCGGATCAGCGAGCCCCCCTTCTGAGGCCCCCGTAGCAGAAGTCTGAGTTCGGGCCAGCCCGCTCTTCTATAGGCAAACCGACCGCTAACCCGCCTCGGCAGAGGTACAGGCAGGTCGCGGCGGCCTGGCTCGCACTCGCCCAAGAGGAGATGGCCAGCTGTGAGAGCCAGGCCACACTCGCTCCCAGGGCGCGAAGAGCAGTGGCAAGCTGACCTCCAAGCTCGTGGGACCTGTGCAGTGGGGCCCAGGGGTAAGATTGCCTAGATGCCCCTCCCATGGGTGCGAATAGCTTGTTAGAACAGCGGAGTTGAGCTATTGGCAGACCAAGTTAGGCTGCACATAGCTGTTCAAAACAGCGGAGGTTGGCTATTTGCAGGACGTTTTCAGAATTCTATAAATGATACCCAAGGGGCACCTCAGAAAGGACGCTTCAATACTCACTTGCTCTTTAATCTTTTAGCGCTTTCTGAGGCTGCCTTAGCTCGGCCTTTGGCTAAGGATGGGAAGCGCTCTAAGATCTTCCGGGTGTGTGGCGGGTCCTCCTCACCGATCCCTTGGATCAATTTTTCCTTGCTTCTTTTGTTATCGTGTTTGCAGGATAGAAGTAGGTGCGTGATCACCCCTTTCCCCAAGGGTGAACTCCACAGGAGACCGAATTTTAGTTTCAACACCTGGATCTTCCCATTGCTCTTCGCAAAGGGTGCGAACGTGTACCTAGCATCATGAAAGAATTAGTGCCTAACCACCTAGAGGGGGGGTGAATAGGTGTACTTTTTCTTTTGCTTTTAAGGAAGAAAATTTGTTCTGTAATTTAACCAAAAATTACAAATTCTACAACTACACAGCATAACAATCACAAAAACATTCAATCACAGAGTGCACACAGATTTTATAGTGGTTCCCCAAGGTCTGGGTGCATCCACTTTCCCCCTTCGCCTATCTAGCAGTGTGCTAGATTCGGCCTAATTTCTGCACTTCACCTCAGATCCTCAGATCTTACAGTTCAGAACCCAAACCAGGTTCCTACAACTCAGAGTGTATCCACACTCCTACAACTCAGGCCAACTGCCCTACCTCAGCCTTCAACAAGGCCTACACTCAGAGATCACAATCTCCTACACCTCAGGCTCACAGCCCTACCTCAGGCTTCAACAAGGCCTACCACTCAGAGAAACTATTCTCCTACACTCAGCCTTTATATAATAGGCTTACAACTCAGATCTAGAATAGATCCTACAGAAAATAATGTTTACAAAGTGTTTTTACCACCACCCAGGTAGAGAGAGAAGATATGGATGGTTTCTTGATCAGTTTCTTGGAAGTAACTGATGGCAGAGCACAACCTCTCTTAGCTTTCTTCAAAGCTTCTTGAATCTGAACTCAGTAGGGTTGAACTCTTGAGAAGTTGATCTTCAATCAGCTTCTGACTTGAGATTCAGATCTCAATCTGAATCTTTCTTGGCAGCCTGGTTCAACAACTGCACTTTTCAGATGGAGCTCTCTCTCTCCAACTTCTTAGATCTTCTATCGAAGGTCTTCTTCTTTTTGTGTTGTTAGATATCTGTGTAAGATCTTCAATCTTCTTCTTAATTGTAAAGAACCACTTTATCTGTTGAAAGGAGAAAGCCTTTATATAGTCTTCCTCCATGGTAACCGGCTGATCCGGTTTCTAACAAACTTCTGACAGCTTTGACAGTTGCAGTAGACTGGTTAGAAATGGCAGTTGTCAAGTCATCCAGTCACTTCTTGAAATACTGTCTCTGTCTGAAAGTGTCGAGACTGAACTTCTTCATGTGTCCACACAAGTAGACTAAGTGTCGACACAAGTGGACTAAGTGTCGACACAAGCCTTGGTGGTGTCGACACAGATCCTTTGTTGTTGTAACTGCTTCTCGACACATCTTCTATAGAATGTGTCGACATAAGCCTTTGTGGTGTCGACACAATCACTTCTTTTCTTCATACAAATTTTCTTTGTTGAAATTCTGCCATGTGTCGACACAAGTCCTGTGTGTCGACACATTTGATGTCGACAAGATCTTCTGTGTGTCGACACTGCCTCTGTGTGTCGACACAAATACTTCTTCTCTTTTACTTTGTTGAACCTCTGTTGTGTGTCGACACAAGTCCTGTGTGTCGACACAGTTGATGTCGACAAAGTCTTCTGTGTGTCGACACTACCTCTGGGTGTCGACACAATTGATGTCGACAATGCTTCACTGTGTGTCGACACAGCCTCTGGGTGTCGACACAGTTGATTCTGGTGTCGACACAGCCTTTCCAAGTGTCGACACAATTAACTCCAAGTGTCGACACAGCTTTTCTCCATTGTCGACACAGGCCTTCATAAGTGTCGACACAGCTTCTCTAGGTGTCGACATATGGACTTAGAAATTTTTCTGCATTTCCTGCAATTACTTAACCTGCACATATAAACTCAAAACAACATCAAATACACCTTGATGCATATCATTGAGTAGGGTGAGGCTTCTTCGAATCTGGTATACATTTTCCAATGTACCCAACAATCTCCCCCTATTTGGAGAAGTCATAACCCTTAGTCAATGATATACATCATTCATAACAAATACACATTATGATGTATAACAGCATTATATGACAGAGTGATTTCTTAAACAAAACATATAAAACAAATCATCACAGAATAATAATAATGCTAACACAGAAAAAGCATTAATCATGTTTTGCTCAACTTTCAAAAGATTCTTTAATAGAAGTTTACATAGATTTTAAACACTAAGGTTTACAATGTTATAAAATCAAGTAAGTCTATTCTAAGGCAGCTCTGGCTCCTTGATGAAAATTCCTTGGCCTGATTTGATCTTGGCTTGTACTGGAGCATCAGTGTCATCAGCAGGCTTCTTGCCCTTTAGATCTTTCTTCTTAAGTTCTTCAGCCCTTATTTTTTGTCTTTCAAAGTAGTGATAAGGCTTAGGGAAATATTTGCTAGGCTCCTGAGAATTAGGAGGTAGCTTCCCTAGTTTTGCCTTTCTTCTGTACTGAACTATGGCTTCTTGCCTGGCCTCATGCTTTTGCCATTCTTGTGCAAGTACCATTTACCCCTATCATGGGTATTATCCTGTACATCTTTCCAAGCAGTCAGTATAATTTTCCTGGATGTTGGACTCCACTGCTCAAAATCAGGCTTTAATTTAGCCTATTCTCTGAAATCTTTTCTTAGACAATAGAGCTTCTTGCTCTTTCAAAACTGCCTCTGACACAGGTTTGTCTACTTTCTCTCTGATCACATTTTGAGCACCTTCTGGAGGGTTGTACATGGACTGTACTTCTTGATGTATCATCTCAAAATTTGCTGGAGGATAAATTACTTGAGCAACTTCAGCTTGTTCACCTCCAAAAGAAGCAGGGTGTATTCCAGATTCAGCCACATTGTCATCATCACAAAGGGGTGGATATCCAAGTGTGGCTCTGATGCTATTGGAAATCCATTTAGCATGGTCAGATCCAGCTTTGACTAATACTCTCTCCCCCTTTATGACTTCTCTAGCAACATGATCTCTGAGATCATCTTTCTGAAATCTGACTTGTTCATCCATAAAATTGACACCATCTTTATAGAATGCCTTTAATTTCAGTAGCTATCTAGAAATAGTCTTTTGAGAGTCCTGGATAGCTGTTTGTACAACAGCTTATTCCTTCCTGGAAGTGCTTATCAAACTCTGCCTGGGCTGTACCCTTTTCCTCAGTCTGAGCAGAAGCAAGATTCTTCATCCTCTGTGACAATCACATTATGTGATTCTGTTAGATTATTATTCATTCTAATCTGATTCTCTAAGACATAGCCTTGTTTCACAGCTATATGATGAACCTGTGTCTTGATCTTTTCTTGATGTGTGGCTAGAAAGACCACAACATTTCCACCCTTGTGGAAACAATCAGTCATCTCCTTCTTATGCTAATTAACTTCAAATCTTATAAATTTTATATCTGTATCCAAGGAGAGTTGTAAATCTTTGTGAGTTTCATCCATATACTTCTCCATGGCAATCCTTTGCTCATCTAGCTTGACTTGCAATGCCACCAACAATGAGTTGTAATCAGCTGTTGGGGCAGGCTATGGAGTAATAGTTTGTAGTGCCTTCTTGTAGCTTTGGCTTCTCCTTTTGAATACCATTAGCTTCCTCTTCTTTGCTTGAACCTCAGCAGCATCCTCAGAATCAGAGGTACTGGCTATAGTTACTCTATCCTTTGGAGTAGGAGGCAATTCCTGTACAGTTTTAGGTAACTCCCCCTGAGTTACTTGCTCCTCCTCAACTCTTGCTTTCTCCCCGTGAGATCCTACTTGCTCCCCCTCAAGTTCAACTTGCTCTCCCTCAAAAGCAGTTTTCTCCCCCTCAAAACAAGCATGCTCCCCCTCAATATTAGCTTGCACTAAATCAGGAAACAACTCTTCTAAGTTAAATTCTTGTTGAGTAGGATCTTGAGGTACTGTAATCTCTGGAGCATTAGCAGCAGCAGATATATCTTCCAAGATAACATCTTGTGCTAGATTATTTAGTTGTGTTGGCTGGTCAACATCAATCAAAGATTCAGTTAGCATTTCATGCTCAATATTGAAAATAGATTGATTTACTTCACTGATTACCTCAAGAATTGTTTGTGTTGCTATTTCACTATCCAAGTGAGTAGGCTCTTCCTCAACATGGGGCTCCCCCTGCACTTGTGTTTCATCTGCAGGGTCTTGTGCAGGAATTTTTTGGGCTATAGATTTCTCAGGAATCTCTTGCCTTTCTTCCTCAGGCATATCCTTAGTGAGGACCCTATCCCATCTTGAGATAATCCAGATGTCCATCCTCCTCATATGATTAATTTTAGAACCAGCTACTTAATCCTTTACTTCTGGAATAGTTCCAGCTATACAGACTCATAATTCTACCCAGATTGCTTCTTAATACTTTCCTTAATCTTCCAAAAATCACTGCTCACCAATCAGTGTTTAAGGAGTAGATGATCCTGGTCATAAGGGTGAACATATATGCAGAAATCTTATCATGCCCTCCTGGCTTGCAGAGTATAACTTTGCCAACTACTTCAGACAAGAACTTTCCTTGCATATTCATGCCTTTTCTGTTCAAAGCTGAGCCAATCTTCATGGTGGAATCCAGTCCACACCATAGAAGTACTTCCCTTAGCTTAGATGCAGGTACATCTACTTCTTCTTGTGTCCTTGGCAGATGTAGAACTTTCCTTAAACTCTTTTGGGTGATTTTCACCTTGACTCCATGGACTGTGGATCTAATCTTGAGTCTAGTTTGATCTAGGGTAGCAGTACCAAAGAATTCTAATGTTTCTTTCTTCCAGATCTTAGTTGGTTCAGATACTAGAAACTCCAACCCATTCTCAGCAATTAGGGTTATTACAGCTTGAATTTGAGAATCTGCATGGTCAAAGGCGTTGCGTACCAGCTCATATCCTTCATTGACATTCTCTTCAAGCTTAGGCGCCATTAGGGTTGAGAGAAATCTTGAATTTAGATGAGAGAATTTGTCGACACAAAGTTTTGGTCTTGAAACTATGGAGAGCGTGTCGACAAACAATGTTGTTGACCTATTTATACCTTTCTAAAAACGAAGATGAAAAGGCACGACATAATACTCTAAATATGTCGACACTATTGAAAAGTGTCGACACAGACTTCTAATGTCTCGACATAAGTGTTGACTTCTATGTGTCGACACTTATTCTTTTGCGCTCGATGATCTGTCGATTCTCCACTCGACGAAATCTGTATTGAACCTAAGTATCGACACCACTTCTGGATGTGTCGACACCTACTCTGGATGTGTCGACACTAATTCTCTGAAGTGTCGACACCAATTTTCTAGATGTGTCAACATCATTTCTCTGGAATGTCGACACCACTTCTATGTGTCGACACAGATAACTCCTTGTGTCGACACCATTTTACTTAGCCAATTTTGTTAAACTAATCTATGTTCAACATTCCTAATTCAATTTTAAACTTATTGAATTTAGTTTCATCTAGAGGCTTAGTAAACATATCTGCTATTTGATGATCTGTTTTGACAAATTCTAGTGAGATGTCCTCTTTCTCTACATATTCTCTATGAAAATGGTATCTAATTTCTATACGCTTAGTCCTGCTATGTAAAACAGGATTATTAGCAATAGAAATTGCACTTGTAGAATCACAAAGCAAAGGTGTTCTACTTACCTGAATACCATAGTCTTCTAGCTGGTGTTGAATCCACAAAAGTTGTGCATAGTAGCTTCCTGCAACAACATATTCTGACTCAGCTGTGGATATTGCCACACTGGTCTGCTTCTTACTGCTCCAAGACACTAGTCTTCCACCTAGAAATTGACAGATGCCTGTAGTACTTTTTCTATCTTCCTTGCAACCTGCAAAATCTGCATCTGAATAGCCTATCAGTAGAAAATCTCCATTCCTAGGGTACCAAAGGCATAGATAAGGTGTGCCCTTAAGATATCTCAAAATCCTTTTGACTGCAGTCAGATGAGATTCTTTAAGGCATGCTTGGTACCTAGCACAGACACATGTAGCATACATGATATCTGGTCTACTAGTAGTCAGATATAGAAGGGAGCCAACTATCCCTCTATACAAAGTGTCATCTACAGGTTTCCCTGCATCATCTTTGCTTAGAGACACACTTGTCCCCATTGTAGTTCTCATGGTAGTGGATGATTCCATACCAAACTTCTTTATTAACTCCAGGGTGAACTTAGACTGAGATATGGACAGGCCATCTTCAGTCTGTCTTACTTGGATACCCAAGAAAAACTTAAGTTCTCCCATACTGCTCATTTCAAATTTTCCTTGCATAAGTTTTGCAAACTTTCTACAAAGATTACTTTCAGTAGACCCAAATATTATGTCATCTACATATATTTGGACTAGGATAATCTTTCTTTAGATTCCCTAAGGAATAGAGTCTTGTCTATTTTCCCCCTTGAGAATTTGTTCTCAATGAGGAAAGTAGACAGGGTTTCATACCAGGCACGTGGGGCTTGTTTCAACCCATACAAAACTTTCCTAAGTCTAAAAACATAATCAGGTTTGAGAGGATCAACAAAACCTGAGTGCTGCTCTACATAGACTTCTTCCTTTAGATTTCCATTTAGGAATGCTGATTTTACATCCATTTGGAATACCTTGAAACCTTGATATGTTGCATAAGTAAGGAACATCCTAATTGCTTCCAGTCTTGCTACTGTGGCAAAGGTTTGATCAAAATCAATACCCTCTTCCTGCCTGTATCCTTTTGCAACAAGTCTTGCTTTATTCTTCACAATGATCCCATTCTCATCCAGTTTGTTCCTAAAGATCCACTTTGTTCCAATGATGTTGTGGTCTTTTGGTTTAGGAACTAATTTCCAGACCTTGCACCTTTTGAAATGATTCATCTCCTCTTGCATGGCATCAATCCAATATGGGTCTAGAACAGCTTCTTCAAATTTCTTTGGTTCCACTTGAGATAGGAAGCTGGAGCAAAGAACTGTGCTCAGATTCCTGCTTCTTGTTTGCACTCCTTGTCTTGGATCACCAATTATCTGATTTGCTGGATGATCCTTTAAGTGTCTAATAGCTGGAGGTAGTCTATCTTCAGGTTGAACACCTCTAGTCTCTTCATTATGCTGCACCTCTTGGTTTTCATCAGCATCTGGAGAGTCTTGTACTCCCCCTGGACAGCAGCCACCATTTTCCACTTCCTGATTTGCAGTTGAATCTTCTGTAATGATAAGCTTGTCCATTCTTCTCAGTTATACCTGTAGAACTGCAAGCACTACTTGGCAACTCACTGTTAATCAGTCTTGTTTCATCAAAGACTACATGTACAGACTCTTCTACAACTTGAGTAATCAAGTTGTAGACCCTATAAGCCTTACTATTGTTGTTGTACCCAACAAATATCCCCTTGGGATTTGGCAGCAAACTTGGTTAGATAAGACTTGCCATTGTTAAGGACATAAACACTTGCAACCAAGGATCCTAAAATAGGATAAGTTTGGTTTTCTTACCTTCATAATATCATAGGGAGTCTTTTTTGGCACTTGGTGATAGTAGCCCTATTGATCACATGACATGCAGTGTTTACTGCCTCAGCCCAGAAATATTCTGGGAGAGAAGTGTCACTCAATAGAGTTCTACCAGCCTCAATCAGTGTTCTATTCTTCCTTTCAGCAATACCATTTTGCTGTGGTGTTCTAGGTGAGGAAAATTCTTGAAAAATCTCAAATTCTTCACATAGTCTTGTTATACTTTCAGACTGAAATTCAGTGCCATGGTCACTTCTGATTTTGACCACTGTACTGTCCAACTCATTCTGAATTTGTTTAACAAAACTATATAAGACACTTGGGGTTTCAGATTTTTGTCTTAGAAAGTACACCCAGGAATGTCTAGAATAGTCATCTACCACCACAAAAGTGTAGACCTTCCTACCTAGACTATGAACTGGCATAGGACCAAATAGATCCATATGCAAGAGGTAAAGACACCTCACTGAATCCTTATTTTCAAGGATATGAAAGGTGGATTTGGTCTGCTTGCCTTTTTGACAAGCTGAGCATATCCCATCCTTTATACACTTAACTTGAGGAACATTCCTCACTAACTCTTTGCTAAAGAGTTGGCCAATAGTCTTGTAGTTAAGATGGGCCAGCCTCTTGTGCCATTTAACACAATGAGAAGCTCTCTCATCAGCTACAAGACAAATATGAGAAACATTGTTCTCACACTCAAAGTTAAGACAGTACACATTTCTTTTCCTATATCCTGTCAATATGACCTTTTGATCACTTGACCTTTTGATATGACATCCATTCTTAATAAATGAAATGTCATATCCTAAATCACTCAGCTGACTTATGCTAATTAGGTTGTGTTTCAAACCATTTACATAGGCCACTTGAGAGATAGTAATCTGGTTATTAGAAATGTTACCAAATCCTTTGATGATTCGTTTTTCTGAACCACCAAAGGTTACTTTAGGGCCATCCATGATAGGTGTATAGTCCTTCAGCAACCCCCTTGTTCCAGTCATGTACCTCGAACATCCACTATCCAAGTACCATATAGGGGCATGGCCACTTGGACTCACCTGCAATAAAGACTACTTAACCTTAGAACCCAAATAAGTTTTGGGTCCTTGGTTCATGTTAGTCTGAAATTTGACAAATCTGTCTGCAGCTCTTCTAACAGGCAGATTGTTATTCTCCTTGACACTGGAATTGTGCCAACAATCTAAGGCAAAGTGGCCTACCTTGCCACAGCACCAGCACTCAAACTTGTTATACCTTTATTTAGGTACAACCTTTGCTGAATTATTTACATCAGGTCTCTTGTTTTGAGCTGGAGCTTTGCCTTTCTTATTGGACTTGGCAGCCCATGCTGTTTTCTTAAACCCTAATCCATCCTTACCCTTTTGTAACACAAAGTCATCTATTAAAGGTAATACAGATTTTGGCTTAGAAAAACTAGCCACAATCTCTTTCTCTTTTTGAAGTCTAACCTCCAGATTTCTAATCTGATCATTCTTGAATGTGATTGTACCCATTTGAATAACAGTTATGTTTTTCAATCTGGCAATATCATTCAGTTTTTGATCTAGCAACTTCTCTGAATCTAATGCAGCCATCTTAAGATCTACAATTTCCTTAGCCTGAGATTTGGCCAGGTTTTTGCTCTTCTTAAGTGCTTGCAATAAATCTCCATATTCATCTATCAGCTGATGAATATCACCCTCAGACTCAGACCCATCCACATCACTTGATGCAGATGTTGCTGACTCTGACTCAGTACTACTACAATCCGAATTTCTAGTAATACATTGTACCTTACTAGGACCAGGCTGATCCTGGCACTTGTTTTCTTCTGACATAGCCATCAGTCCCTTGCACTGATGGTCTTCTTGATCATATATAGAGTTCAGCACCTGGAGAAACTCTTCTTCTTCCTTTGCTGCATATAGACCAATGTAGGCCTCAGCTTCAGATTCTGACTCTGAAGTAGATTGGTCTGTCAAACTCTTCTCCTTCTTAGCAACAAAGGATTTCTCCTTCTTGCTCTGGTGTTGACTCTTCTTTTTATCAGCAGTCTCTTTTCTTTTATCTGGACACTCAGCCACAACATGTTCAGGCCTATTACAGCAGTAGCAAACTACCTTTGATGTTGTAGATTTGCTTGGCTTAGACCTGCTCCTGTCCTTCCTGGATGACTTCCTCTTTTGATAATACTCATCCTTAGGCTGAGATGTGGAAGGCTTAGACTTCCACTACTTCTTTTTCAGGAATCTCTGAAACTGTCTTGTAAATGCTGCAAAATCTTCATCTGAGTCACTGCTGTCTGAATTCAGGTTGTCTGAATTATCTGAAGCAGTTTCAGCAACTATCTTAGGAGGTGATGAAGACATCCTCCTATTTTTCTTAGTGGCTTCAACCTTGAAGGCCACAGACTTTTCTCTATGCTCATCTTTTATACTTTTCTCTTCCTCTTTCCTAGCCATCAGTTGCATCTCATATGACAGCAACTTTCCAAATAAGGTTGGAGGAGAGATATCTGCAAGTTTGGCCACTTCCCTAATGACACAAATCTTAGTGTCCCAATCCTTTGTCAAGGATCTTAGAAATTTATCATTCAGTTCATAGGTACTGAAGATTCTTCCATAGGACATCAGTTCATTAACTATTCTATAGAACTTTTTATAACATTCAGTTATACTGTCAGACTTTCCTTGTTTGAAACTCTCATATTCCTGGTTCAGCATAGATTTTCTATCTTGTCTTACTTCTTCAGAACCCTCCATGTAGACTATTAAAGTATCCCACATTTCCGTAGAGGTCTTGCAGTGAATCAAATTTTGAAAGGTTGCATCATCTATGACACTAACTATGATATTCTGGGCTCTCTTATTCATAGTTGCCAGGATGATCTCATCCTTAGTCATCTCTGAGAAATCCTTGGGAATTCTTTGGTTTGCATCCAAAACAGAAATTTTCTTAGGAATATAAGGACCTTCCTTGACAGTAATATAGATCCTTGGATCTGAAGCCTCCATAAACAGCCTAACTCTTTCTTTCCAGATGCCAAATATCTCCTTTCTGCATATGGGAAATTTCATAGAACCTAGTTCCTTATGATTTTCTCCTGAACCCATTTTCTTGATCTTGAATCTGCCTTATGGATCTACTCAGACTGTTAAGTCTTTCTTTGAGAAACCTCATTTTGATACCACTTGAAAGAATTAGTGCCTAACCACCTAGAGGGGGGGGGGTGAATAGGTGTACTTTATCTTTTGCTTTAAAGGCAGAAAATCTGTTCTATAATTAACCAGAAATTGCAAATTCTACAACTACACAGCACAGCAATCACAAAACATTCAATCACAGAGTGCACACAGATTTTATAGTGGTTCCCCAAGGTCTGGGTACATCCACTTTCCCCCTTCGCCTATCTAGCAGTGTGCTAGATTCGGCCTAACTTCTGCACTTCACCTCAGATGCTTAGATCTTACAACTCAGAACCCAAACCAGGTTCCTACAACTCAGAGTGTATCCACACTCCTACAACTCAGGCCAATTGCCCTACCTTAGCCTTCAACAAGGCCTACACTCAGAGATCACAATCTCCTACACCTCAGGCTCACAGCCCTACCTCAGCCTTCAACAAGGCCTACCACTCAGAGAAACTATTCTCCTACACTCAGCCTTTATATAATAGGCTTACAACTCAGATCTAGAATAGACCCTACAGAAAATAATGTTTACAAAGTGTTTTACCACCATCCAGGTAGAGAGAGAAGGGATGGATGGTTTCTTGATCAGTTCTTGGAAGCAACTGATGGCAGATCAAAACCTCTCTTAGCTTTCTTCAAAGCTTCTTGAATCTGAACTCAGTAGGGTTGAACTCTTGAGAAGTTGATCTTCAATCAGCTTCTGACTTGAGATTCAGATCTCAATCTGAATCTTTCTTGGCAGCCTGGTTCAACAACTGCACTTTTTAGATGGAGTTCTCTCTCTCCAACTTCTTAGGTCTTCTGTCGAAGATCTTCTTCTTTTTGTGTTGTTAGATATCCATGCAAGATCTTCAATCTTCTTCTTAATTGTAATTAACCACTTTATCTGTTGAAGGAGAAAGCCTTTATATAGTCTTCCTCCATGGTAACCGGCTGATCCGGGTTCTAACAAACTTCTGACAGTTTTGACAGTTGCAGTAGACCGGTTAGAAATGGCAGCTGTCAAGTCATCTAGTCACTTCTTGAAATACTGTCTCTATCTGAAAGTGTCGAGACTGAACTTCTTCATGTGTCGACACAAGTAGACTAAGTGTCGACACAAGTGGACTAAGTGTCGACACAAGCCTTGGTGGTGTCGACACAGCTCCTTTGTTGTTGTAACTGCTTCTCGACATATCTTCTGTAGAATGTGTCGACACAAGCCTTTGTGGTGTCGACACAATCACTTCTTTTCTTTATACAAATTCTCTTTGTTGAAATTCTGCCATGTGTCGACACAAGTCCTGTGTGTCGACACATTTGATGTCGACAAGATCTTCTGTGTGTCGACACTGCCTCTGTGTGTCGACACAAATACTTCTTCTCTTTTACTTTATTGAACATCTGCTATGTGTCAACACAAGTCCTGTGTAACACCCCCTATCCGTCGTATAGCATATAGCAGTAGGTCCGGCCGAGGCCCGGCGCCATATACCACAGACAGACCGGGTGGTTACTCAATGGAAACCATCCAACCAATCATAACTTCCAACACAGAGCATTCTAGCGGAATCAGTTTAATAAGTTGCAATAAAGAACCCAGCTCAAAAGCATGAATGTCCACTAATACCAATTAGGAATGTAATACAACACAAGTACAGGCCTTAAGGCCTTACAAAATGGTTTACTTGATATTACATATTTTACAAACCGTGGCACGCAGGCCGGTCATGCATGAATAAAAGCAATAAACACTCCAATCAGGCCTTCGAGGGCCGGCTTCGCAATTTGGGCTTTAGCCTGCTATTGACCGCTTGGTCCAGCAGCACCTGCAAGCAACAAACCACTGCACGGTGGCAAAACAAGGCAACGGTCAGCAATGCTGACCAAATTATAACGATCCCGCCCCAATTCAAGGAGGCGATGCTCCTTCCCTGCACTTATTAGCATAACCAAGCAGTTTATCAATATACATTTCATCACAAGCGTTGGCTCGCATGGCCACACGCCCCGTGCTCTCAGGGCACATTCTCGGTGAACCGGCCAATGTCACATCAATTAAAGCCATAGACATTCCGGACTCACCACCGCCACTTTGACGGCCAAACCTATGAGCATTTTGTCTTCTTGGACTGGGTCACGTCAATTTAAGCCATAGACCGCCGAAGACCCTAATCTATGCCAACGGCAAGTGCCATGTACCCTTAGGTCTCTTTAACCGAACGACATAGAACGGGTATGGTTCCATCTAACCCGTGCTCACATCGCAACGATAGTTTAAGCCATATGCGCGGGTCAAACTTCTCCCGAGTCCCATTTCCATCACATTTCATATAAACCGGTTATGTTCAAGTTGGCTCTCAGGCCACCAAGTTGGCAAGATCACGCATCCGCCCAGTTTTCCGGGTGCACCTTAGGGTTAATCCCCAAGGCTCCCTATTGCAATCTACCACGTAGAAAAACCCGAAAACACCGAATTGCATGGAGTCTTTTCCGGCATATATGCAATGCAACATCACCGATCCAGACCAACATATCCGGGTAGGCTTCACACATCATGCCCATGTTCGTTCTCGTTTACGGACTCTACACAATGGGGACTTTACATATCTACCCGAAGGAACGCCTCCAACTCACCGCAAACTCGCGAGAGCGGGCTTCCTATGCAAAGAAGGAGAGCTTCACATGCTCAAGAAGAGAATCGTTACCCTAGCATTCCTCTTTGGCGCCATGGAAAAGTAAGCGGATGAAAAGCACCGCACTCTCTTTGCCTCCGTAAATCCAAAGTCGGCTCGCGATTTGGAGCTTCGAAGCTCCTCCAATGGCCGGATCTAGCTTCTTCTTCCTCCCTTGGCTCTCCTCTCTCTATATACTTTAGAAAGATAACCACTCAAAAGAAATGAGGGTTTCAAGGGTCCAATCCCGTGTATATCCCATCAGGAACAACCCCCAGCCGTTGGACCTCAAATTAAAGAAACGAACGGCCTGAAATGTACAATCTGGACCGAACACGGCCTGGCACACGCCCGTGTCCAGGGCCGTGTCCCTCATTCGTCGTCAAAATCGACGCGCCTGGAACAACACACGGAAATCCGACACGCCCGTGTTCGACCTGACACGCACGTGTTCCAACTGACACGGCCGTGTGGTCGGCCGTGTGCCCCCATCGACATAGCCCAAAAACAACCCGAAACTCACACGGGTTCTTGGACACGCCCGTGTCCTTACCCGTGTCCACTCGAACACGCCTGGGCTCCAGGCCATGTTCACGGTCTTGACACTTCGTCGAGTAAAGTTCGTCGACACCCGACACGGCCTTGTACATGCTCGTGTCCTAGGCCGTGTGCCTTCTCTCGACACTTCGTCGAGCAAAAATCGTCGACTTCCCTGGCCGATCATCATTACGGGCTCGACACGCTCTGAGACACGCCCGTGTCTCAGGCCGTGTGCCCCCTCTCGACACATCGTCGAGCAAAATTCGTCGACTCCTGGGCCGATAATCAACACAGGCTCGACACGCCCTGAGACACGCCCGTGTCTCAGGCCGTGTTCTCTGCTCGACGATCGTCGACTCCAAAATCATCGACCTCTCGACCAAATCATCGACTCTAGCCTGACACGCCTTGGGACACGCCCGTGTCCCAGGCCGTGTGCATACTGCCAGATTCCAAATCTGGCCCAAAATGTCCCCCGTCGCTCTTTTGAGTTTCGGGGCGTTACAATTCTCCCCCTCTTAAAATAATTTCGTACACGAAATTATATAAAGGAAAGACAAGTACCAAAATTAAATTGTACCTGAGCGGAACAACTCCGGATACTCGTCAAGCATAGTCTGCTCTCGTTCCCAAGAGAGCTCCTCTCTACCGCAATTGTCCCTTTGGACCTTGACCATACTGATCTCTTTATCACGTAGCCGCTTGACCTCCGAGTCCTCAATCCGTACGGGCTTGACTTTTGTCGTCAACCCACTATCCACCGACACTTGATCAACCGCGATCACTTGAGAAGGCTCTTACACCGCCTTCCGTAGCACCGAAATATGGAATACATCATGTAAACCACTTAGCTCCACTGAAAGCTTCAACCGATAGGCTGCTTCACCAACCTGCTCCAAAACCTCAAACGGCCCAAGGTACCTCGGGATTAGCTTTTTCAATCGCCGCACCCGCGAGACACCCATGAACGGCTTGATCTTTAAGTACACATAGTCGCCCACATCAAACTCCACGTTCCTGTGCTTGGCATTATAGTACTTTGCTTGCCGGTCCTGAGCTATAAGCAACCTCTCCCGAATGGTACACACCAACGAAGTAGCATCCTCCACTTCTAATCGCTTATACAACTTTGACTCACCCGTTTCTAGCCAAGACAACGGCGTGCGACATTTTCTACCATATAGGGCCTCGAAGGGCGCCATTTGAATACTCGCTTGGTAGTTATTTTTGTACGCGAACTCCACCAAATAAAGATGGTCTTCCCATTGTTTTTCAAAGTCCAAGACACACATGTGGAGCATGTCTTCCATAGTTCTATTGACCCTCTCGGTCTGCCCATCTGTTTGCGGATGAAAGGTTGTGCTGAATTTTAGCTTTGTTCCCAACATTTGTTGCACAAGCCTCCAATCATTGGACATGAACCGCCCATCTCGGTCACTCACGATGCTGCGGGGCACACCGTGAAGCCTCACTATATTATCCACATATAGTTTTGCCAACTTCTCCACCGCATCATCCTTCCTATGCGGAATGAAATGCGACACCTTCGTTAACCGATCCATGACCACCCAAATGGCGTCATTCCCCTTGTGCGACCTTGGCAAACCGTGCACAAAGTCCATAGAGATGTTGCCGAATTTCCACTCCGGAATAGGCAAGGACTTCAAAAATCCTCCCGGCTTTTAGCATTCCGCCTTCACCAAGGCGCAAGTTTGGCACTTCGCCACGTAGAGCGCCACATCCTTCTTCAAACCCTGCCACCAAAACAGTTTCTTTACATCACGGTACATCTTTGTGCTCCCCGGGTGAATCGAGTACTTGGTATGGTGCGCCTCGTACAACAAATCCACCCGCAAACTGCCCACGCTTGGGACGCAAAGACGAGCGTCCTTCCAAAGCAATCCGTCCTCCACAACGAATTGAGAATTTGACCCATCCAGAGCCTCTACCATGAACTGTTTCATATGGACATCCATATCCAAAGCCTGCCGAATCCGATCAGCCAGGTCATATTAGACTTCAGTCCAATACAGTACTGCTTCAGCACTTGATTGCTTATCCACACAAACAATCTCCAACTCCTCCAACTCCCGCACCAACCGCTCATCATGCACTGATAGCCAATTGGCTTGAGCTGGGGCTCGGCGACTCAATGCGTCCGCAACCGCATTACCCTTACCAGGCACGTAGTGGATCTTGAATGTATAGTCCCCCAGAAACTCCATCCATCTACGCTGCCGCATATTCAGATCTTTCTGATCAATCAGATACTTCAGGATCTTATGATCGGTGTAGATATCAATCTTCACACCGTACAAATAATGCCTCCATAGCTTCAAGGCAAAAATCACGGTCGCTAACTCCAAGTCATGGACAGAATAATTCCTCTCGTGCACTTTCAGCTGTCTCGAGCCATATGCTATCACATTTCCGTGTTGTAGTAGCACGCAACCCAAACCGCTGCCCGAAGCATCGCTATAAATCTCATAGCCTTCAGTCCCAATCGGCGAACTCAGCATAGGTGCCGTGGTCAACCGACAATTCAACTCCTCAAAAGCTCGCGCGCACTCCGGCGTCCAAACGAACTTCTGCTCCTTCCTCGTCAAAGTAGTGGGAGGTAACACTATCCACGAGAAGTTCTCTACGAAGCTCCTATAATAGCCGGCAAGCCCCAGAAAGCTTCGGACTTCCGCTACCGTAGAAAGCTCAGGCCACTCCCGTATCACAACAATCTTCGTCAGATCCACTACAATACCCTCTCCACTCACTATATGATCGAGGAACGCCACTGAGAATAACCAAAACTCGCACTTCGAGAAATTGGCATACAATTGATTCCTCCTTAGCGTCTCCAAAACCAAATGAAGATGCTTGAAGTGATCTTCCTCACTCTGCGAGTACACAAAAATATCGTCGATGAAGACGATCACAAAATGGTCCAAGTACTCCCTGAAGGTCCTGTTCATTAGATCCATGAACACTGACGGCGCATTGGTCAGCCCAAACGGCATGACCGTAAACTCATAATGCTCGTATCTCGTACTGAACGCTGTCTTCGGGTTATCACTCTCCCTTATTCACAGCTGATAGTACCCAAACTTGAGGTCCCACTTCGAGTACACCGTCGACCCGACCAACTGATCAAAAAGATCATCGATCCGGGGGATCGGGTACTTGTTCTTTTCCGTCAACTTGTTGAGCTCCCGATAATCAATACATAGCCTCAAGCTTCCGTCCTTCTTCTTAACAAAGAGGACCGGCACGCACCAAGGCGAAGAACTTGGGTGCACATACCTTTGCCCCAACAACTCCTGCAGTTGAACCTTCTGCTCCGCCATTTCCTTATGCACTAGCCGATATGGAGGGCATGACACAGGCTTTGCACCTGACACTAGCTCAATCGAGAAATCTATCACCCGCTGAGGCGGGGCTCCAGGAAGATCTCTAGGGAACACATCAGGGTACTCCGATACCACTGAAATATTATCCAACGCGGGCTTCGGCTTTGCAACCTCCACTAGTGTAAAGAACAGCTCTGCACCGGCACGAACCGAGTTCACCACCTGAAGAGCAGACATCAATGTCTTGCTCGACCCATTTAAGCCCGTAAAAGTCATCTCACGACTTTCTCCCAACTTGACTTCCTTACGACCGCAATCAATATAGGCCTGCTGCTCCGAGAGCCAGTCCATGCCAAATATAACGTCGAACTCCACCAATGGAAGTAACGACGCTTGCAGATCGAACTCCTGATTCCCAATGCGAATCTTAACACCGCAGATCCTATCCGCTCGCATCGAACACCCATTGGGCAACAACACATCCAACTTATCCTTCGCTATCGAAGAAGGGACTCCGATGCGTGATATAAATCCTTCGGACAAGAAGGAGTGTGAAGATCCCGTATCGAAGAGTGCTCTTGCCGGATTTCACAAATCAAAACAAATCCTAAACAAGCAGTGGTAAGGTAACATGTGCATAACAAGTATTTAAAGAAATTAACTTGCTATAAATTAAACTGTACCTGTCACCACATCCGCCTGTTTAATGGTGTCCTGCTGGCCAAGATTATAAACCCTCGGTTGGGCCGGAGTATAGTGGGACGCGGTTGACTCCACCGCCTTGCCCTTCTCTTCATAGGTCGCTCCCAGCCTTCTCTCGGACTTGGGACGTCCGCTCCAACAATCGCGAGCAAAGTGCCCTGACTTTCCGCAAGTAAAACATGCGCCCGGGGTCCGACCCGTAGTCACCCCAGAAGCAGCAGAAGGAGCTGGACCCAAAGTCCTATGCTTCTTGAAGGACCTTCGATAGCCGTACTTTGAAGTAGTTGGCACTTTGAACTCAGATTTCTTGTCACCAACGCTCTTCTTCGCTTGGACATTCTTCATGTCCTTCTCCAAGGACCGGGTCGTGTTGACCAAGGTTAAGAAACCCTGTGTCATTGGCCCCGAGAGTAGTAGCCTCAACTCATCTCTCAACCCTTCGTAGAATCGATTTGTCTTGCGCTCCTCATCCACAATGGTGGAGCTAGCATATCGACTCAAACGGGTAAACTCATGGAGATATTCATCCACGGTATTGTATCCTTGTACCAACTTCAGTAACTCGTTCTCCATCGCAGGAGCGGGCTGCTGCGTTTGCCTTGCAGGCTGCGCATTAATCATGGCCAACACTGCTTCGGACACCAATCGTATGGTCTCAGCTGATAGAGGTGTTGCAGGAGCTTCATTAGGTGCACTGCTAGCCTCAGAAACTCGACGTTCCGATGGCCCAGCACCAGTTCTGGTCACTTATAGTGGTACAAAACACCGTTAAGCGACGAAATAAAATTGCCAACATCAATTATAGGAACACGCAGGTTCCTCAAACATGTGTATTTTCATTACTAAGTAGACATTCATGGGTTCTTTTACTGTTATAACGATGACGCACACACATGTGCTCACCACCCCTTAAAAAGAATTCGCCCACGAATTCATTTTAAGCCCGACCAAAACCAGTAATCTGATACCAAATTGTAACACCACCTATCCGTCATATAGCATATAACAGTAGGTCCAGCCGGGGCCCGACGCCATATACCACAGACAGACTGGGTGGTTACTCAATGAAAACCATCCAACCAATCATAACGTCCTACACAGAGCATTCTAGCGGAAGTAGTTTAATAAGTTACAATAAAGAACCCAGCTCAAAAGCATGAATGTCCACTAATACCAATTAGGAATGTAATACAACGCAAGTACAGGCCTTAAGGCCTTACAAAATGGTTTACTTGATATTATATGTTTTACAAACCGCGGCACGCAGGCCGGTCATACATGAATAAAAGCAGTAAACACTCCAATCATGCCTTTGAGGGCCGGCTTCGCAATTTGGGCTTTAGCCCGCAATTGACCGCTTGGTCCAGCAGCACCTGCAAGCAATAAACCACCACACGGTTGTAAGACCCCCCTTTTTTTTCTTTTTGGACACCGGGTCTTAGGCCTAGAACCGCCGTTTTGCGGTGACTTCTTCACGCCCTGAAGAGTCATCACCACAAAGCGCCGATTCTGCCGGCCATTTCGATCACAAAAAAGTAGCAAAATAATGAAGTAAATGTAAACTATCTGTCCACAGAGAATCACATGACATAATAAATATAACTCCACGAAGGAGTGTCCACAGAAAATAACATCAGAGTAGCAAAACGGGCTTATGCCCGGTACATCAAATCCTCACTACAAGATCTCTCATGCAGAAACAAAAGTAGAAAACTGCTCAGGGTCGAGACTCACGGTCCCGGCTGTGTGTACTCCGGAGCTAGACTGCCCCACCTCCAAGCGCACCGGTCTCTGGGGCTGCACCTCCATGCTGGTCTCCGCGATCCCCTAAATGATGCGGTTCGAAAACCGTTAGTCTAAAAGACTAAGTCCTATCATCCCCCACCCCTTCCCCCACGGCTCCTAGGCACCGAGCGGTGAGGAAGAAAGGGGAGGACTTGAAGGTGGAGAATATCAAAAGCAGATGACAGCGGTCCTATTCTAGCAAGTTCTATAGCATATAAAGACAATAAGCTGTAATATGAAATGTAACCTTCACTTATGTGAAAAACACATAAGCCAAGAGGTCTTTTGCAAGGCTCCCATCGTATAAAAAGTCCCATACCGATTTATACGCTGGGGTGTCGGTGGTCAAACAGCAGTAACTAAGTATATCAAAATTAACCTTAATTTATAAACTTGCCCACACAAGCTTATAGACTAAGGGTCGTTTAGCAGGTCCTAAGGTATAAGCGTCCCATTCCACTTATACTTTAGGTGTCAAGGTTAAAGGTAACGATTATGCCATGACATGCAAGTGGGTATGATGGACATGCAAGTGCAACACACACACCCGACTCTGTGCACACAGACCTTTAGTTCCCCCTTTCTAGAGCCGTAACCTCCCAGGATACCTCCGCAGTGGCAGACGGAAGTGGTGGGTTGGGCCTCGCCCACCTCTAAACCAGTAAAGCACTACCGGTCAGACCTATCGTACGCCTCAACGCTTGGTGCACGAAGCGGACTCCTGCGTACTCTTGCCGGCTGGCGCACCGGACTTCTGTTGGCGAAGTGCTAACCACACTTGCCGAGTCAACGTATTGGCGTCGGTGCCTCGACCCTCCAATACCGAAGACCCACCACCTTAATTTCCTTTCCTGTTATGCACATGCAAATTAGCGTAATCAAGAATCGAGCCGAAGCTCCTCGGACCAACACGTCCGACTCAAGCAATCGAGCCGAAGCTCCCCGGACCCAAAGTCCGCCTTTTAACCATCCGAGCCGAAGATCCTATCCAACCTCTGGTGCCATCAGTGTTGTGGAATGTGCAACCCTAATTACTAAGTTACTCTTTTCATCTTGTTAAACAGTTTACGTTAACCCAGGACTGCCCCCGGTATTCCCTGTGAAGGGCTCTCAAGGGGCACTAGGAACTATGTTGGGATTACGTCCAGCGTTCCCTTTCGGAAGGTACTTATTTTATTATTGGTTGATTCCCTTACCCTTTATTTTCTCATATTTCGATATGCTAATCCTAGGGTAATTTGACTCCAACTCTCCTTGGGTAGGATGATCTTTCGTCGGACCCGAACGCCTATAACCCTAGACAGAACCACACCTTACTCACTCATCTTCCAAAGACGCAGCCCATTCCACTTGTCCTTACAACAAACCATCAGGACTCTTCATACTTGCCCTAATTCACATCCAAATGAAATCCTGCAGTTTTGCTATATGCAGACCACTTAAGCTACATGACCCGTAAAAAGGGAAGTACATGAAATACTCATCCAGTACCCTTATGATAATTATTAGAGGTCTAAAAGGACATTTGAAGCATAAATCCAGAAATCCATAATTTTCCTAATTTGTCTGATAATTAATTTATTTATTCTAAAGTCCCAAAAGGCCCAGGTTTGAACATGAAGTACCATTTTCAGTTAAGATATTAATCCACTAAATTTATGATAATTACAAAATGCCTAATCAACTCTACATCCTAAGTCTCCCAATTTTTCAGCAAGGTTTAGGCCTTTAAATTTAATTTCAAAGATGCCCCATAAAAAGTCATTTTAAAAGATTCTATAGTAATAACACCTCTAAAAATTCAGAGAAAATTCAGGGAAGCCTGTGATGGACTACAAGTACCCTAGAAAAAGTTTCATAATTTATCATTTGTAAATAAAGCTATATTTGATTTTCTTATGAGCTCTCTAATTTAAGGGTTAATGAACAAAGTATGTTAATCAGTCATCAAATATTTCCACAAAATTTTCCATATGATAACATTGAGCTAAAAACACTATGCAGGAAGTTTCATGATTTTTCAGTAAGTAATGGCCTCTGACAAGAATTATTAATATGTAATCGAAATAAAGCACTTGTGAAGTAGATGCCCTAAATAGATACCCAAAAATTCTAACAAAATTCATACAAGATTATTATAACCTAAAACTAACTCTGCCCATGTTTCATACCCTCTCTATGGGCAGTGAGACCACAATAGCCAAAATAATTATTAGGGCATTACTATTGATTACAAATGAAGTGCTAAAAATATTGTCCAAAATTCCTCAAGTAAATTATCAGAGGCTCAACATACCCAAATCCCCTCATTACCCAAATTTGGTTAAGTTTCAAGATGTTTAGCTAACCTAAACCTACACTACAAGTTTTAGGACCTAAGCTAGGGTTAGGGTTTTGGGGGCCCTACCATTTCCAAAATTAGCTAATATTTTTAACAGAGGGTTATATATGTCCTAGGAACCTCCTTGCAAAATTTGAAGTTCATCCAAGGTGTTTAGGACTCATACCCTTCACAAGGCCAAAAGGTCCCTCCCTAGGGTTTGACCTAGGAACTTAGGGCAAATCTATTCCTCCCTATCCCATATTCCATGGGGAGGTGATGAGTGCCCTAACAAGTCAGTGGCCCAAATTTCAGCCTCTGTTGAGGTGATTTGGTCACTCAAAATCAAAAGTGCAACTTTTGACCAAAATGCCCTTTTTAAGGTATAGCTAGGGTTGGGTCAAAACCTATTAAAAACACATCCAATTGAATGAAATTTATACAGATACCTAATTGGAACCCAGGGACCACTCACCAAGATTTGGGAGGGTTTGGAGGTGTTTAGGGCACCTATTTAATTTATCTAATAATTATTACATATTTACAAAAACTATAGAAATATTTTCTCCAAAAATTCCCATTTTTGGGCAGGCCCTAGGTATATCTAGGATAGACTCTCTGCCAAAATTTCAGCTAATTTGGGCTAGGGGTGAAGAGTGGGCACTCAATTTAATGACTGCCTATCCCTAAGGGTATGTCCCACCAAAATGGGTGCCCTGATCAAACCAGAAGCCTAAATGGGTTCAAACCAATTTTAAAATAAAGTAGACAGAAAGGGCTACAAATCATGTGTTGATCATTTTCTCATACAGAGCCTCTAACTATTTTTAAAAATTTAAACATTAAATGTCAAAAGTGTGACAGAATGAAATAAATAAAATTAATTTCCTATAGTTTAATACTGATGCAGCACGAATCTTGGCGCAAGGATCAATGGCATCTGGTCATCGTCTTCATTGAGCCGACGGTTGAGATTCGTCCCGCCTGGAGCGATTTCCAAGCCCTGCCGCCGGCGATCCAGCCCCTTCCCCGGCCGGCCACCGCCACCAACACCTCCGTTGAGGTGGTGGCTATCGCCAGGCGGCGGCTCCGCCGCCGGAGAGGCGTTTTCCGGCGGATATAGCAAGAGGTTTTCCTGCCGAAACCAGGAAAAATCCCGGATTGGATCGGGCTCAATTGAGCCCGAAACTCAAGCCTAATTAATCCTAAGATCTACCCGCGGTTAAGGAGAGGAGGAGGACCTTCCTGGCGGCCTGGATGCGAGAGGAGCGGCGGGATGCCATTGACGATGGCGGCGGCGCTCGGCTTCTGCAACTGCACAGTGGAATGGCTCATCTCCTCCAGGTAAACGCTCTAAAGTGATCCCCTCGGCTCCCTGAAGGTGTTTTAAATGCAAATGGGGGAGAGGGGAGGCTGGTTCTTCAATGGCCATTAACACCATTAAAGGTGTGGCTCGGGTTGTGTGGAGGGGGGCTGAACCCACCCCTTGGTGGCCGGGAAATGGCTGGAATCAACTCCTCTCTCCTAGAGGAGTTGATTGCAGCCATAATTGGTGGCTGTTAGCCTTCCTTGGCCGGCCTCTCACTTCCCCTTCTTCTTCCTCATTTTCTCTCTCCTCCATTATCATGGAGAGGAGCTCCTTTCTCTCTCCTAGTCACCTCTGGTTGACTAGTCAGCCTCACAAACTAAATGCAGCCCACTTGAATATGATGGTCATCGGAATGGGTTTAGCCTAAGGGAGAAGTGGCTTGAGCTTGGGTTAGCCCTTTTTGGGCTAAGTTTGACTTGACCCAAATGAGGGTTGACCTGGTCAATTTGACCATCTACGTTGACCCCATTGGGTCCTGGGTGACCCATTGGCTTCCCTTAGGGTCTAGGTAGGGTTATGTAGGGTTACCCTGTACTTTGGAGGTCACATACCCTTAATAAGGGTACTTTGACCAGGTTAGGGCTTGAGTTGACTTGGGTCAACCTGGCCTCTAGGGCTGACCCCAATGTGTCCTTAGTGACCATTTGACCTCACTTTAGGGTTAGGAGGGCATAGGAGGGGTCCTTTAGGCTAGGAGTAGGCCAGTTGGCCCTAAGTAGGCTAGTTTGACCCATTTAGGGCTAGGGTTGACCTCGGTCAACTGGGCCTCTTGGGTTGACCCTAATGGGTCCTTTTGGCTCTAATGGGTCTCCCAAGCATTAGGGGTGTTGTGGTAGGGTCTTGGGGTTAAGGTGTAGCCCATGGTCATCCTAAGCCATTGTTTAGAGTTCTACTATTTGCAGACCATGATGATCTCCACCTTTTTGTCCCCTATCTCCTGGCCCATTTCTGGCTTCCTAGGGTTTGTCATGACCTAGTCATGGCTAAAACCATTCTTAGGGGTCTAGTTGGAAATGAGATGTTACAACGGTGGTAAAACAAGGCAACGGTCAGCAATGCTGACCAAATTATAACGATCCCGCCTCAATTCGGGGCAGCGATGCTCCTTCCCTGCACTTATTAGCATAACCAAGCAGTTTATCAATATACATTTCATCACAGGCGTTGGCTCGCACGGCCACATGCCCCGTGCTCTCAGCGCACATTCTCGGTGAACCGGCCAATGTCACGTCAATTAAAGCCATAGACATTCAGGACTCACCACCGCCACTTTGACGTCCAAACCTATGAGCATATTGCCTTCTTGGCCTGGGTCATGTCAATTTAAGCCATAGACCGCCGAAGACACTAATCTATGCCAACGGCAAGTGCCATGTACCCTTAGGTCTTTTTAACCGAACGACATAGAACGGGTACAGTTCCATCTAACCCGTGCTCACATCGCAACGACAGTTTAAGCCATATGTGCGGGTCAAACTTCTCTCGAGTCCCATTTCCATCACATTTCACATAACCCGGTTATGTTCAAGTTGGCTCTCAGGCCACCAAGTTGGCAAGATTAGGCATCTGCCCAGTTTTCCGGGTGCACCTTAGGGTTAATCCCCAAGGCTCCCTGTTGCAATCTACCACGTAGAAAAACCCGAAAAACACCCAATCGCACGGAGTCTTCTCTGGCATATATGCAATGAAACATCACTGATACAGACCAACATGTCCGGGTAGGCTTCATACATCATGTCTATGTCCGTTCTCGTTTACGGACTCTACACAACGGGGACTTTACATATCTACCCGAAGGAACGCCTCCAACTCACCGCAAACTCGCGAGAGCGGGCTTCCTATGCAAAGAAGGAGAGCTTCACATGCACAAGAAGAGAATCGTTACCCTAGCGTTCCTCTTTGGTGCCATGGAAAAGTAAGCGGATGAAAAGCACCGCACTCTCTTTGCCTCCGTAAATCCGAAGTCGGCTCGCGATTTGGAGCTTCGAAGCTCCTCCAATGGCCGGATCTAGCTTATTCTTCCTCCTTTGGCTCTCCTCTTTCTCTATACTTTAGAAAGATAACCACTCAAAAGATATGAGGGTTTCTAGGGTCCAATCCCGTGTATATCCCATCAGGAACAACCCCCAGCCGTTGGATCTCAAATTAAAGAAACGAACAGCTTTGATTCGGGCCTGAAATGTACAATCTGGACCGAACACGGCCTGGCACACACCCGTGTCCAGGGCTGTGTCCCTCATTTGCCGTCAAAATCGACGCGGCTGGAACAACACACGGGCATCCGATACGCCCGTGTTCGACCTGATACACCCGTGTTCCAATTGACACGGCCGTGTGGTCGGCCGTGTGCCCCCATCGACACAGCCCGAAAACAACCCGACACTCACACGGGTTCTTGGACATGCCTGTGTCCTTACCCGTATCCACTCGAACATGCTTGGGCTTCAGGCCGTGTTCACGGTCTCGACACTTCTTCGAGTGAAGTTCATCGACACCCGACACGTCCTTGGACACGCCCGTGTCCTAGGCCGTGTGCCTTCTCTCAACACTTCGTCGAGCAAAAATCGTCGACTTCCCTGGCCGATCGTCGACACGGGCTCGACGCGCCCTGAGACACTCCCATGTCTCAGGCCATGTGCCCCCTCTCGACACATTGTCGAGCGAAATTCGTCGACTCCCGGGCCGATAGTCGACACAGGCTCGACACGCCCTGAGACACGCCCGTGTCTCAGGCCGTGTTCTCTGCTCGACGATCGTCGACTCCAAAATCGTCGACCTCTCGACCAAATCATCGACTCCAGCCTGACACGCCCTGGGACACGTCCGTGTCCCAGGCCGTGTGCCTACTGTCAGATTCCAAATCTGGCCCAAAACATCCCCCGTCGCTCTTTTGATTTTCGGGGCGTTACATCCTGTGTGTCGACACAGTTGATGTCGACAAAGTCTTCTGTGTGTCGACACTGCCTCTGGGTGTCGACACAGTTGATGTCGACAATGCTTCACTGTGTGTCGACACAGCCTTTGGGTGTCGACACAGTTGATTCTGGTGTCGACACAACCTTTCCAAGTGACGAAACAATTAACTCCAAGTGTCGACACAGCTTTTCTCCAGTGTCGACACAGGCCTTCATAAGTGTCGACACAGCTTCTCTAGGTGTCGACACATGGACTTAGAAATTTTTCTGCATTTCCTGCAATTACTTAACCTGCACATATAAACTCAAAACAACATCAAATACACCTTGATGCATATCATTGAGTAGGGTGAGGCTTCTTCAAATCTGGTACACATTTTCCAATGTACCCAACACATCCGCTGGCTGTTGTTGTTTCATATGATCGTCTCACTCCTTCTCGCAGGATGTTTGCATTGGCTATCTCTGCGACTGCCACTCCCCGCACCTACAAGGAAGCTCTTGCTGCTCCTCATTGGAA
Source organism: Platanthera guangdongensis (assembly GCA_039583875.1). NCBI lineage: Eukaryota > Viridiplantae > Streptophyta > Magnoliopsida > Asparagales > Orchidaceae > Platanthera > Platanthera guangdongensis. The sequence continues at coordinate 178,839,309 of CM077162.1, read as the reverse complement.
GGCCATCATGGATGAGGAAATTGCTACCCTCACTGAACGGGGTACTTAGACCCTGGTTCCCCCCTTTGGGCGCTGATGTGGTTGATGTCGCTGGGTCTTTGTTGTAAAGTTCTGTCCGGATGGCAGCGTGGATCGCTACAAGGCCCGCCTGGTTGCCAAAGGCTTCACTTAGACCTATGGTGTTGATTATTTTGACACCTTCTCTCCCGTTACTCGTCTCAGTACCATTCGGGTCAGTCTCTCTGTCACTGTCAACAGGGATTGGCCCATTTTACAGCTAGATGTTAAGAATACTTTTCTCTACGGTGATCTTCAGGAAGATGTTTACATGGAGCAACCTCCCGGGTATGTTGCTCCGGGGGATACACGTGTCTACCGGCTAAAGAAGACTATCTATGGCATGGAGCAAAGCCCTCCTGCTTGGTTTAACAAGTTCAGCGGCATTGTTGTGCCTATTGGTTTTGCAAGAATTTCAGTCGATCACTCCTTGTTCATTCGGAAAACTGCCTCGAGTCTGGTAGTTCTTGCGGTATATGTAGATGATATTCTTCTTACTGGTGATGACCAGGATGGGGTCACCTTGACAAAGAAACACCTTCGTCAACACTTGGTCACAAAGGATATGGGCTCCCCGAAATACTTTCTAGGGATTGAAATCTCGAGAAAGCCCAACTCCATGGTCCTTTCCCAATGGAAGTATGCTATTGATTTTCTAAAGGAGGCAGAGTTGACTGGTGTTAAACCTGCCCGATGTCTCATGGCTGCTGGAGAAGACAAAACTTGGACAGATGACTCGCCACTTCTATCCGATCTTATGAGGTGCCGGCGTCTGGTTGGCAAACTCATTTATCTCACTATAACCAGACCCGACATCTCTTATGTTGTGGGAAGGGTGAGCCAGTTCATGCAAGCTCCTAGGGAGTGTCACCTACAATCTGCAATGAGGATATTGGAGTATATTAAAGCAGCGCCAGGGAAAGGACTCCTATTTCAGAAGAATGGTCACTTAAGGGTTGAAGCTTATTCAGATTCGAGCTATGCTGATGACAAAGGTGATCGCAAGTCAACATCAAGTTTCTGCACATTTGTTGGAGGAAATCTTGTGAGTTTGAAGAGCAAGAAACAGTCTGTGGTCTCCAGCTCTAGTGTAGAAGCAGAATATCGCAGTATGACATCGACTACATGTTAGTTGAAATGGTTACGAGCTCTCATGCTTGACTTAGGAGAGGTTTATAACTATCCTCTTCCTATGTTCTGTGACAACAAGTCTGCGATATACATCTCCAAAAATCCCGTCTTCCGTGAGAGGACAAAACATATAGAAGTCGACATTCACTTTATTCGGGAAAAGATCTTGAAGAAACAGATTTGTACTATGTTCGTCACTTCCTACAACGAGTTGGCAGACGTCTTTACCAAGCCATTGTCCGCCTCCTTCTTCCACATTTGCGACAAGCTGGGCTTGATTGATATCTATGCTCCAACTTGAGGGGAGTGTTGTAGTATGGAGGTCGGGCAGTCTGTTGCTTTTCGGAGGCTGGGCGGTCTGGCAGTTTATCCTAGCCGGCTTGTTTGTCGGGCTGTTTCTGTTTGGTATCCCAGCGGTCTGACAGTTTGTCTCAGGCAACTTGGAGACCGCGCGGTTTAGCGGTCTCCTATGGCGGCCTATTCTCTGCGGCGCTTGTTCTATCCTACTGTTGGTGGTCGGGCGGTTAGCCGGCTTGTCTAACCGCATGACTTGTCTGGTTTGTCTATTTGTAAAACCGCATATACTTGTAATTTTTTAGTCCTACATTGCTTATTTGTAATCTCTCTCATCTCCTCCATTCTATAAAAGAGAGGTTATACCTTTGTAATAGATACTTTTTTGGATAATAAAAGTTTTGTTACTCCAAATTTTCTGTCTATTTTTTTTCAGTTCGCACAGATCACAGGAAAAGCAAGATGGTCCTCACAGAAGGGGAGTCAAGCCAGTCTCAGCCTGCCTGCACGGGTAGCGAGCCCATGATGGTGCTAGTTACTCACCACTCCCCTCTCAACCATGGGAAGTGAAGGTTCACCGACTCCACTCACCCGCTCCACTCGTCCCCTAACTCTCACCAAGTGAGTTGCAAGTGTCCGATGAGACTGGGCACTCATCACTTGGTTCAGACCGGTCGAGCCCACTTGACAAATACGGGGTTGCACACAACATGTCTTTGACGTCAATCTTCCATAGGAGGAAATTCCCATTGTCGTCAAAATTCTCCACTGAATATATGGTGAACATTGTATTCTTCCCTGCCATGGCTGCCCTCAACAACTCAAGACGACCCGATTAATTCACGAATCGGATTTAGGAAGGTAGGGAACTGACCATTGTTGTCACCTATTGTTAGCCCAAATCTAAATCGGAATGTCCAATCCGACACCTAATGAACCTAACTTTGATACCACTTGTTAGGGGCCGGAGTACGACACCTACATGCACAACTATAATCAACACGGGGTTAACAAGAACACAAAAAATAATGAACGACAAACACGTTGACGAACAGACAACACGCGCGGAATCGTGCGCAGAAATAGAACAATATTTACTACAGTCCGTTGAACAATGAACGCACAAGGTTCACGCACAAACCTTCGTCATCAGACAGTGACCAACCCGCAACCACCACTGGAGAGAAACTCTGTCAAGGGCAATTGCATGTGAGCATACCTCCAGTACCAAGCCTACTGCCACACCACTGTCTCCAACGGCTAAACCTAGCCGACCCTAAGATGGAGGCAACTTCCTCTTGTTATGTGTTAGAAAGTAGAGACAAGAAGCGAAAAGTCGAGAACAAGCGAATAAACTTTTGAATAATTGAAATTTTATTATCCAAAAAAGATATCATTTACAAAGGTATGGCCTCCCTTATATAGAATGGAGGAGATAAGAAAGAGAGTATACAAACAATGTGGGACTAAACATTTACAGTACTGAGCGGCTAGAATAATGGAGACCGCACAGGCCGCGCGGTTAGACAGATGGGTTAACCGCTCGGCAACTCCAGCAGGATAGAACAGGCCGTAGAGGTAGACCGATAGACCGCCCGGTCTACAAACCGCTGGATCAGACCGCTAAGCCGCTCGGTCAACAAACCGCTGGATCAGACCGCTAAGCCGCCCGGTCTAATACTTCAACACTCCCCCTCAAGCTGGAGCATAGATATCAATCATGCCCAGCTTGTCACAAATGCGGAAGAAGGAAGTAGAAACCGGCTTGGTGAAGATATCTGCCAACTCCTTGTCAGAGGTGACAAAAGGAGTACAAATCTGTTTCTTCAAAATCTCCTCCCGAATGAAGTGACAGTCAACCTCTATATGCTTCGTTCTCTCATGGAAGACCGGATTTCTGGATATGTGTATAGCGGCCTTGTTGTCACAGAACATAGGGAGAGGACAATCATATACCTCGCCCAGGTCAAGCATGAGAGCCCGCAACCACTTTAACTCACACGTAGTTGACGCCATACTCCGGTATTCTGCTTCGGCACTGGATCTGGAAACAACAGACTGTTTCTTGCTTTTCCAACTCACGAGATTACCTCCAACAAAGGTACAGAAACCTGACGTGGATTTACGATCGCCTTTGTCATCCGCGTAACTTGAGTCTGAGTAGGCCTCAACCCTCAGATGGCCATTCTTCTGGAAGAGTAACCCTCTGCCCGGTGCTGCTTTGATATACTCTAAAATCTTCAGGGCGGACTGAAGATGACACTCCCTGGGAGCCTGCATAAACTGACTGACCTTTCCTACAGCGTAGGCGATGTCGGGTCTAGTCACCGTGAGATAGATGAGTTTGCCTACCAAACGTCTATACCGTGTGACATCAGATAGAGGAGGCGATTCATCCGTCCACGTTTTGTCTTCTCCAACAGCCATGGGAAGATGAGCTGGTTTGGCACCTGTCAAGCCTGCTTCTCAAAGAAGATCAAGGGCATACTTCCGTTGAGAGAGGACCAAGGAGTCAGGTTTCTGAGAGATTTCTATCCCCAAAAAGTATTTTGGGGAGCCCATATCCTTCGTAACCAAGTGCTGACGGAGGTGCTTCTTCGTCAAGTCCACCCCATCTCGGTCATCACCAGTAAGGAGAATATCATCCATATATACGGCCAAAACCACCAGTCCCGAGGCCGTTTTGCGAATGAATAAGGAGTGATCGGCCGAACTCCTTTGAAAACCGATGGTTGCCACAATACCACTGAATTTTTCGAACCATGCCCGAGGGCTCTGCTTGAGGCCATAAATGGCCTTCTTCAAATGACAGACACGTGTCTCCCCCTGAGCAACATACCCAGGAGGTTGCTCCATATAGACGTCCTCCTGAAGATCGCCATAGAGAAAGGCATTCTTCACATCCAGCTGGGAAATAGCCCAAGCCCGGTTAACAGCCACAGAAAAGAGAACCTGGATGGTGCTGAGGCGAGCAACTGGAGAGAAGGTATCAAAGTAATCAACGCCATAAGTCTGAGTAAAGCCCTTGGCCACCAGCCGGGCTTTGTAGCGATCCACCGTGCCGTCGGGGCAAAACTTCACAACAAAGACCCAGCGACAGCCAACCAGATCAGTGCCCACGGGAGGAGGAACCAGGGTCCAGGTACCCCGTTCAGTAAGAGTAGCCATCTCCTCATCCATGGCAGACTTCCAATGAGGGAGAGCGAGAGCCTCCTGGTAGGTACGGGGAGTAGAAGTAGCAGAGATAGCCAAGGCAAAACACCGGCGAGAAGGAGAAAGCTGATCATAAGAAACAACAGCCGTGAGCGGGTGTTGAGTACACGCCCGCACCCCTTTGCGAAGGGCAATGGGAACATCCAGATCATCGGGAGCCTCGGCGACGGGAGCGTCAGCGACCGGAGCGTCCGTGGCGGAGAAGGCTGGCCCGGGACTAGAGAGAGACGGCAGCGGAGAGGAGGGTGGAGGGGTGGGTGGGGAGACGGACTGGGAAGGAGTGGGTGGAGGAGGAGACGAAGGTGGGAAAACGGGGAGAGGTGTGGAAGGAACGGAGATATCAGAAGGAATAGAAGGAAGAGAAGAGGAAGGAGAGAAATAGGAAGCATTTTCAAAAAAGGTCACATCGGCGGAGACAAACTGCTTGCGAAGAAGGGGGTCAAAGCAGCAATAGCCTTTTGAGTGGTAGAGTACCCCAAAAAGACACACTTGGTGGAACGGGGGGAAAGCTTGTCGCGGGTAGCGGAGGGAGCATGAACAAAGGCCGTACAGCCAAAGACACGGAGAGGAAGAGGAAAAGGTTCTTGGTGGGGGTAGAGAAGGGAGAAGGGAGTCCAGCCGTGGAGGACCGTGGAGGGAATGCGATTGATGAGATAGCAAGCGAGGAGCACAGCGTAGCCCCAGTAGGAGCGAGGGACGTGCATCTGCGTCATGAGAGTACGCGCAACATCAAGCAGGTGACGGTTTTTACGCTCCGCCACCCCATTCTGTTGGGAGGTGTAAACACAAGTTGTTTGATGAATGAGGTCGTGTTGGTGAAAGAACGCGGAGAACTCATGAGACAGATATTCCTTGGCATTATCAGAACGTAAGACTTTAATAGAAATATCAAACTGAGTCTTAATCATAAAGTAAAAAGATTGCCAAACAGAAAATAGTTCAGAGCGATCCTTTAAGAGATACACCCAGGTACATCGAGTAAAATCATCGATAAAAGTTACAAAATAGGAACTGCCCCGACCAACTTTGAGGGTAGGAGCAGGACCCCATACATCAGAATGAATAAGATCAAAAATGCGAGAGGAGCCACGGCCTTGCTTCGGTGGGAAGGAGGAGCGATGATGTTTGCCAAGCTGACACGCATCACAGTTGAGCGGAGAACTGGTGGGAAGTAAGTGGGGCAGAAGCTGACGAATAAGCCGGGGAGGAGGATGTCCAAGACGAAGATGCCACTGAAGGAGATCAGTGGAGGAGGAGTAGGCAGAAAGAGCTGAAACATCGTCGAGGAAGTAGAGGCCGCCGCTCTCAGTCCCAGTAGCAATCGTCCGCTGGGTCCTCGGGTCCTGAAAAGAACAAGTAGTGGGAGTGAATAAAACGGAGCACTGAAGTTGCCGGCATAAAGTAGTAACTGATAACAAATTGCACGGGAACTTCGGGACATAGAGGGTATCCTCCAAGCAAAGCGATGGAGTGAGTTGAACCATGCCCGTCCCATGAACCGGAGACGGGGAACCATCCGCCACACGAACTGGGGGTAAGCGGTCATGGGTCTCAAGACGGGAGAAGCAATGAGGGTTGCCCGTCATATGATTGGTGGCACCGGAGTCAATCAGCCATTTACCTTGGGTAACGACGTGGGCACTACCTGACGTCGTGGCCACAGAGGCAGACGGCCTAGAAGAGGCGGAGGCCGAAGGAGCATCACCGGAAGGGCGAAGATGAGGATGTTTCTGCCAGCAGCGATCAACAGTATGACCAGTACGACCACAGTGAGAGCAGAAGAACCGGGAGGAACCCCGTCCGCCAGAGGAGCCACGGCCACTCGGGCCCCCCCCCCCCCCCCCCCCCCCCCGCTGAGCCTGGTGAGCAAAGGAGTCCTGGGAAGGGGGGAGGCCAACAGAGGCCGCTAGAGGAGCGAAGTAACGGCGGCAATGCGAGCCGCAGTGGCATCCAAAGTAGGAGATTCCGCCTCACCCAAGATCTGCTGGCGGATCATATCATAAGAGTCTGGAAGACGAAGAAGATAGCAAACAACCAGGAGTTCCTGGAAGTGTTTGTGCTGGTCGGCCAAGTCCGCAGAGAAGGAGCGATTCTGGAGGATTTCAGCCCCAAGAGCCTGAACCTGCTGATAAGCCGCAGCTGGGGACATGGAAGGGCGGGCGAAGAGGTCCGCATAGAGAGTATAAATGCGGGACGTCTGGCCCCCCTTAGAATAGAGAGCAGCGAGGTGAAGCCATGCGGCCTTGACCGTCTCATCATGGCGAATGACTGGAAGGCACTCATCAGAAAGGCTGTTGGCCAGCCAGGTGCGAACAAGAGCATCACTCGCATCCCAGTCATCAAACTCAGGAGAGGTGCGAGGAGGAGGGTCATCGGTGAGGTGATGACGCTTGCGTTGAGAACGAAGGAGAAAGGTGAAAGAAACGCTCCAATCGGGATAGTTGGAGCCCACAAGCTTGGAAAGGGTGCCAAGGTTGCCCGAAGGAGGAGGAGGAGAAGGAGCTGCAGGAGTAGTGGTGAGACCGGAGGTAGTCATAGAACCCGGAAGCAGAAGAAGCCGCACGAACAGAAGCGGTTAGAAAACAGAGGAAGCCGCGCGAACAGTAGCGGCTAGAAAGAGGCACTGCGGGGAAGAGGTCGCGCGGACTGAAAAGGCCGAGCCAACAGAAGAGAGGAGAAGAGCAGGTGACCGCCACCAAGATGCGGGTAAGAAAGAGACAACCCGCACGGTCAGGCAGATCACAGCGGCGGCTAGAAGGCGGTCAAAGGCACGGCGGGGAAGAAGTCGCACGAACTGAGAAGCCCGAGCGAACAGAAAAGAGGAGAAGAGCTGGCGACCGCGACCAAGATGCGGGTGAGAAAGGAACAACCCGCACGGTCAGGCAGATCACAGCAGCAAATCGCGTGTAGAGAGACAACACACACGCGGACAGGGACAGACCGCAACGACTAGGAAGTCGGAGAGGCAAGAAAGAACAAGAAGCGCGGCGACAACTAAACAGGTCGCTGCGACAAAGAGAAGTAGGAGAAGAGAACCAAGAAGGAGCAAGCCGCGCGAACAGGGCGGCGGACAAAAACAAGCCGCGCGGATAGGAACAAGCCGCGCGGATAGAAGAGAGGGCAAGCCGCGAATCAAGTCGCAGAACGCCGAAAAGAAGTCGCGAACAACAGAGGGCGCACAGAATCAGGAGGAAATGACCGTGTGCTCTGATACCATGTTAGAAAGTAGAGACAAGAAGCGAAAAGTCGAGAACAAGCGAATAAACTTTTGAATAATTGAAATTTTATTATCCAAAAAAGATATCATTTACAAAGGTATGGCCTCCCTTATATAGAATGGAGGAGATAAGAAAGAGAGTATACAAACAATGTGGGACTAAACATTTACAGTACTAAGCGGCTAGAATAATGGAGACCGCACAGGCCGCGCGGTTAGACAGATGGGTTAACCGCTCGGCAACTCCAGCAGGATAGAACAGGCCGTAGAGGTAGACCGATAGACCGCCCGGTCTACAAACCGCTGGATCAGACCGCTAAGCCGCTCGGTCAACAAACCGCTGGATCAGACCGCTAAGCCGCCCGGTCTAATACTTCAACATTCTGACAACGCCCCAAGAGACCGATGGCTCTTCCTCCTCCACGACAACACCACCAATGACAGCGGAGGGTGCATCCTCCAAGACTGGCAACTCTTCTTCTCACGAGATCGGGAGGAGGGAAACCATTAGGTGGAAGTTTGCGGCTCCACGCCGCGAACGGGAACTAGGGTCGGCGTCTTCCTTCTTCCGCACACTAGAACAGTAACCAGTGATACAAGGATCGGGCTCTCACGCAATCTAGAGGTAGGGGGTAGCTCCACGTGGCTTTCTCTTAATCAGGTTCTTACATGCGACAATCAATCGTGGTATGCAATCCTAGACCAGAGCAGGGGATAAATATCCCCATACCGATTCCGGATCCTGTTTGGATCCGAATCCGAATCAACTACCCAGCAGTTTTCTCCCACTGGGAGGGGATTGCGTCGCACATATTCAACTTTCCCGCCTGGTGGCCTTGGCTATGCTGTGTTAGCGGCCTAGGGAACTTATCTATCGCAAAATTTTCGAAGCGCACAGGTCCTTCGAGATGTGGCATATTGCTGGGGAGCAAGTTGGTGGGGGCTTAATTGGCCCACTCTTCTGGAGCAGATCCGTTGGCGGTGTGCCATGCGAATGCTTGTTCTTGCCATTGTTGTTGGTCAAGAGTGCTTGCGTAGAACAAGCACATGTAGAAGATCTTCAGAGCTTTGAGAAACACCTTCCCACAGACGACGTCAAAATGTTGTTGGTTGCTTAGTGCACTCCTGGTCAGGAGAGTCGAACTGCATTAGCTCGAGAGTGAGCCAAACGCGCGCACAATCAAAAGAAAACCATCAACAGAGACATCAAGACTTTGTATATGGAAATATCTGGAAAGAGAAAAAACCACAGGGTCGGCTAGGTGCCAACCAAATCCACTAATTAGTTTGATGTTACAAGTGTTAGAATTTTCAAGAGTGTGATAGACCACCGCTTCGGTTACAAGTATCCGAAGGTGACAGACCACCACTTCGGTTAAAATATTTATTTATATTGAACAAATCTCCATTTCACATCTTTTAATCTTTTAATATTTTAATTGCATCCATAATCTTACCAAAATTTAGCCCGATTTTTATATATTGCTGATTTGAAGTGGTCTTCTAAAGTGGACACACCTGGCTTAAATATCAACGTCTGACTATTTCACCATATAATTCAAGGGTACTCCAAATGACCAATGTAGCCCCTAGCTAATTCAGCCATGGATGCATATTGGCAGTTGGCATTGATTAAAATCATAACGCATAAAGTCCAAATGTAATGTGCGGCTTGCACAACGGATCTTCGCACCTTGGTTTCCTTCTTGTTGTATTATGACAGTGCCTATGTTGCTATCTTATCTAATTATCCTTCATTTGTCTGCATATGCAATGCTCGTCTTATGCCAAGTCTTGACATGGTTATGCTCTGTCTGTGAAATATTGAACCCATGGTGTTTTCCATTTGTCGTGCAGTGGAAATCGCCATAATATGAAGATTTTGTAACGCTTTTGTTGCACTCTCTTTGAGCGGTACTTTATCCTTGCCTTGCTCGCCTCATGTATGAATTGCGACGACCCAGGCCCGGCTCCTATCGGGACCACGTCCACCGAAGGAGACCTAGCGGGACCCAACTGACGTCGTCCGGGATGCAGCCCAAGCACCCAACTCATCTCCATGCTCATAGGCGGGTTGTTGGTGGCCACAACATCCCTTTGATAAGCGAACTCGATAGTTAAGTTGGGTCGTACGAGCACATCCCAGGAGGTCACCCATCCTAGTACTACTCGCGCTCAAACACACTTAACTATTGTTGCGGTGTAACTCAACGTCCCGGTCGGACCGGAATAACCTGCACCGCCTTAGCTCTCGGAACGGTCAAGCGTGCACACAATCAATGAAGTAGATCGATCGTACACACGAAGTTTAACGTGAAAAAAACCTTCAACCTGGTAAAAAACCACGTGACCGAATCTGTGCCGGATAAAGTCCACTATTTTTTTGCTGTTACAAATTGTTTGTGCAATCGAGGGTGACAGACCACGTCTCGTTACAATTTTGGGGTGAGAGAACACTTAGCACACGGCGGACGACAGACTGTCGCACCGGGAGTTTGTTATAAATTGCACTTTGCGACGATTAGCTTCGCTTGGCGTCCTGTTGGTACTGAACACGGAAGCGGGGAGTTTGCGGTTGCGAAGGTCTCTTGGAAATTGAGAGATTTGGCTTTGTCAGGTGGCTTGAACATGGCTCGTACGTGGCTCGGATGCGGCTTGAGCGCGGCTCGAATGCTGCTCGTAGGAGAAATCTGGCAGAGCTTTGACCTGAGGAAGAAAAAGACTCGGAGAAAAAAAGGTGAGAAATAAGGCCTATGAAACCTTTTATAGCCTCTCAGGGGTGGTTATGGTGGTTACGCGGCTATCCGCGCACCATAACCACCCGAAATTAAAATTTTTCCTATAGTTTAGGACAAAGAATTTACAATAATTAATCCTGCTATTTGCACCATAAAAAAATTATTAAATTACTAACAAAATTCCTCCACTAACCTGACGGTTAATGGGTGGTTACACGCGTATGGTACGGCGGGGAATGACCCCAAATAATCGGACGGCGGGGAAGGACTTCCACGGGCGGCCGACGAACTCGCCGCCGATCTCGTTGGCGAGGGGAGACCATCAGCGGCAGCCAAGGAGGGGCGGCCGGCTCGGCCACTCCCTCGACCTCGCAACGACGGTCGAGGAGGAGCGGCCGGCAGGGCCGCATCCTCGGTGACCTGGCGGCTGTCGAGGTAGAGCGGCCCCCGTTGCCGCTCTCTCTACCGCGGCATGCACGACCACCCACTAGGCCGCGACCAACGGCCGAGGGAGAGAGCAGCCCGTGCAACTGCTCTCTCGGTCGCAGAAGGCGGCCGAGGGAGAGCAGCCCGTGCGGCCGCTCTTTTGGCTGCGGCCGGCGACCGAGGGAGAGCGGCCCGCGCAGTCGCTCTCTCGGTCGCGACAGGCGGCCGAGGGAGAGCAGCCCGTGCGGCCTCTCTTTCGGCCGTGGCCGGCGGCTGAAGGAGAGTGGCCTGTGCAGCTGCTCTTTCGGCCATGGTCTGCGGCCTAAGGGAGCGGCCCTCGCGACCGCTCGCTTGGCCGCAGCCAGCGTCCGAGGGGAAGCAGCTGTCGGGGCCGCCCCCTTGGCCGTGTGCCGGCGATAGAGGGGGAGCGGCCGACACAGTGAGAGGAGGTGGTAGTCGGCGTCCGGGGATGAGGCCGGCCGCCCGACGCCTACGTGGCGGCGTCCGTGGCGGTTCATTCATTGCGCGTGATGGGATCAATGCGCGGGGGGATCTGGCATGGTGATAACGTGTGCGATCAAACCCATGCCCCACTACTTTTTGGTGGAGATCGCCTGCATGGCGACGTCCGTGGCGGTTCATTCATTACACGTGATGGGATCAGTGCGCGGGGGGATGGGCGCGGTGATCGCGTGTGCGATCAAACCCATGACCCCACGACTTTTTGGTGGAGATCATCGGGGTGTGGCTATGTCCACCCCAACTCTTTTTTTAAAGGGATCTCATCCTCATCAACTATAAAATTCTTTTACTTCTCATCACCAATTGAGCTGCGAGATTAGTACTGGGATGAGTGACCTCCTAGGAAGTCCTCATACGACCCAACTTAACTATCGAGTTCGCTCATCAAAGGGAGGTTGTCGCCACCAACAACTCGTCTGTGGGCATGAAGATGGGTTGGGTGCTTGGGTTGCAGCCCAGACGACGCTAGCTGAGTCCTGTTGGGTCTCTCTTGCTGGACGTGATCCCGATGGGAGCCGGGCCTGGGTCTCTCATCACTTTGCATACAAGCGTGCTTTATGCAATCCGAGATGACCCAACACTGCGAATGCCGCGAGAGGTCCCCGTTGGCAAGGGTCATCGATCGAAATACTGTGAATTCCACCAGAGGACAGGGCATTCCACGAAAAAGTGTGTTAGGATAAATGTGAAATTGGGTGGCTCATCTGACAAGGGGTCCTTGGAAGGTTCCTTCGGGACCAGGCAAGCGGCCAACCGGCCCAACAAAGGAGGGAAAAACCGCCCGCGAACGCCAGTTGGGTCTTGCTGGGTCTCCCTCGATGGATGTGGTCCCAATTGGAGCCCACCATGGGTCGTCACATGAATTATCTATTGAGTGTGTAGTCATGCTTGTGCCCAAGGCGCCCACACCCAATTCTTTGACGCCTTTGAAGTTATGTCGCACCACTATATATGTGGCTCCTCGCATCGTCTGCATATGTATTGATGGTCACGAATGTGTCATGATCTAGTAGCCCGTGACACCAATAACCTACTCAATCACTCTGAATAAGCATACATTAATTTAGCAATATCTTTTTACATGGGTAAAACAATTTTAAAGAAACAACAAACATGGAAATTAAGTGGTAAATTCTAACATTAGATATGGAAGAGGCATGTCGGCGCCAAAAAGCGTGTCTACAAAAACAATTAGTCTCTGTTCATTTTGCAGAATTGAAATTGAAGTCAATTTCAATTCAGCTGTTCGGCTGAATGCGAGAATTTTATCACAGAAATTTGAATTAGTAATTCCACCGTACGACTGAATATTAGAATTTTTTACCCGAGTGCACATTTTTCGCCCGGACGCGCATTTATCAGCCATGTCGCGCATTTTTTCGTCCGGGCGTGCATTGTTCCGCCCGACCGCGCTTTTTCTTTGGGGAGCGCATTTTTTGCCCAGGCGCACATTTTCCGCGCGGGCGCGCATATTTCCGTTCGAGCTTGCATTTTTTCGCCCATGCGTGTATCTTTCGTCGGGGCGCATATTTCTTCGCCTCGGTGCGCTTTTTTCAGTCGGGGTGTGCCTTATTGCCTGGACGTGCAAATTTCGCCCGGACGCGGTATTTTCGTTTGGAGTGCATTTATCGCACGGGCGCGAATTTTTTGCTCGGACGGGCATTTTTCGCCCAGGAGCGATATTAGGCCTGAACGCGATATTATCGCCCAGAAGCGAAAAATACGTTCAGGGGAAAAAATCGGGCTACGGAGAAAAAATCGCGCCTGAGTGGAAAAATGTGCGAGGCGAAAAGATCACGCTCGGCGAAAAAAATCACGCTCGGACGAAAAAATGCGCACGGGCGAAAAAATCGTGGCCGGGCAAAAAATCACTACAGGCGAAAAAAAACTGTGGTCTGTCCAAAAAATCGCGGTCGGGCGAAAAAAAACTTGGTAGGGCGAAGAAAACGCAGTCAAGCGAAAAGATCGCGGCCGTGCAAAAAAACGCTGTCAGACGATAAAGTCGCGGGCGGGCGGACAATTCGCTCTTGGGCAAAAAATGTGCATCCGGGCGAAAAGTGCCCGTCTGGCCGAAAAATGCGAGTTCGAGCAAAAAAAGTGCGCCAGCGCGGAAAAATGTTTGCCCGACCGAAAAATCTGTACCAGACCGAAAAATGCCCGTCTGGTCAAAAAATGCGCGCTCGATCGTAATATTCACGTCCGGGCGGAAAAATATTTGACTCGTCTAAAAAATTGTTATTGGGCAAAAAATGTGCCTCTAGGCAAACAATTGAGTGGCGTCGGGTCTTTTTGAGAGAGTTGGGGGTGCACTTATATGAGTGAGAGTTGCGAATGAAGAACTCACGAGGTCGAAATTGAGGGAGACATTTTTATTTTATAACCAATTCCTATGACAATTGAAAGAAATTCTAATACCGAAGTATTTTTATGGCCGCGGCACTGAAATTGAAATTCTCAATTGAATGTTAACAGACCTAACAAACGGACCCTATGGTGTTTCAAGAAAATACACTTCTTCAATTTGTTGCAGCATATTTTTAATTTTGCAAATTAAATTATTTATAACAAAATAAAATTTATGTACCAGTTCTTGTTTAAAGTTCTGACATAAATGCTTTAAGTAATTAACAAGATTTATTTGTTAATCGTATAGCAATTTTGTTGTTATTTTATTATGACAAGAAAATAATTAATTAATTTATAATAATAAGTTACAAAATAATATTACAAATTATTTAATTTTTATTTAATTGTTAATTATTATTTTATTTATATTTGCAGTTTTTTCAAAAAAAAATATTCATGATTTTATTGTAAATATATGTTTATTTCAAACCATCTTGTATTTATAAATATTCATATATAATTCTGTATAATTTTGAGAGCTGTGAAGGACAGATCATTTTTCACTAATGACCACCCATTCTTCCCCCCACCCCCACAAAAAAAAAATACTCAAATCCTTCTAAACCTATCGACCTCCCAATTTTTTTTTCCAGTGCCCTAACTCCTCTTTTGCGATTTTCCTTCTCGCCGCAATCGTCACTCCCCTTCGCGATATCATCCAGCATCAGCGACACCCCTCTCTGCGGGCGACTAGGCCGTCACTGCTGCTTGATGACCCGCGAACAGACTCTTATGTGGGTGGTTGGTTCGATGAGTCGAACGCCGCGAGCTTGCTAAAGGAGGCAAGTGCACCTATCGCAAGTAGAACTCGATATTCGGGGGAATACCGAGATCGTATTGTTCTCGGGGTCGGGTTGACTATTTACAACCCCGTATTCGCGAAGAGTAGGCCCCAAGCAAGGCACAAGACTTAGTGCACATTTTTAAGCTTTTTGTGAGTTTTGCACTCCTATAGGCTAATTTTGGGCGGACCTGCGTAATATACTAGTAGGGGGAGGAAGTATGTGTCTCCCCCCGGTGTACGTTTTTAAGCTTTCTGTGAGTTTTGCACTCCTGTAGGCCAATTTTGGGCGGACCTCCGTAATATACTAGTAGGGGGAGGAAATATTTATCTCCGCCCGACCCCTTTGAGGAGTGAACGTTTCACTGTACTCGGGTGAACGTTTCATTGTACTGGAGTGAACGTTTCACTGTACTCGAGTGAACATTTCACTGTACTCGGGTGAACGTTTCACCGTACTCGGGTGAACGTTTTACTGTACTCAGGTGAACGTTTTGCTGTACTCGGGTGAACATTTCACTATACTCTGGTGAACGTTTTGCTGTACTCGGGTGAACGTTTCACTGTACTCCGGTGAACGTTTCGCTGTACTGGGGTGAACGTTTTGCTGTACTCGGGTGAACGTTTTACTGTACTCGGGTGAACGTTTTGTTATACTCGAGTGATCGTTTCACTGTACTCGAGTGATCGTTTCATTGTACTGAAGTGAACTGGGTTTTGAGTTCGTCAAACTGTATGGCATTGAGTGGAGGTTGGTTATTTGCAGGCCATTTCCAGAAAATTATAAATAGGCTCTTAGGGGTGCCTTGGAGAGATCGCTTCTTCACTCTCTCTGTTCATCCTCCAAGGCAACTAGCTCAGCATTGGCTAGGGAGGGGGAGATCGCCAAGGTCTTCCGGGTGTGAGGTGGGACCTCCACGCTAGAGCCGAGGGTCTGTTCCTAGTTTCCTGAGCCTTTTGTCCGTGACATTCGCCTGAGTGCAGTAAGTGTGAGGTCACCCCTTTCAAGGGACCCCAAACTCCACAGATACCGATTTCTCGGTTTCAACATCTTAGTGCGGTGAGCGTGGAGAGTGATCAGCACAGAAGATCTCAGGAGAGTGTCATGGCCGTAGGTCAGGGAGGTAGTGATGATCTCGGCGAGCTCCCCAACCCAAGACCCTTTGTGGGGAGGGAAGAGTTCAGGGATTTGGCGATGGTCCGGCAAGAGGAGGTCAAGCGCCGGATGGTGAGGTAGGCCTTGAAGTCGGGAGGGTGCCACCTCCAGGATGTGGATGGGGTATCCCTTGATCGGGCCCGAAGTGACGATGATTTAAAGAAATTTTACCCATAACACTTTTGTTCATTACATTTTTTTTATTGTTGTACAATACTTGTAATTTTGATGTACCCTTCTAATATGATGAGAGTGCAGGTGTCTTTTTTCATGGCATCAAGGGAGGAAGAGGAGCATGGAGACCTCGAGTAGACCCGCTGACCAGGCTCTCATCTAGTTGGCAGGGCTATAGGCTCACTCAGTGGTTGGAGATGGTTTGGTTTAGAGAGGAGACCCCGAGAAGACCCGCTGACCAGGCTCCCATCTAGCTGGCAGGGTTGTAGGCTCACTCAGTGGTTGGAGATGGTTTGGTTTGGAGAGGAGACCCCGAGCAGACCCGCTGACCAGGCTCCCATCTAGCTGGCAGGGCTGTAGGCTCACTCGGTGGTTGGAGATGATTTTATTTGGAGAGGAGACACCGAACAGACACGCTGACCCGGCTCCCATCTAGCTAGCAGGGTTGTAGGCTCACTCGATGGTTGGAGATGATTTGGAGAGGAGACCCCGAGCAGACCCGCTGACCAGGCTCTCATCTAGCTGGCAGGGCTGTAGGCTCAGTCGGTGGTTGGAGATGGTTTGGTTTGGAGAGGAGACCCCGAGCAGACCCGCTGACCTGGCTCTCATCTAGCTGGCAGGGCTGTAGGCTCACTCGGTGGTTGGAGATGGTTTGGAGAGGAGACCCCGAGCGGACCCGCTGACCAGGCTCTCATCTAGATGGCAGGGCTGTAGGCTCACTCGGTGGTTGGAGATGGTTTGGTTTGGAGAGGAGACCCTGAGTAGACCCGCTGACCAGGCTCCCATCTAGCTGGCAGGGTTGTAGGTTCACTCGGTGGTTGGAGATGGTTTAACTTGGAGAGGAGACCCCGAGCAGACCCGCTGACCAGGTCTGAAAGTGCAGCTAGATCTGATATACTCTAGAGGGGGGTGAATAGAGTATATGGTGTTTGAAAAATATTTACAACAATTGTTGTAATATGAGTGATCAGGAAGCAATTATAAATCTAATCACAGAACTAAACTAATGAAAAGATAATCACAGAACAATCACAGGCAGAAACAAAAATAAAGACAAGCAATCCAGAAGACACAAGGAACTATAGTGGTTCCCCTAAACTTGGGTACATCCACTCTTCTACCACCCTAGATAGGAATCCACTACAGGATGAGTTGATCAGGTGTCCTGGGCACCAATGAGCTTTTGATAAGGTGCTCAAAAACCAAATCAGATTTTTTAATCAGGTGTCTTGCCACCAATTAGCGTTTGACAAGGTGCTCAAAAACCAAGTTCAAACTTTTGAAGGGAGTTTGAGAAACCCTTTACAGAGATGGGGGTAAGAGAGTGATGGAAGTCTTCTCTTTCTCAAAGCAGCTGAGAAGACTATGTGGATTTGATGGTGTCAAAGCTCCCCCTGAGTCCTTGAGATGTTCAGGAAAAGAAGCTTTACTGTAGGGTGATAGGCCTTCAGAAGTTGATCTCCAGCAAGAGATGATTTCAGCAACAGCTGAAATGTTAGGTGTCTGGAGTCTTGAAATATGTTGGACTTGAACACTTGAGATAGGAGAGATCAGAAGATGTTTGATCTCCTTGGATGTGTGTTCTTCAGAGAATTCTTTGAGAGAATGTTTTGTGCTTGTGTTCTGAGGATTATTGATTTCTGTCTGAGAGAGATTAAAAAAAATATATTCTTATCTTTTATTCTCTGGTACTGAATAGAAAAACATCCTATGTCAAGAATAGTCGTTGGTCTGCATTAATTGCATCCTTAATTGTAAAATGTCTTCTGGAGGAAAGTCCGCAGAAATATTCCTTGAAAATCCCTTGAAACTTGGTCCAGAAATAAATGTAAACGGCTAGAAATTCTTCTGAATTAATTGCAGAATAACTCCTTAACTGATCTGAATTTGAATCTAGAAAAATCCTTGAAGTTATCAGAAAACGTCGAATTGAGCTCTGCTATCGTCAAGCTGAGCACAGCGATTTGGACTTATACTGCAACAAAATATCGTCGATCTGAGCTCAAAGATCGTCGAACTGAGCTCAAAGATAGAGATCCAATACTGAGTCAAAAATCGTCGAACTGAGCTCGCAAATCGTCGAATGGAGTTCGACGATATGTGGAAGTTGAGCTCAGCGATCGTCGAATGGAGTTCGACGATCTGTCGAAGTTGAGCTAGACGATCGTCGATCAGAGTTCGACGACTCGTCGTGCTGAGCTCGACGGTATTACTTAGTCTCAAACTAAAAGATTCTGGGTCTTGAGAGCAGCTTCAAAACCTAGACTTCTAACCCTTAAACTCAATTCTAATTGACCTTTTGAGCTATACAGGAGGTCAAACATTGGTTTCCTAGAGACATAGTGATCCTGACCCAAATCAGTAATAGGGTGTTCCAACAATCTCCCCCTATTTGGGTTAGGATTACTATTTACAGAGTTTGGAAAAATTAAATAACACATACAAGCAACAATACAGAAAGGCAAAAAGCTGGATATAGCAGAACCACAGATATATATATCATCCCAGATAATAATCAGAAATCAGAGAGATTGTCACCTTACATAGTCATTTCTTTTCCTTGCTCTTAATGAGTTTGATATCTCTGTTGGGGTTGAGAGATTCCTTCTTTGATCTTGTATCATCTGCTGCACCTAAAGATTTTGCTGTTTGAGCCTGGGAACTACAGCTTCAGGATGTAGCTCCATGTATCTTTCAGAATCAAAGAATTTGCTTGACCCATATCTTTCCAACTCTTTCTTTCTCTGTTCAGACATTGTAGTGATGTTGGATGAGTCTTTGCCTTGCTCTCTAGCTTTCTTGATCTGATCCAGTGCAGCAAGCTCTTTCATCCTTGCAGTCCAAGCAGCTGGATTGTTCTCAAGGTCTTCAAATGGTACTGGTGGCTCATATCTATTTGAAGGGTTATCTTGAGGAGGCCTGGATGAAACTGTTTCCTTCAATTTATAGGGAAAAGGACCAGAGGTTGTGTCAGATGATGTTTGTCCTTCACTGGAGTAAGGATGCTGCCTAGAATATCCTTTAGAATAAACCTGGACTTCTCTTTGATTGCCTTTATAGCCTCCTCTTCTGGATTGAGAACCCCTGGACTGGCTTCCCCTATGATAGGATCTGGCATGTGGCTGATAGGGGGTTTGACTTCTAGCAGGGGGTTGAGCAGCTGAACGTCCACCTGCACCTGCATCAGGAGGAGGTGGTGGAGGAGGATGAGAATGTTGGAATTGAGAGGAGCCCTTTTCATATTTCCTTTTCTTCTTCATTGCTTTGAGTTGATTCTTTGAGTACTACATCCAGTGCTCAGTTATGGGGCAATCATGAAGAATATAATATGGTATATCATTGTTGTCCTTGACCTTGGTAGGAGGTACTCTCTTCATGGCTTTGCTCCTTGCCTTTCTCTTTCTGGCAATGGTAGCAGAAGAATCATCAGAATCTGTCTTAAACTCATCACTTTCAGAACTTTGATCATCATAGAGAGCATCAATCTATTTCATCAAATCTTGCTTGAGCTGGATTGAAGCAGATACAGAACTGGTAACAGGAGTTGAAGCAGCAGCATTTTCACTAACAGAAACAGCAATATCCGCAGCAGCGATATCATCAGAAAATATAGAGGGCTCAAACTCATGTGCCTTTGTCATAAGGATCTCCTTAGGAATTGGCTCATCAGCAGTATCAACAATAGTTTCAACAAAATTTGCAGCAGGAGGGGCAGCAACATCAGAAACAACCACACTGCTTTCAGCAGATGTAGCGGCAGCATAAACTGAGTTAACAAAGGAAGTGATGATGCTGGGGTCACAACAAGAGAAGGGCACAAGGCCTTGGACAAATCCTTTGGGGGCTGGATAGCAAATGTCTCTGGAAGACAAGCTTTCTCTGGCAGACATCTGAAATATATTGAATCAAATTCTGAGAGCAAGGACCTGAGGTCTATTGCAAAGACTGCAGCAGGAGGTGGAACTGGATCTTGAAACACAGTAGCAGCAGCAATAGAAGCTGAAGAAACAGCAAGAGCAACAGCAGGCAGGCTCACTTCATAGGGCATCTCCCCCTGCCTAGATTCAGACATGGCTGGATCAAGGCACACTGCTGAAGGGGCTTCCTGAGGGAATAAAGAGGAGAGCCTGGCAGAAAGGGCTGCCACTGACAGGAGTAATGGAGCCAAGGAGGTCTCCAAGAGAAGAGATAGCCTGGGGGCTAGCAATTCATAAATCCTGTCAGCAAGGGCTGGAATATCTACTTGCTCAAGTGTGACTGGAGCAGAGGTAGAGGATGGAGGTGTAGCTGTTGATGATGGTAGTGGAGAGCTAGTGTAGTGGGGAAGGGATGGTTGAGGTGTGGGTAAGGTGGATATGGAGGACAGTGGGATGGAGATAGATGGTGTGAAGGTGGGTTGATCGATGATTTCTTGCAGAAGGTCTTGGTAAGATGTTGATGATGAGGGCAGCTCAGGAGGAGAGGATGGTGAATCATCCATGAAGGAATCATCAATGAGGTTGAAGGAGGGAATGGAGGGTGATGAAGTGACAGGATCTGGTTGAGGGTATGAGTACAAAGGATGGAATTGTTCTTCTATGGCAGGTAGAGTAGGGATTGGAGATGGTGTAGAGGTTGGAGAGGGGCTGGAGATGATGATGGTGGATGGAGCTTCAATGTTGGATGGAAGGGGAAGAGATGGAATTGGAGGAGGAGGAGAGGCAGCAGCAGGCAGGTCATCTGCAGGGGCAGAGACCTGAGGGGAAGTGACTCTGATAGTCCTGGTGCCTGAAGGAGTGCTAGAAGAGGGCCTGCTAGGCTTGATGATCTGTCTGTCCCATTTACCAAATAGGGCACATGACAGTCTCTTGGAAGCATTTATGTGTATCCCAGAGGATACTAGCAATGCAGGGCACCTATTCTGCAGAAACAATCCTAAAATCCTTCCAAAATTTACAAAACTTTTATTAATTTTCTTCTTGATTAGGTCAAAGAAGACCTCTCCCCAGTTCAGATTCTTCCTGTCCACTATGGCTCCCATTAAGCAGAGCTGATACCTTGAAATTATATCATGGGCAGAGTGCTTAGCCAATAGGACCTTGCCAACTACATCAGCCAGGAATCTGTATTCCACAGACAGATTCTTTTTCAACAGCTTGCTAGGGTTAGCCTCAGAATGACCCATTCTGGCAAGCAAGTCAGCATATTCTTCTCCAGATAAATCAGCAGAATCTCCACCAGAACTCAACTCAAAAACCTCTGTAAGAATTGCTGGGGTCAAGGGTACCTGTGTGCTAGAGATTGACCCAACAATTGTGTTTTGATCCTGATTATGGGCAGTGTAGACCCACTCTTTAATTTCATCAGAAGCAAGCTTAATCCTTGTAGTCATGATTGCAGCAAGGTTCTGTTCTTTGAATAGCTCCAAGATGTCCTGAAAGACCTGATCTGTCGTGCTGAAGGACTCCATGTCTATGTCGAAGCCGGCATCAAATTTCATGGCGGCGAGAACAGCAACAGAAACAGCCATAGTTACCTGCAAAGATGCAACAAACAAAACGACCAAGTGCAGAAATGTTTGGAGGGAAAGAAAGTTTTTGCAGAGAAATCGAAAGCGCAAAGGAGAACGACGGCAAAAAATGAATTTTATATTAGGGTTCGACGCAGAAATGGAAAGATCGTTGAACTCAGTTCGACGATCGGGGCTTCTAAAGGAAACTGAAGAGTCTGCAACATCGTTGATCTCCGTTCGACGATATTGGAGAGCGTCGAGCTCTGTTCGACGATCGTTCAGAGAACAAAATCGTCGAGCGCCGTTCGACGATCGTTGACCGAAGAGATAGTTCACACTATCTGAGAAACGCTGAACTCAGGTCGACGATTTCGGAAATCGTCGATCTCCGTTCGACGATCTGGGGGAAAATCGTCGAGCGCAGTTCAGAGACCAAAAAAGCTCTAGACACTGAGAAAAATCAAGATGTTTGCCTAGTCTTGGTCAGTTTTAAAGCTTTTAAAATCTTGGATATTATTTAAGACTTCCTCCATCTAACATTCCTAACTGATTTAGAAAGAAGGTGTGTTTCTTTTCATCCAAGCGCTTGGTGAAAATATCTCCCCTTTGTAAATCAGTTGGGATATATTGCAGTTCAATTTTATTCTTTTCAACATTATCCCTTAAGAAATGATGTCTAATCTCTATGTGTTTTGTCCTACTATGGAGGACTGGATTTTGAGCTATAGAAATAGCACTGTTGTTATCACAAAAGATTTTAGACTTCTCTAAGTTGTAGCCATAGTCTAGGAGTTGGTTTTGAATCCACAAGATTTGTGAACAACAACTGCCTGCAGCCATATATTCAGCTTCAGCAGTTGAGGTTGACACAGAAGTTTGTTTCTTACAAAACCAAGAGATAAGTCTGTCACCAAGGAACTGACAAGTTCCACTGGTGCTTTTTCCTGTCAATTCTGCATCCAGCATAATCAACATCAGAAAATCCAGTTAAATCAAATGCTGAATCTTTTGGATACCAGAGACCTAGATTTGGTCAACTTTTAACATACCTGAAAATCCTCTTTACTAATGTTAGGTGTGACTCTCTAGGGCTTACTTAGAACCTAGCACATATACATGTAGCAAACATTATGTCTGGTCTACTAGCTGTAAGGTACAGTAAAGAGCCAATCATTGCTCTATATGTTGTCTGATCAACAAGTTTCCCATGTTCATCAGCATCCAATACAACATTAGTAGGCATAGGTGTTTTCATACAAGATACTTTAGACATGCCAAATTTCTTAACCAATTCATTTGCATACTTGGTTTGAGAAATAAAGATGCCTTCAGCATGCTGTTTGACTTGCAATCCTAGGAAGAAGGATAGCTCACCCATTCTACTCATTTCAAATTTAGAATGCATTAGGTTGGAAAACCTTCTGCACAATTTTGAGTCAGTAGAACCAAAAATAATATCATCTACATAGATCTGTACTAATAGGGTATGGGACTTATGGGTTCTAATGAAAAGAGTTTGGTCTACTCTACCCCTTATAAATCTATTTTCCAAAAGAAAGCATGCTAGGGTCTCAAACCATGCTCTAGGAGCTTACTTGAGACCATATAATGCTTTGTTTAATTTAAAAACGTAATCAGGATAAGTTGGAGAGATAAAACCTGGAGGTTGTCTGACATATACTTCTTCTTTGATGTCTCCATTTAGAAATGCACTTTTGACATCCATCTGATACACTTTGAATCCTTTATGTGCTGCATAAGCTAAAAATATTCTGATGGCTTCCAATCTTGCAACTGGTGCAAAAGTCTGGTCGTAGTCTATTCCTTCTTCTTGAGAATATCCCTGAGCAACTAGCCTTGCCTTGTTCCTTATAATTACTCCTTGATCATCCAGTTTGTTTCTGAACACCCACTTTGTTCCAACAATGGAGTGATCCTGAGGCTTTGGCACTAGTTCCCACACTTTGTTCCTTTCAAATTGATGCAATTCTTCTTGCATTGCAATGATCTAGTGTGGATCCTGCTCTGCATCTTGAATGGACTGAGGTTCAATTTGAGATAGGAAGCAGGTGTGCAACAGGTTTTGGTTGACTTGATTTCTGGTCTGCACACCAGCTGAGATGACTCCAATTATTTGGGAAATTGGGTGGTCTCTTGATGTTACTAAATCAACAGGGGGTGTTGATTGTTCACCAACCTGTGTTGTTGTTTCCTCTTGTGGTACAATAACTGGCTCTTCAAGTTGTTCTTCAATATGTTGAATACTTTCTTCATCTTCACTGCTTTCATCCTTTTGAGTAACCTGTAACTTGTTCAAGTCTTCAACAAGAGAATGTTCCTGCAAAGTTGCTATGGTAGAAGAGATCTTCTCCTTGAAAGACATGTTAGATTCATCAAATGATATATGAACAGATTCCTCAATTTTTAGAGATGATTTATTATAAACCCTATAAGCCTTGCTGATCATGGAGTATCCCAAAAACACCCCTTCATCAGCTTTAGCTTGAAATTTTGCTAAATATTTCCTGTCATTATTATGTATGAAGCAAATACAACCAAAAACTCTAAAATAATCAACTTTAGGTTTCTTACCTTTGAGTAATTCATAGGGAGTCTTTCCTTTAGTTTATGTATCAAACTTCTATTCAGCACATAGTTGGAGGTGTTCACTGTCTCTGCCCAAAAGGATAGAGGAAGATGAGCATCTGACAACAGTGTGGTGGCAGATTCAATAAGGGTTCTATTTTTCCTTTCAGCTACCCCATTTTGTTGAGGAGTTCTAGGAGCTGAGAAAGTATGCCTGATCCCTTCACTCTGACAGAACTCTTGCATAAGAAGAGAATCAAACTCTGTCTCATGACCACTTCTGATCAGGGCAATGTGAGTATTGAACTCAATCTGTATACATTTGAGAAACTCTGTCAGACACTTAAAGTTATCAAACTTCTTCCTTAGAAAGAACACCAAGTGAATCTAGAGAAGTCATCTACAACTACTAAAGTGTAAGATTTCCCTCCTAGGATTTGTACTGTGATGGGTCCAAAATGATCCATGTGTAACAGATACAATATCCTAGGTGAATCACTCTTATTAAGTGACTTAAAACTGTTTTTAGTTTGCTTGCCTAATTGACAAGCCCTGCTGAGTCCTTCCTTCTTGTAGGGGCCAGAAGGTAGTCCTCTAACAAGGTTGTCCTTGGATAGCCTAGCAATAGTTCTAAGGTTTAGGTGTCCTAGTCTCTTATGCCTTAAAATATTTGGTCTACAAACAGAATTGAACAGGCAAATATCTACATCTGTTGAGAGAAAATCTACTAGATAGATGTTACCTTTCCTTTTACCTGTCAACACAGTTGTGTTGTCCTCTGACTTGATTTTGCATAATGCTTTGCTGAAGGTCACCTGGTAGCCTTCATCACATGGCTGACTGATGCTTATTAAGTTGTGCTTCAGTCCTTCCACATAAGCTACCTTCTTGAATGTTACTGATCCAATCTGGACTGCACCATATCCTTTGGTTTGTCCAAAGTTTGAATCACCAAAGATAACTTTGGGTCCAAGCTTGGCTCTAAAGGATGTGAGGTTATCCTTGTTTCCTGTCATGTGCTTAGAGCACCCACTATCCAAGTACCATTGCTGGTTAGATGTTGGATAGGTCTTCACCTGTACATAAAATAATTCATTTGTTTCTGACCCAGTTTACCTTCTGCCTAGGTTGATAACCTTTAAACTCTGAAATAAAAGATATCCCAGGTTGACTCTCATAACCCTCAGGATTGTACAACCCCGTGTTCGCCGAGCGGGTCCCATCGGGAAGATCGAGCGGATCTAGCCCTGCGGCCCGCACCCAAGCAGCAGGCAGACATGCGACAGAGGGCTGGTCCGCTCCCGCTCATTTTGGGCGAGCGAGCCGGGCGAGACGGCTCCCCTACTCTCCCTCTCGCTCAGATAATCGCCGATCAGAGCGTGGGGTGCCCTTCGTCGCACCAGCACTAGGGAATGGGCTCGGCAACCCGCGACCTACGAGTTGATCGGAGGGTCGCGATCGCCACTAGTCGCCCCTAAGCGCGACCTGGTCGCCTGTCCGCCCCGGCAGAAGACTGGCGGGCCGCGGTGGACCGGCTCGCGTTCGCTCAAGAAGCATAGGAGAGCCACTAGAGCCAGGTCGTGCCCGCCTCCCGCGGAGGGTAATGGGAGGCGAGCTGACTCCCCATGGGTGCGAATAGCTTCTCAGGACAGCGGAGCCATGCTGTTGGCAGGTCAGGTTGGACTGCGCATAGCTGTTCAGGACAGCGGAGTTTGGCTGTTGGCAGACCCAACCCAGGGCTTTTTGGTATTTTCAGGTCAGTTCTTCTGGTTATTGGCAGCTCAAATCCCAAAAAACTATAAATAAGACCTAAGGGGTACCTCAGAGGGGACGCTTTCATTGCCTCCCTACTCCTGCTTTTAAGTGTCTTCTGAGGGTACCTTATCTCGGCTACTGGCTAAGGAGGGGAAGCGCTCAGAGATCTTCCGGGTTTGTGGTGGGACCTCCCTGCCGAGCCCTTGGGTCTGTTTCTTCTTGCCTTCCTTGATGTTTTTCTTGCAGGAGCAAAGTAGGCGCGAGACCACCCCTTCCCCCAGGGTCAAACTCCACAGGAGACCGGATTTCGGTTTCAACATTTTGGTGCGGTGAGCGTGTACAGTGGTCAACGCAGAAAAGCTTCGGCGAGCTCAATAACGGGAAGACAAGGATCTGACAGGCAGGACTCGCTAAATATGCACTCGCCTGCAACGGGGGATGTTGGAAGACTTCAAGAACGAGGTGCTGGGCCTCGTTAAATATCGCACTCGGCGTACGGGCCGAGTGCTCGACTCCGGCAGCCCAGATCGCGGCCGCCCCCTCTTTGGGCGAGGACGCTCCCGGCCGGCGAGCAGGGAAGGAGGTGGCCAAGCAAGGCCGAGGGTGCGAGCTCCCGGGGCGCGAGCTTTTCCCCGGTTCGGCAGGCCGAGGCAGGTTCGGCGAGTTGGGCTCGCGAGACTCGCCGGCTCACCCAGTGGGGGGGGGGGGGGGGGCAGTCCTTTCAGCGAGCTTGTCTCCTCAGCTCCAGTCCCAGATGGGTTCAGGGAACCCGAGATGTCCTACTACACCGGGAAGGGAGACCCGGTCCAGCATGTCCAATGGTTCGAGGACGTGGTCTCCATCCGTCAGATGTCGGACGGATTCAAATGCCGACTCTTTGCCATCACCCTCCGAGAGAAGGAGAGGGAGTGTTTCCACCAGCTGCCGGCTAGTTCCATCTACTGCTTCGAGGACTTGCACAGAGGGTTCATGCTGAGGTTCACTACTTCAAAGAAGAGGAAGAAGGAGTCCGAGTCTTTGTTCCACATTAAGCAGGGAGTGAACGAGACGTTGGGAAGCTACGTGGACCGATTTCAGGAGGAAGTTACCCAGGTCCAGGAGATGCCGGGCCATAGTCTGATGATGGCTTTTACCCTGGGCCTGCAGCAGGGTTTCTTTCGAATGGAGCTGAAGAGAGTTCCTCCCCTCTCCTACGAGGAGTTGATGGAGAGGGCGGTGAGAGAGGTCGACGGGGAGGCGTCGAACCCGGAATTTGCAAGGAAACTGGCCAGGTGGGCAACTGAGGAGGAAAAGGAGTCGAAGGGAGGGAGAGGACAAGAAGGGAGAAGAGGGGAGCCTAGGCAGAGGGAGTAGAGGCAGCTCCAATGGCAGCAGCAGCCGAGGTGG
The DNA here is from genome assembly GCA_039583875.1 of Platanthera guangdongensis. NCBI lineage: Eukaryota > Viridiplantae > Streptophyta > Magnoliopsida > Asparagales > Orchidaceae > Platanthera > Platanthera guangdongensis. The sequence continues at coordinate 178,811,976 of CM077162.1, read as the reverse complement.
GGGCACCAGGAGCCCGACCGTCGGCTGGGCTGGAGACCTGAATGGAAAGGGCAAGGGCCACCGAGAGGCTACTACGGAAGGGGTCACCACCAGGGAAGGCAAGACCAGTTCGACCCTCCGGGCTGGAGGCAGGGCCAGAGGCCCCGGCTCCCCGATCAGGAGGAGGCCATGGCCATAGCTTTGGGAGCAAGGAGGGGGATCATGAGGAGGAGGAGAAGGGAGGTCAGGGTGGATATGCCCTATTGCGACCTCCATCAGGAAGAGGGGCACGCAACGGCCACATGCCTCGGGCGGAGGATCGTTGCGAAGATCGGGTGGATGTCGGGACCCGAGGAGGGATCAAAGTGATCCACGGGGGAGTAGGGATCGAGGCCTCCCGCAAGGCAAGTCTCCACACCATGTACCGGCGGAGCGTCGCCTCTACATCCCAAACCCCGCCGCCCGGAGGAGAGGATCACCTTCTCTAGGAGTGATATGCCAGACCACGAGGATCCGTTCTGTGATGCGCTAGTCATCAAGGCCGCCATCGAGAATTTCACTGTCTCTCGGATCGTCGTGGACAATGGGAGCTCCGTCAACGTCATCTTCAAAAAAGCGTTTGACGTGATGAAGGTGGAGGCTAAGAGGGTGCTGGCCTCAGACGGTCCCTTGTTCGGGTTCTCAGGAGAAAGGAAGGAAGTAGAGGGAGGAGTTGGCCTCCATGTCACCTTGGGAGGGCAGTCACGAAACTGCAAGTTCGTTATTGTGGATGCCCCCAGCAGCTACAGAACCATCTTCGGGAGGCCTCTTATCAGCGCCTTCCGCTGCGTCCCCTCGTCTTTCCATCAGTGTTTGAAGTTCAACGCTGAGGGGGTCCAGGTCAGGGTCAGGGGGGACCCAAAGGTGGCGCGGGAATGTTATGTCACTGCAGTGAACACCATCTCTTGGCAATAGGGAGCCGAGGAGATGGGGCGGAGGATGGAGGAGGTCGAGCAGGAAGTAAGAGGGGAGGAGCCAGAAGAGAGGGACCACGCAGGAGAGGCGGTAGGGGGATATCTTGAGGAGGTGGCCGAAGTGAGGGCCGTGGGAGGAGAGATGGAGGTAGAGGTCCCCACCCCAGAGGAAGGGGATGCCGAAGGATGGGGGGAACAATCCAGGCTGGAGGCAGCAGAGGAAGTGGTGGAGCTGGAGGTGCTCACCCGGGGAGGCAGGATGGAGAAGATCCGCGTCAGCGGAGGGCTGACCCCGGAGGACCAAGCCAGGATGCTGGAGTGCATCCAGAAGAACGTGGGCATCTTCGCCTGGAATGCCGCGGAGATGACGGGGGTTGACGCAGATGTGGCTTGCCACCGCCTCAACCTGCACCCGGGAACACGCCCCGTTCAGCAGAAAAAGAGATCCACGACAGACAAGCTGGCGGAGCCCATCAGGGAAGAGGTGGCGAAGCTTCTCAAGGTCGGCTTCGTGTCCGAGATCCAGTACCCCGGCTGGGTCTCCAACGTAGTCATGGTTAAAAAAGGAGACGACCGATGGAGAATGTGTATCGATTTTTCCTTACTTAATAAAGCTTGTCCTAAGGACTGTTATCCTTTGCCTCGAGAAGATCCTCGGTGTCATCCTTGGCCTCGAGAAGATCCCGCTGCCAGGCTCTCACCTAGCTGGCAGGGCCAGAAGTCACTTGATGGAATATGTTTGGACCCCGAGATGATCCCGCTGCCAGGCTCTCATCTAGCTGGCAGGGCCGGAAGTCACTCGGTGTCATCCTCGGCCTCGAGAAGATCCTGCTGCCAGGCTCTCACCTAGCTGGCAGGGCCGGATGTCACTCGGTGTCATCCTTGGCCTCGAGAAGATCCCGCTGTCAGGCTCTCACCTAGCTGGCAGGGCCAGAAGTCACTCGATGGAATATGTTTGGACCCCGAGATGATCCCGCTGCTAGGCTCTCATCTAGTTGGCAGGGCCGGAAGTCACTCGGTGTCATCCTCGACCTCGAGAAGATCCCGCTGCCAGGCTCTCACCTAGCTGGCAGGGCCGGAAGTCACTCGGTGTCATCCTCGGCCTCGAGAAGATCCCGCTGCCAGGCTCTCACCTAGCTGGCAGGGCCGGAAGTCACTCGATGGAATATGTTTGGACCCCGAGAAGATCCCACTGCCAGGCTCTCATCTAGCTGGCAGGGCCGGAAGTCACTCGGTGTCATCCTCGGCCTCGATAAGATCCCGCTGTCAGGCTCTCACCTAGCTGGCAGGGCGGGAGGTCACTCGATGGCAGCAGTTTGCGACCTAGAGCGAATCACGATGCCGGGCTCCCACCTAGCCGGCAGGGCCGAAAAACTACTCAAATGGTGTTAATAATGGATGGGAATCGCGAAGATTAACCTAAAGGGGGATCTGGCATAGCCGCCAAGCCCCCAGATTGGTGACCGGGAGGAGGCGAAAACCCGGGTCGCGTCGCAAAGGGGTCGACCCGCCTGGGATCTGATGACTCGGGCAAACAGCAAACCGCCTCGCCTCGCCTGGTCGGCGAGTGGCCTCGGCAGCAGAAGCCGTGCCGCTGATACATGTCGCCCACAGCAGGACGACCTGCCCAGCCCCCTATAACTCCTAAGCCGGATCCGTAGGCATACGACCTCGTTGACGCAACGCGAGGTGAGCAGCGACGAGCGGGAAAGTGGAAAAATTGCATCGCGCGATAACAACAGACAGACGTAAGTAACGAGTGGGAAGCATGTTTAAGAGCATTAATAAGACGAGAATCAAAAAGTAAAGGCGCGGCCTGCGCTTACATCTCAAATAGCAAAAAGAACATAGTGTATACACTTAACAAACAAATATCAAAAAGCGGGGGCGACGCGAGATCCGGGGGCAAGAAGTCCTAAATGCGCTGGAAGGACTGGTCTCCAGGGTCCGGTATGGGAAGGAACAGCGCCGGCACCACGTCGCCTGCCGAGAGTTCCGCCGCCTCGCTCTTGAGGAGATCCGCGCGTCGCAGCATCTGCATCGTGTACTTTGCGGCGCTAGCGGCATTCTTTTGCATCAGTACCTCCAACTCGTGGTCGGAGTGGTGTGCGAGCGGGCAGCCCCTGTTATCTGGCGGAGGGACAGTGGCGGCGGCCTCCAGCTCGCGTACCCGCACCTCCAGCACTGACTTGTCCTGAGCAAGGGCGGCGATCTCGGCACCCATCCGACTGGCCGTCGCGGCATCCTGAAAAGAGGAAAATGAAGTTATAAGGTGGATTCGCGAAGGGAGGCGGTCGTTGGAAGTGAGCGCGTACCACCCCTCCCAGGTACTGCGCAAGGGTCTCCTCGGCCGCGTCGGCCCGCCTTATCTGGAGATCCGAGTCCTCCTGAGCGAGTTTCCGGGCCTCCTCCTTCTCGTCCGCCAACTTCTGGAGAGAGGCGGCGTTCCGCTCCAGCTGGGTGCAGCGCCTCCCAACCATGTGGGCCAGCTCCAGGCCGCGTAGTTGGGCCCGCGCGCTCTCGTGCACCAGTACCCGCGTCGCCTCCTTGTCATAGATGGCGGCGTCCTCTCGCGAGTACATGCCGAATGAAAAATTATATGCCTCACCGCCGATGGTATCCTGCTCTAGCCAACTCGGCAACAGAGTCGAGACCACCACGCGGTTAGACTCCTTGTCCCATGACAGAAGCAGGACGCCGAGCTCGTCCAGATATTTCTCGCCATAGCCGAAGTTGCGATGCCCTCTTGGCACCAGCCTCGTGGTGGTTTGCGACACATCCGGCGGCCCGGAAGTACCCGCCGCCTCGGCGGGGATGTCGCTGGTCGAAGCGACAATGGGGGGGGGGGGGGGAGCCCTCAGTCGGTAGATCAGCCGGGGCCTTGCCTTTCCTCTGGCCCCCAGCTAGTTGCTGACTCGTAGACTTCGCCGTCTTTGGCGGGGGAGAGGGCTGCTCGCGGCCCGGCCTCTTCTTGGCAGGGATCGACGGGGCCTCGCGCTGAGCGGCGTCAGCGGCCTGAGCACGAACGAGGACCCCGGAGGCGACCCGAGCACTCTCATAGGGGGGATGAAGGGGCACGTCTCGCTCGCTGCCGAAAAAAGAAGGTGAGACCTAAGAAGCAAAGAGCGAGACAAGAGTAGTGGCGAGTGGCAAACCTCCCCCAGGAGGGACGGCAGCAAGGTCGTCTAGGTTGCGGCGCAGGTACGCGACCTCGAAGTTCTTTCCGAAAAAGAACCCGCACAAGTCGGCTTCATGGCCTCCCAGGCTTGGCGGGCGGTAACTCGCCTCGCTGAGCTGCACCGGCGAGTAGGGAACGTTGCCGAAATCCCCTTGACGAATAGGAATTTCTTGAGCCAGTTGTGACTCTTGTTAACGGTCTCCCGCACCTTGAGGTGGGCGCTGGAGAAGTAGGCGGTGCCATCCCGGTTCGAACGGAAGGAGAATAGTTTGCGGAAGACCGCGAGATTAAACTCGATCCGCTCCTCCCGCAAGAAGCAGGCGAACCCTACCATAACGGCTACAGAGTTCGGGGTCATCTGGCGTATGACGACCCCGAAGTACTTCAGTACCTCAAGAACCTCTGGCCAGAGGGGGAGGCGAAGACCCACCTCAAAATGGGCCAGGGGAATGGCGAGCTCGTTCCCGGACAGATCGTTGATCTTTTCCCCTCCCCGGGCCGTCTCGCCGAGAACCCAGCCGCGATGTGGTTGCCTAGGGCCTCTAAGTATTCGCGCTCTGAGATAATAGCGCGGGGAAAGTCGTGCTCCGAGAAGGCCCATTCTGTCGGATTGTCGGATTGCCGCCGTTCAAGCGAGACAGACCCAATGGGCGAGCGCGAATCGTGCTTAGCGGAGAACATGAGGCGAGTGAGTGCTCTGAAGCGATGAAAGGATAAGAACCGACCACGCCTATTTATAGGGAGAAAGAAAGGGCGGGAATTTTCCCGCCAAAAGGAGAGGTGCGTGTAGCAAAAATCGGGCCTAACGGTTTGACTCCCCGACGCGCGGCCGCAGCGCCGGGACCGTTTAGCAGCAGGTCTCGCTCGTCCGCATCCGCGCAAAGAATGAGCGGGCGAGACTCAGCCCGAGCCCTCCCAGGATCCTGAGCGAGTCGGGGAGACACATGGCTGGCGAGCTCCTCGGCTCGCTCCCGCCACGACCTGAGTGGCGGGATGAGCGAGATCATCCCCAGACCTGCCCGCGCACCAGGAGGTGGAGGAGGGGTGGACGCGAGCACCCTCGGGCCCGCCTCAAGGAAAAAAAAAACAGCAACACGATAATTTTGATGTGCGTCAGAAATCAGGCCCATAGGCGGGCGAGAAGAGTTACAAATTGTTACAAATACAGGATGAGGCTTTGAAATAGTAGAAACTCCGTGATATCCCGCGAGCGGGGTGAAGAAAGCTGGATCAGTACTGGATCCACTTCCACCTGCCCCTCCGCTGCGTTCCCGATCGCGGTGGCATGTGAGGATAGTGGTAATCGCGCACCGCCACCAGCTACTGCTGAGCCAAGACAACTTGTTCCGAAGCATTCCTAAGACGCTCCTCGGCTCGCGTAATGTGCACGCCCGGCGTGTAACGCCCCGAAACTCAAAGGAGTAAAGGGGGACGTTTTGGACCAGTTTGGGTTCTGGCTGCAGGCACACGGCCTGGGACACGGCCGTGTCCCAGGGCGTGTCAAGCCTGTGTTGACACTAAGGCGGGAAGTCGACACTTTGGTCTCGACATTGTGCCGAGACTGGGCACACGGCCTGCGACACGGGCGTGTCGCAGGGAGTGTCGACCCATGTCGACACTTAGCCGCGAAGTCGACACTGTGCTTTGACGAAGTGTCGAGACATGGCACACGGCCTGCGACACGGGCGTGTCGCAGGGTGTGTCGACCCATGTCGACACTTAGCCGCGAAGTGGACACTTTGGTCTCGACACTGTGTCGAGACAAGGCACACGGCCTAGGACACGGGCGTGTCCAAGGCCGTGTCAGTAGGTCGACGATCTTCGCTCGAACGAAGTGTCGAGTGTCGAGACCGTGTACACGGCCTGGGGTACAGACGTGTTGAGGTGACATGGGTAGGGACGCGGGCGTGTCCTATAACCCGTGCAGTGCTCGGGTTGATTTCGGGGAAAAATGATGGGGTACACGGCCGGACTCACGGCCGTGTCAGGTGGAACACGGGCGTGTTAGCTCGAACACGGGCGTGTTCGATACCCGTGTGAGGTTCCAGGCGATTCAATTTTGACGGCGAATGAGGCACACGGCCCTGGAAACGGGCGTGTGCCAGGCCGTGTTCGGTCCAGATTGGGCATTTCAGTCCCAAATCAAAGCCGTTCGTTTCCTTATTTTGAGATCCAACGGCTGGGGGTTGTTCCTGAAGGGATATACCCGGGATTGGACTTAGAAAACCCTCACTTTTCATAACTTGTTATCCTTCTAAAAGTTTAGAGAAAGGGGAGAGCTAAGGAAGGAAGGAGAAGCTAGATCCCGCCATTGGTGGAGCTTCGGAGCTCCAAATCGCGAGCCGTCTCCGGATCCACGGAGGCAAAGCTAGTGCGGTGCTTTTCATCCGATTACTTTTCAATGGCGCCAAAGAGGAACGCTAGGGTAACGATCCTCATCTTGAGCATGAGTAGCTCTCTTTCTTTGCATAGGAAGCCCGCTCTCGCGAGTTTGCGGAGAGTTGGAGGCGTTCCTTCGGTAGATATGTGAAGTCCCCATTGTTAGAGTCCGTGAGCGAGAACGGACATAGGCATGATGTGTGAAGCCTACCCGGACATGTTGGTCTGGATCGGTGATGTTGCATTGCATAAATGCCGGAGAAGACTCCGTGCTATGGATTGTTTTTCGGTTTTCTACGCGGTAGATTGCAGCAGGGAGCCTTGGGGACTTACCCAAAGGTGCACCCGGAAAACTGGGCGGATACGAGATCTTGCCACTTGGTGGCCTGAGAGCCAACTTGAACATAACTGGGTTATGTGATTTGTGATGGAAATGGGACTCGGTGGAAGTTTGACCCGCGCAAATGGCTTAAATTGCCGTTGCGATGTGAGCACGGTTAGATGGAACCGTACCCGTTCTATGTCGTTCGGTTAAAGAGACCTAAAGGCACGTGGCACTTGCCGTTGGCATAGATTAGGGTCTTCGGCGGTCAATGGCTTAAATTGTCGTGACCCAGGCCAGGAATACAAATTGCTCATAGGTTTGGCCGTCTAAGTGGCGGTGGTGAGTCCGGAATGTCAATGGCATTAATTGACGTGACATCGACCGGTTCACCGAGAATGTGCCCTGAGAGCACGGGGCGTGTGGCCGTGCGAGCCAACGTCTGTGATGAAATGGCTATATATATATATATATATTGCTTGCTTATGCTAATGAAATGCATGGAAGGAGCATCGACGCCCCGAGTTGGGGGCGGGATCGTTATAATTTGGTCAGCATTGCTGATCGTTGCCTTGTTTTGCCAAAACCGTGCGGTGGTTTGTTGCTTGCAGGTGCATTTTGCTGGACCAAGCGGTCAATTCGAGCGGGCTAAAGCCCTTTTGCGAAGCCGGCCCTCGAAGGCCCAAATGGAAGTGTTTACTGTTTTATTCATGTATGACGGCCTGCGTGCCGTGGTTTGTAAAACATGTAATATTCAAGTGAAACATTTGTAAGGCCTTAAGGCTTGTTTTGGGTATTTTGTATAACATTCTTATTTTGTACTAGTGGACATTCGTGCTTTGTTGTTGGGTTCTTTTTTACAACTTTTATAAACTGCTTCCGCTAGAATGCTCTGTGTAGGACGTTGAGATTGGTTGGATGGTTTCCATAAGTAACCACCCGGTCTGTCTGTGGTATATGTCGTCGGGCCCCGGCGGACCTACTGCTATATGCTATGCGACGGATAGGGGGTGTTACAATTTGGTATCAGACTACTGGTTTTGGTCGGGCTTAAAGTGAATTCGTGGGCGAATTCTTTTTAAGGGGTGGTGAGCACATGTGTGCGTCATCGTAATAACAGTCAAAAGAACCATGAATGTCCACTTAGGAATGAAAATACTCGTGTTTGAGGAACCTGTGTGTTCCTATAATTGCTGTTTTGCAATTTTATTGGTCGCTTAACGGTGTTTTGTACCACTATAGGTGACCAGAAGTGGTGTGGGCCATCAGAACGCCGAGTTTCTGAGCTGGCTAGTAGTGCACCGGAAGTTGCTCCCGCAACACCTCTATCGGCTGAGAATATACGATTGGTGGCTGAAGTGGTGTTGGCCGTGATATAAATGCGCAGCCTGCAGGCAAGCGCAGCAGCCCGCTTGCGATGGAGCAAGAACCTCTTCAAGAGGCTGAGCCGAGGAGAGTGGAGCAAGTGGTGTGGAACCGGTGGTGCCAAGGAGGGCAACTGAGAGGCAGCTTAAGCATGTAATGAGCTTTAACCCTCTGTTATTCTCGGGTTGGGAACCCCATCTCAGGCTGAAGACATGGCTCTCCCGGGTGAAGAGAGTCATTACAGCGACGGAGAGGAGACGGAGGAGTGCAAATGACCACCATCGCTACGTTCCTTCTGGACGGTGAAGCGAGGATGTGGTGGGAAGATTGGAGCTGCATCATTTGAGGGGTAGACAACTGATAGACGTTCCGATGGAAGAGTTCTCGGGATTGTTCTTAGCAAGATACCTCCCTTCTACTCAGAGGATTTCGATGGAGAACGAATTTCTGAAGTTGGTTCAGGGCGAGAAGAGCGTGGATGAATATCTCCATGAGTTCACTCGTTTGAGTCGTTATGCTAGCTCCACCATCATGGATGAGGAGCGCAAGACTAATCACTTTTATGAAGGCTTGAGGGATGAGTTGAGACTACTGCTTTCGTGGCCGATGACGCAGGGTTTCTTAACCTTGGTCAATACTGCCCGGTCCTTGGAGAAGGACATGGAAAAATGTACAAGCAAAGAAAAGCTTGGGTGAGAATAAATCTGAATTCAGAGTGCGACTACTTCAAAGTCCAGCTATCGGAGGGCTTTCAAGAAGCATAGGACTTCGGGTCCAACTCCTTCTGGTGCTTCTGGGGCGATACGAGTCAGACCCCGGCGCGTGTTTTACATGCGGAAAAGACGGGGCATTTCGCCCGTGATTGTTGGAGCGGACGTCCTAGTCCGAGAGAAGGCCGGGAGCTACTTATGAAGAGAGGGAAAGGCGGTGGAGTCGAACGCATCCCATTATGCTCGGGCCAACCAAGGGTCTACAATCTTGGCCAACAGGAGGCCATTAAACAAGGTGATGTGGTGACAGGTACGATTTAATTTAGAGCAAGTCACTTTCTTTAAATACTTGTTATGCACTTGTTACCTTACCACTGCTTGTTTAGGATTTGTATTGATTTGTGAAAATCCGGCACGAGCACTCTTCGATACGGGAGCGTCACACTCCTTCTTGTCCGAAGGATTTATATCACGCATCGGAGTCCCTTCTCGATGGCGAAGGATAAGTTGGATGTGTTGTTGCCCAATGGGTGTTTCGATGCGAGCGGATAGGATCTGTGATGTTAAGATTCGTATTGGGGAGCAGGAGTTTGACCTGCGGCGTCTTTACTTCCGTTGGTGGAGTTCGACGTCATATTTGGCATGGACTGGCTCTCGGAGCAGCAAGCCCATATAGATTGCGGTAGCAAGGAAGTCAAGCTGGGAGCAAGTCGTGAGACGACTTTTACGGGCTTAAAGGGGTCCGAGCAAGACGTTGATGTCTGCTCTTCAAGTGGTGAGGCGGTTCGTGCCGGAGCAGAACTGTTCTTTACACTAGTGGAGGTTGCAAAGCCGAAGTCGCGGTTGGATTGTATTTCAGTGGTATCAGAATACCCATTACCCTGATGTTTCCCCGCAGATCTTCCTGGAGCCCCGCCTCAGCGGGAGATAGATTTTACGATCGAGCTAGTGCCAGGTGCAAAGCCTATGCCATGATCTCGTATCGGCTAGCGCCTAAGGAAATGGCGGAGCTGAAAGTTCAACTACAAGAGTTGTTGGAGCAAGGGTATGTGCGCCCGAGTTCTTCTCCTTGGAGCGCGCCGGTCCTCTTTGTTAAGAAGAATGACGGAAGCTTGAGGCTATGTATTGATTATCGGAGCTAAACAAGCTGACAGAGAAGAACAAGTACCCGATCCCCCGGATTGATGATCTCTTTGATCAGTTAGTCGGGTCGACGGTGTACTCGAAGTTGGATCTCAAGGCTGGGTACTATCAGCTGCGAATAAGGGAGAGTGACATCCCGAAGATAGCATTTAGTACGGATACGGGCATTATGAGTTTACGGTCATGCCATTTGGGCTGACAAATGCGCCGTCAGTGTTCATGGATTTGATGAACAGGACTTTCAGGGAGTACTTGGACCATTTCGTGATCGTCTTCATCGATGATATTTTGGTGTACTCGCAAAGTGAGGAAGATCACTTCAAGCATCTTCATTTGGTGTTGGAGACGCTAAGGAGAAATCAGTTGTATGCCAAGTTCTCGAAGTGCGAGTTTTGGCTATCCTCAGTGGCGTTCCTCGGGCATATAGTGAGTGGAGAGGGTATTGCTGTGGATCCGCGAAGATTGTTGCGATACGGGAGTGGCCTGAGCTTGCTACTGTAGCGGAAGTCCGGAGTTTTCTTGGGCTTGCCGCTATATAGGCGCTTCGTAGAGAACTTCTCTCGCGGATAGCGTTACCTCTCACTACTTTGACGAGGAAGGAGCATAAGTTCGTTTGGACGCCGGAGTGCGCGCGAGCTTTTGAGGAGTTGAAGTGTCGGTTGACCACGGCGCCTGTGTTGAGTTCGCCATGTGGAACCGAAGGCTATGAGATTTATAGTGATGCTTCGGGCAGCGGTTTGGGTTGCGTGCTACTGTAACACGTAAGTGTAATAGCTTATGGCTCGAGACAGCTAAAAGTGCATGAGAGGAATTATCTGGTCCATGACTTGGAGTTAGCGGCCGTGATTTTTGCTTTGAAGCTGTGGAGACACTATTTGTACGGTGTGAAGATTGATATCTACACCGATCACAAGAGCCTGAAGTATCTTATTGATCAGAAGGATCTGAATATGCGGCAGCGTAGATGGATGGAGTTCCTGGGGGACTATACATTCAAGATCCACTACGTGCCTGGCAAAGGGAATGCGTTGCGGACGCGCTGAGTCGCCGAGCCCCAGCTCAAGCCAATTGGCTATCGGAGCATGATGAGCGGTTGGTGCGAGAGTTGGAGGCGTTGGAGATTGTTTGTGTGGAATACAATCAAGTACTGAAGCAGTTCTGAATTGGACTGAAGTCCAATATGACCTGGCTGATCGGATTCGGCAGGCTTTGGATATGGATGCTCATATGAAGCAGTTCATGATAGAGGCTCTGGATGGGTCAAATTCCCAATTCGTGTGGAGGACGGATTGCTGTGGAAAGACGGTCGTCTGTGCGTCCCTTGTGTGGGTAATTTGGGTGGAGTTGTTGTACGAGGCACACCATACCAAGTACTCGATTCACTCGGGGAGCACGAAGATGTACCGCGATGTAAGAAACTGTTTTGGTGGCCGGTTTAAAGAAGGATGTGGCGCTATACGTAGCAAAGTGCCAAACTTGCGCCTTGGTAAAGGCGGAGTGCCAAAAGCCGGGAGGATTTCTTAAGTCCTTGCCTATTCCGGAGTGGAAATTTGACGACATCTCTATGGACTTTGTGCACGGTTTGCCAATGTCGCAAAAGGGGAACGACGCCATTTGGGTGGTTGTTGATCGATTAACGAAGGTGTCGCATTTTATTCCGCATAGGAAGGATGATCCGGTGGAGAAGCTGGCAAAGCTTTATGTGGATAACATAGTACGGCTTCATGGTGTGCCCCGCAGCATCGTGAGTGACCGAGATGGGCGGTTCACGTCCAATGATTGGAGGCTTGTGCAGCAAATGTTGGGAACAAAGCTAAAATTCAGCACAGCCTTTCATCCACAAACTGATGGGCAGACCGAGAGGGTCAATAGAACCATGGAAGACATGCTTCGCATGTGTGTCTTGGAGTTTGGAAAGCAATGGGAAGACCACCTTTATTTGGTGGAGTTCGCATACAACAATAGCTACAAAGCGAGTATTCAGATGGCGCCTTTCGAGGCCCTATATGGTAGAAAATGTCGCACGCCGTTGTCTTGGTTAGAAACGGGTGAGTCAAAGTTGTATAAGCGATTGGAAGTGGAGGATGCTACTTCTTTGGTGAGAACCATTCGGGAGAGTTGCTTATCGCTCAGGACCGGCAAGCAAAGTACTATAATGCCAAGCACCGAACGTGGAGTTCGCGTGGGCGATTATGTATACTTAAAGATCAAGCCGTTCAAGGGTGTCTCGCGGGTGCGGCGATTGAAAAAGCTAATCCCGAGGTACCTTGGACCGTTTGAGGTTCTGGAGCGAGTAGGTGGAGCGGCCTATCGGTTGAAGCTTTCAGTGGAGCTTAGTGGTTTACATGATGTATTCCACATTTCGGTGCTTCGGAAGGCGGTGCAAGAGCCTACGCAAGTGATCACGGTTGATCGAGTGTCAGTGGATAGTGGGCTAACGACAAAGGTTAAGCCCGTGCGGATTGAGGACTCGGAGGTCAAGCGGCTACGCAATAAAGAGATCAGGATGGTCAGGGTCCGGTGGGACAATTGCGGTCGTGAGGAGCTCTCTTGGGAACGAGAGCAGACTATGCTTGACGAGTATCCGGAGTTGTTCCGCTCAGGTACAAATTTTGGTTTTGTACATGTCTTTCCTTTATGAAATTTCGTGGACGAAATTCTTTTAAGAGGGGTAGAGTTGTAACGCCCCGAAACTCAAAGGAGTAAAGGGGGATGTTTTTGACCAGTTTGAGTTCTGGTTGCAGGCACACGGCCTGGGACACGGGCGTGTCCCAGGGCGTGTCAAGCTTGTGTCGACACTAAGGCGGAAGTCGACATTTTGGTCTCGACATTGTGCCGAGACTGGGAACACGGCCTGCGACACGGGCGTGTCGCAGGGCGTGTCGACCCGTGTCGACACTTAGCCGCGAAGTCGACACTGTGCTTTGATTGACGAAGTGTCGAGACATGGCACACGGCCTGCGACACGGGCATGTCGCAGGGCGTGTCGACCCGTGTCGACACATAGCCGCGAAGTCGACACTTGGTCTCGACACTGTGTCGAGACAAGGCACACGGCCTAGGACACGGGCGTGTCCAAGGCCGTGTCAGTAGGTCGACGATCTTCGCTCCACGAAGTGTCGAGTGTCGAGACCGTGTACACGGCCTAGGGTACAGGCGTGTTGAGGTGACACGGGTAGGGACACGTGCGTGTCCTAGAACCCGTGCAGTGCTCGGGTTGATTTCGGGGAAAAATGATGGGGTACACGGCCGGACTCATGGCCGTGTCAGGTGGAACACGGGCGTGTCAGCTCGAACACGGGCGTGTTCGATACCCGTGTGAGGTTTCCAGGCGATTCAATTTTGACGGCGAATGAGGCACACGGCCCTGGACACGGGCGTGTGCCAGGCCGTGTTCGGTCCAGATTGGGCATTTCAGTCCCGAATCAAGCCGTTCGTTTCCTTATTTTGAGATCCAACGGCTGGGGGTTGTTCTGAAGGGATATACCCGGGATTGGATTTAGAAAACCCTCACTTTTCTAACTTGTTATCCTTCTAAAAGTTAGAGAAAGGGGAGAGCTAAGAAGGAAGAAGAAGCTAGATCCGCCATTGGAGGAGCTTCGAGCTCCAAATCGCGAGCCGACTCCGGATCCACGGAGGCAAAGCTAGTGCGGTGCTTTTCATCCGATTACTTTTCAATGGCGCCAAAGAGGAATGCTAGGGTAACGATCCTCATCTTGAGCATGAGTAGATCTCTTTCTTTGCATAGGAAGCCCC